>OY482672.1:84871655-85302012 GCA_960531455.1 Urophora cardui | reverse complement strand
GATCGAGTTCCAACTATGGTCACAGTTGATAGTAAGTAGATCGTAAAAGGATAAATGAAAAAAGTGAGCCAGAAAATGTAAAAAAGTGGTAGGTAATTAAATGCTCACTAGAGGAGCATAAATCGAAAAGAATGCTTTAAGCACTCGTTTCCAGTAAACCATGACCTTAGTTGGAACTCGATCGTACCACTCGTTCATAACAACCGTTGCCAAAACTTTGTAATGTAGAGAATCTACTGTGTATACTGTGCATAATCCTTTTTATAAAAACGATAAATATTTGAATAAAAAAATTAATCAGAAAATCATTTTGTTGGATTGATGATTTTGACGAGCAAGGGTTTGTTCAATCACTGCAAGTTGCATGTCGTTAGAAGCGTATTTTGATTATGTTTCTAACAAGGTACTGCTTGCGGTTATCGCACTTGCAACCTTAGCGAAAAATAGGTTTGAATGTAGTGATACCCAAAACTGCAAAAATTTACCGTTATCTCGAAAACTAACCATACAAAATATAAAGAAAACAATTTTTGAGATCAGGAAGACCGGACCAACTCCCCTATACCTGAATCTCTTGGAATTATTTCAAATTAATAATTTTAGAGTAGTGTAATGTTACTAAGCTGAAGAGGGGAATCGTTCAATCGCATTTTGCATTTAAACGGTAAGAGTCCCCATCTTTTTTTCTTCGGAATTCAGCTTACGATGCATCATTACATCTACAATATTTTTTCCGAATTTTTCCTAGGCGGAGAACATTGATAACAACAATTATCCTTAAAAAGGATACAGAAAATTTTTTTTTTTATTTTTTTCAAAAACTATTTTAAAATATACATAATTACCTAAAATTTGGCGTAGTTCGCGTTAAATTTAATCGTACCGTCGATTAACAGTAATTTTTTTTAAAGAAGTTGATGTAAAACTTTCTTGGCGAATAACTATTGCAAAAATGTTCATTTTGCAAAAATATTTCGGGAACTAATTCTTGACACGGAGACCTATCGATTAAGACACGAATCATAAAAATCAAAGAAAAAAAATTTAATAATAATAATAATAATAATAATAATAATAATAATAATAATAATAATAATAATAATAATAATAATAATAATAATAATAATAATAATAATAATAATAATAATAATAATAATAATAATAATAATAATAATAATAATAACAATAATAATAATAATAATAATAATAATAATAATAATAATAATAATAATAATAATAATAATAATAATAATAATAATAATAATAATAATAATAATAATAATAACAATAATAATAATAATAATAATAATAATAATAATAATAATAATAATAATAATAATAATAATAATATTAATAATAATAATAATAATAATAATAATAATAATAATAATAATAATAATAATAATAATAATAATAATAATAATAATAATAATAATAATAATAATAATAATAATAATAATAATGATAATAATAATAATGATAATAATAATAATAATAATAATAATAATAATAATAATAATAATAATAATAATAATAATAATAATAATAATAATAATAATAATAATAATAATAATAATAATAATAATAATAATAATAATAATAATAATAATAATAATAATAATAATAATAATAATAATAATAATAATAATAATAATAATAATAATAATAATAATAATAATAATAATAATAATAATAATAATAATAATAATAATAATAATAATAATAATAATAATAATAATAATAATAATAATAATAATAATAATAATAATAATAATAATAATAATAATAATAATAATAATAATAATAATAATAATAATAATAATAATAATAATAATAATAATAATAATAATAATAATAATAATAATAATAATAATAATAATAATAATAATAATAATAATAATAATAATAATAATAATAATAATAATAATAATAATAATAATAATAATAATAATAATAATAATAATAATAATAATAATAATAATAATAATAATAATAATAATAATAATAATAACAAGTAAGGAAGCCTAAGTTCGAGTGGAATCGAACATTAGATACTCAGCTGTATGCTTTCATTGTTTGTTTGCGTTTGATGGAAACACGGTGCACTTAATATAAAGCGAGTGCTGCATAAAGTGGGCGTAGTCACGCCCATTTTCTAAATTTTTATCAGTCATCCAACTAAGCATATCAATATTATACTTTGTGCAAAATTTCATTCCTTTATGATTTCTAGTTACAAAGATGTCATGTTACAAATTCCCAAAGGGTGTTCCAGAAATATCTTTCTTAAAAAGTAGGCGTGGTCATAAACCGATTTCAATAAATTTTTGCGTGTCTATTAACACAAGTTATAAAAGTGTATAAACCAAGTTTCGTCATAATATCTCAATTATTTGTCGAGTTATAGGCTAAGAAATCTCGTATATCCCTTTGTGTAAAAAGAGGCGGTGCCACGCCCATTTTCCAAAATTTTTCTATTTGTTGTTTCCGGTCTATTGTGGAAGTCATGCCACAAAATTTCAATGACAGATCTTTATATTTGACAGAGATATCGCTTAAAATGTTTTATTAGGCCCCTTTATAGTTCTCATATATAAAAGTGGGCGTGGTCGTCAACCGATTTCGCTAAAATTTTGAGCGTGTATTACCACAAGTAATGAAAGTGTACACACCAAGTTTCGTCATTATATATAAATTATTTGTCGAGTTATGGGCTCAGAAATCTCGTATATTCCTGTTTATAAAAAGAGGCGGTGCCACGCCCATTTTCCAAAATTTTTGTGTTTTTCGTTTTATATCCGCAGTTGGACTCCTGCCATAAAATTTCAATGATATATCTTTATATTTGACAGAGATATGGCTTAAAATGTTTTTATTATGCCACTTTATAATACCCATATATAAAAGTGGGCGTGGTCGTCAACCGATCTTGGCAATTTTTAATCCAAACATTTGCCTAAGTAATTATATCACGCGTACCAAATTTCATCGATATATCTTCAACGGTTTCTGAGTTATGACTCATAAAACTTGAAATGTTTGCCCCTTAATAAGTGGGCGTGGCACCGCCCATTTTCCAAAATTTCACCATATTTCTTCATAAGGGCCTGAGCTCAATACGTGGGTAAAATTTTATCACTCCAGCTCTATTAGTGACTGAGATACAAAATTTCCGATTTTTACTATATAGGGGAGGTGGGCGTGGTCATGGTCCGATTTCGCCCATTTTCAATACCATCCGTTCCTGCCTTGATACCAACTTACATTTCAAATTTCATCAAAATATCTCAATTTTTGCGCGAGTTATCGTGCTCACAGACGGACAGACGGACAGACGGACAGACGGACAGACGGACAGACGGACAGACGGACAGACGGACGGACATGGCTCAATCGATTTCTCTTTTCACCCTGATCATTTTGATATATATAAGTCTATATCTATCTCGATTATTTCATTCTGTTACAATCCACCGTTAGGAAATCAAAACTATAATACTCTGTGTACTAGTACAGCTGAGTATAATAATAATAATAATAATAATAATAATAATAATAATAATAATAATAATAATAATAATAATAATAATAATAATAATAATAATAATAATAATAATAATAATAATAATAATAATAATAATAATAATAATAATAATAATAATAATAATAATAATAATAATAATAATAATAATAATAATAATAATAATAATAATAATAATAATAATAATAATAATAATAATAATAATAATAATAATAATAATAATAATAATAATAATAATAATAATAATAATAATAATAATAATAATAATAATAATAATAATAATAATAATAATAATAATAATAATAATAATAATAATAATAATAATAATAATAATAATAATAATAATAATAATAATAATAATAATAATAATAATAATAATAATAATAATAATAATAATAATAATAATAATAATAATAATAATAATAATAATAATAATAATAATAATAATAATAATAATAATAATAATAATAATAATAATAATAATAATAATAATAATAATAATAATAATAATAATAATAATAATAATAATAATAATAATAATAATAATAATAATAATAATAATAATAATAATAATAATAATAATAATAATAATAATAATAATAATAATAATAATAATAATAATAATAATAATAATAATAATAATAATAATAATAATAATAATAATAATAATAATAATAATAATAATAATAATAATAATAATAATAATAATAATAATAATAATAATAATAATAATAATAATAATAATAATAATAATAATAATAATAATAATAATAATAATAATAATAATAATAATAATAATAATAATAATAATAATAATAATAATAATAATAATAATAATAATAATAATAATAATAATAATAATAATAATAATAATAATAATAATAATAATAATAATAATAATAATAATAATAATAATAATAATAATAATAATAATAATAATAATAATAATAATAATAATAATAATAATAATAATAATAATAATAATAATAATAATAATAATAATAATAATAATAATAATAATAATAATAATAATAATAATAATAATAATAATAATAATAATAATAATAATAATAATAATAATAATAATAATAATAATAATAATAATAATAATAATAATAATAATAATAATAATAATAATAATAATAATAATAATAATAATAATAATAATAATAATAATAATAATAATAATAATAATAATAATAATAATAATAATAATAATAATAATAATAATAATAATAATAATAATAATAATAATAATAATAATAATAATAATAATAATAATAATAATAATAATAATAATAATAATAATAATAATAATAATAATAATAATAATAATAATAATAATAATAATAATAATAATAATAATAATAATAATAATAATAATAATAATAATAATAATAATAATAATAATAATAATAATAATAATAATAATAATAATAATAATAATAATAATAATAATAATAATAATAATAATAATAATAATAATAATAATAATAATAATAATAATAATAATAATAATAATAATAATAATAATAATAATAATAATAATAATAATAATAATAATAATAATAATAATAATAATAATAATAATAATAATAATAATAATAATAATAATAATAATAATAATAATAATAATAATAATAATAATAATAATAATAATAATAATAATAATAATAATAATAATAATAATAATAATAATAATAATAATAATAATAATAATAATAATAATAATAATAATAATAATAATAATAATAATAATAATAATAATAATAATAATAATAATAATAATAATAATAATAATAATAATAATAATAATAATAATAATAATAATAATAATAATAATAATAATAATAATAATAATAATAATAATAATAATAATAATAATAATAATAATAATAATAATAATAATAATAATAATAATAATAATAATAATAATAATAATAATAATAATAATAATAATAATAATAATAATAATAATAATAATAATAATAATAATAATAATAATAATAATAATAATAATAATAATAATAATAATAATAATAATAATAATAATAATAATAATAATAATAATAATAATAATAATAATAATAATAATAATAATAATAATAATAATAATAATAATAATAATAATAATAATAATAATAATAATAATAATAATAATAATAATAATAATAATAATAATAATAATAATAATAATAATAATAATAATAATAATAATAATAATAATAATAATAATAATAATAATAATAATAATAATAATAATAATAATAATAATAATAATAATAATAATAATAATAATAATAATAATAATAATAATAATAATAATAATAATAATAATAATAATAATAATAATAATAATAATAATAATAATAATAATAATAATAATAATAATAATAATAATAATAATAATAATAATAATAATAATAATAATAATAATAATAATAATAATAATAATAATAATAATAATAATAATAATAATAATAATAATAATAATAATAATAATAATAATAATAATAATAATAATAATAATAATAATAATAATAATAATAATAATAATAATAATAATAATAATAATAATAATAATAATAATAATAATAATAATAATAATAATAATAATAATAATAATAATAATAATAATAATAATAATAATAATAATAATAATAATAATAATAATAATAATAATAATAATAATAATAATAATAATAATAATAATAATAATAATAATAATAATAATAATAATAATAATAATAATAATAATAATAATAATAATAATAATAATAATAATAATAATAATAATAATAATAATAATAATAATAATAATAATAATAATAATAATAATAATAATAATAATAATAATAATAATAATAATAATAATAATAATAATAATAATAATAATAATAATAATAATAATAATAATAATAATAATAATAATAATAATAATAATAATAATAATAATAATAATAATAATAATAATAATAATAATAATAATAATAATAATAATAATAATAATAATAATAATAATAATAATAATAATAATAATAATAATAATAATAATAATAATAATAATAATAATAATAATAATAATAATAATAATAATAATAATAATAATAATAATAATAATAATAATAATAATAATAATAATAATAATAATAATAATAATAATAATAATAATAATAATAATAATAATAATAATAATAATAATAATAATAATAATAATAATAATAATAATAATAATAATAATAATAATAATAATAATAATAATAATAATAATAATAATAATAATAATAATAATAATAATAATAATAATAATAATAATAATAATAATAATAATAATAATAATAATAATAATAATAATAATAATAATAATAATAATAATAATAATAATAATAATAATAATAATAATAATAATAATAATAATAATAATAATAATAATAATAATAATAATAATAATAATAATAATAATAATAATAATAATAATAATAATAATAATAATAATAATAATAATAATAATAATAATAATAATAATAATAATAATAGTAATAATAATAATAATAATAATAATAATAGTAATAATAATAATAGTAATAATAATAATAATAATAATAATAATAATAATAATAATAATAATAATAATAATAGTAATAATAATAATAATAATAATAATAATAATAATAATAATAATAATAATAGTAATAATAATAATAATAATAATAATAATAATAGTAATAATAATAATAATAATAATAATAATAATAATAATAATAATAATAATAATAATAATAATAATAATAATAATAATAATAATAATAATAATAATAATAATAATAATAATAATAATAATAATAATAATAATAATAATAATAATAATAATAATAATAATAATAATAATAATAATAATAATAATAATAATAATAATAATAATAATAATAATAATAATAATAATAATAATAATAATAATAATAATAATAATAATAATAATAATAATAATAATAATAATAATAATAATAATAATAATAATAATAATAATAATAATAATAATAATAATAATAATAATAATAATAATAATAATAATAATAATAATAATAATAATAATAATAATAATAATAATAATAATAATAATAATAATAATAATAATAATAATAATAATAATAATAATAATAATAGAAATATGATGTAAAATTTGTCTCCATACATTTGGGGACCACCCTAATGTACATACATATTTTTATGTACCAACTTCATATGTTACGTAACAACCCATGGGCGGGGCTGCAAGTTCAAGAAATTTTTTTCAAAAAGCCAATCGTAAACGGGTAAGACCCAGTTGATATGAAAACACACCACCACATGAATGTGCTTCATACAAATTTATGTACCCTGCAGGGAAATCAATAACCAGTGAAAATAATTTCTTGTTCCGAACTAGCGAAAAGGTATCAAAGAGGCACCAGTTCATTTGTCATAAGCTTTTAATATTTCTGCAATTCTCACACAGCACCTTGTACAAAGAGTAGGTACATATGTAAAATTTGCACCTTCACTTAATGAAAAGAAATGAAATGTTCCCCTAATTATGATTTCCCGATTCCTCAGGCTTATTTTTAATTTTATTACTTTTTAAATATTTTTTCTACATTTTTATTTAATAAATAAATAAATAAAAAAAAATTAATTAAAAAATCATTCGACCTGACACCGACCGGATTCAAACCTGCGCTCGCCAGATTGAATGTCACACGCGTTTCCACTGTGCCATCGCGCCACTTCCTTTAAACATTTCAAATGCTGCACTTAAGTGACAGATGTGAAACTGTAGAATTTGTAGAAGTTTTTAACTACACCATTTCCAGGTAGATTGTAGAAAGCGTCAACTGGATTTTAGAAAGAGTCAATTGGAAAATTTGAATTGTATTTCTAATCTACTTTTCTAAAATCCAATTTTCGCTTTGACGTTTTCTCAAATCCATCTGGAAATGGTGTAGTTCGAACTATCGCATAGGTAATAATGTAGCGGTGGATAATTGACTCCGCCAATGACATCGCCATGTTTAATTCGCCAGATGCTAACATGCAAAAGAGATTGAGCTCGCACTAGTAGTGTCGAAAAATGAGATAGCTGTGCACCAATTATGTACTAGAAATTCTCCAACAGGATACGTATAAATGTAATTTGGAACATCTCCAAATTTTGCACCGTACTCACAAGATGGTTTACGCATATACACATGTACAGATCGCATCCTAAATCATAAAGTGACACAACTCGAAATTTTTAAAAATTCTAGGAGAGGAAAACTTTTTTCTATACCAGCAAAAGGTCACGTATGTATAATAAAATAAAAAAAATCTTTGAGATAAAAAAAGATACTGAAAAACTTTTTGGCAATCGCTAAGGATGTGTACCGGTTTATAAAAAAAAATGCGATATCAAAGAATTTTGAGTTGAGCCACTTTATGATTTAGTGTACAATATGTATGCATGTAAAAGAACACAAGTGCATATACAAATAAACATATGTATGTAAAATAATGTATATATCGTAGTATAATGTGGTAAATCCAAAAGGCAAGCTGAAGCATTAACCCCTCTCTGCCGTTTGCGAACGTTGAAGTAAAACAGCCAAATGAAATCGCGAATTAGGGTCTTACATTGACATCGCTGTGCTTCCTTTCGTGCAAGAGATCAGTTCCCGAAGATATTTTTATGAATGAATATTCATATGAATGTACATACATATATACATATGTATATCCCCATAATCGAATGGTAATCTTTGCCAAATTCACATACCTGCTTACTTAGATAAATGTTTAAAATATTTGTGCAAAATTGTAACTGCTCTGAAAAAAAAACATTGTACACCCAAGGACTTTTGCGATTAAATCGATAACTTTCTGCAATTAAAATGTGCCCAAGTCAACAAAGGAAACTGCCTTTAAGTCAACTGCGGTTTTTGAAAAAAAAGTTTTATTGTTTTAAAAATTAGCCTTGCAAATAATTTAAGCGTAATATTACAAAGATCCGATGAATATTTTATTCTTGACGATTTTTTAAAAAATATGTTTATCGCTGTTAGTTTGTAATGGAATATTTGGTGAATTAAAATTACTAGTAAACCCGGCCACGCGATGCTGTGGCTTTCAATGATACTGTGCGACAATTTGAGGGTGGAAGACACTTATTGCCACATTTGAAAATTTTTTGATATACATTCATAGCTACTGGTTATTTTTATTTTCTGTGGACCTAGATTTTTTATACATAGATTTTGACCAAGGAGCCCCATAGTGAAGTTTTGTGCCGAATATTTCTCTAGACTATGGTAACCTTAAAGCGACCTACAAAAGGCCATTTGGCGCGCTCCTCCTTTTCTTTCTAGTTCTCTTTCTCTTCCCCTTTCCCCTTTATTTGCGCTTTATTTTCCCTTTATCCAATTAATTTTTCATATTTCCTCTTTTTATTAAATTGCTCAATATCAGGTCAAGCCCCTTCATATGGTACCAAAAATTTTAAAATAAAACAAACTATACAGTAAAATTAAATTTTCAAACATCTGGCAACCCTTTTCAAAAAAATATAACCTTCCTGCACATCTACAGTTCAAGCCCTTACATCTGACACCACATTTTCGAAAATCGGTATAACGGTGTAAAAGTTATGGTGCTTACAAAAAATCGCTTAGCGTAATATATATAAAGATAAGATAAGATAAGATAAGATAAGATAAGATAAGATAAGATAAGATAAGATAAGATAAGATAAGATAAGATAAGATAAGATAAGATAAGATAAGATAAGATAAGATAAGATAAGATAAGATAAGATAAGATAAGATAAGATAAGATAAGATAAGATAAGATAAGATAAGATAAGATAAGATAAGATAAGATAAGATAAGATAAGATAAGATAAGATAAGATAAGATAAGATAAGATAAGATAAGATAAGATAAGATAAGATAAGATAAGATAAGATAAGATAAGATAAGATAAGATAAGATAAGATAAGATAAGATAAGATAAGATAAGATAAGATAAGATAAGATAAGATAAGATAAGATAAGATAAGATAAGATAAGATAAGATAAGATAAACTGTAGGGTAAAAATGGATTTTTGAACAGGTGGCACCCTTTTTGTAAAAATTTCAATAAATTACTCATTTCCATGCCAAGCCCTTTCATATGACCCCTCAAATTTAAAAATCAAACAAACTATAGCGTAAAACTGAATTTTTGAACAGGTGGCAACCCTTGTTGTAAAAATTGTAAAAAATTACTAATTTCCAGCTGAAGCTCTTTCATATGGTACCTGAAATTTATACAGGACAATTCAATTTTTAAACAGGTGGCAACCCTTTTCAATAAAATTAAACCTTCCTGCACATCTACAGGCCAATCCCTTTCATCTGACACCACATCTTCGAAAATCGGTATAACGGTGTAAAAGTTATGGTGCTTACAAAAAATCGCTTAGCGTAATATATATAAAGATATATATAAAGATATCTGAAGAAAAAAATATAAAACAAATATTTTTTTTAAATATTAATGAATCCATATGTAAAAATGTCAAAACCCCAAAATTGCGAAAGTTTAACCTAAAAAAAAATCCTAAAATTTTTTTTGGTTTCTAGTAATATGAAACTTCTACTAACAGGAGCCGTTAAAGTCTTTTCCGCCTTCTTCCGCCTCGCAAAAAATCAATTTTGAAAAAGTGTGAATATGCCTTTTTTCGTACTTTTTAGCTTATCTATACCAATTACGTATATAAAATTGATTTTATGGAAAATGTATGTAACATGAAAACTCAAATAGTTAGTACTGTACCCAGATTCTACACTTAGAGAAAAGTTGCGGACTAAAAACAAGCTGTGTCGTACTTGAGTTATGAAGTACAGAAATTAAACAAAAATAAATCAATTTTAAGTTCCCCAATCTTGAATCAAGAACGGTATTCTTGAAACAAGATAAAAAAATGAAAAAGTCTTGATTTAAATATAAAATTCTTGATTTAAGAATGAAATTCCTAATTGAAGAATACCAGAGCCAATAGTTTTCTAGAAAGTATATAATTTTCAATAGTTGTTGCTTTTAGTGTGAAAAATTACTTTTTTTCAACAAAACAAAAAACAAACAAGTAAGGAAGCCTAAGTTCGAGTGGAATCCAACATTAGATACTCAGCTGTATACTTTCATTGTTTGTTTGTGTTTGATGGAAATACGGTGTTTTTTGATGTGTAAACATCTTTGCTGTAGCTACGAGTGATTTCGAAAAACAGGTAAAGTTTACGCGTAAACGTAAATGACCTTTGTGTTAGTGCACTGCTGCGTCCGTGTGAATCGCCTGGCACTGTCAGTGGTAGGTAGGTAGATAGACATGTACTTACAAATGCTTGCAAATGCAAATATCAACAACAACAGCAACGAAGCGAAGTGTTGTTGTTGTTGTTGGTTTCTGCAACAATGCGACAAATAGGCAAAATAAAAAGGACCAACCTGTTTGATGATCCTTGAATGTTTCTGAGCAATATTGGTATCAAATGAAAGGGTTTGAGCAGGACTTCGATATGAAGCTCTTTTCATTGTGACCCCTAGGTAGGGTCTCCAGATATGGGCCAAAAGGAGGACCCGGATGATCCTTGAATGTTTCTGAGCAATATTGGTATCAAATGAAAGGTTTTGAGCAGAACTTTGATATGAAGCTCTTTTCATTGTGACCCCTAGGCCGGGTCTCCAGATATGGGTCAAAAGGAGGACCCGGATGATCCTTGAATGTTTCTGAGCAATATTGGTATCAAATGAAAGGGTTTGAGCAGGACTTCGATATGAAGCTCTTTTCATTGTGACCCCTAGGCCGGGTCTCCAGATATGGGTCAAAAGGAGGACCCGGATGATCCTTGAATGTTTCTGAGCAATATTGGTATCAAATGAAAGGTTTTGATCAGGACTTCGATATGAAGCTCTTTTCATTGTGACCCCTAGGCCGGGTCTCCAGATATGGGTCAAACGTGGACTCGGATGATCTTGCATGTTTCTGAGCAATACAAAACAAAACAACATAAAAAATCAAAAGTCAAAAACCAAAACAAACAAAAACAACAAAATAGTAGCAGTCACAATGACAACAAAAAATTACAAAAACGACAGTCGCCTTTTAATCCATAGAAAACCAGGAAAAAAGGAATATGGAAAAGGGAATAAATATCCGATTTCGAAACAGTTTACACATCAATATTCATGAATACCCGTTATTCACGCTTTAATTTTTTTTATATAAAGTGTGCGTTACTAAACATATAAATATTATCTATTGTTAGTGCAAAATTTCATTCCGTTATCACTTCTTGTTACAAAGATGTCTCGTTACAAATTCCCAAAGGGTGTTCCAGAAATATTTATGCATGTCTATTACCACACACTATAAAAGTGAATACACCAAGATTCGCCATAATATCTCAATTTTTTGTCGAGCTATGGGCTCTGAAATCTCGTAGATGCCTTTTGTCTAAAAAGGGGCGGAGTTACGCCCATTTTCACACAATTTTTATGCTTTTTGTTTTCGGTCTACTGTGGGACTCATGCCACAAAATTTTAATGAATTATCTTTACATTTGACAAATATATCGCTTAAAATGTTTTTATTAGGCCACCTTATAGTTTTCTTATATAAAATTGTGCGTGGCCGTCAACCGATTTTAGCAATATTGCGTCGAAACATTTGCCTAAGTAAGTAGATCACACGTACCAAATTTCATCGATATGTCTGCTACGGTTTCTGAGATATGACTTATAAAACTGTCAATGTTTTCCCTTAATAAGTGGGCGTGGCACCGCCCATTTTCCAAAATTTCCCCAAATTTCTTCATAAGGGCCTAAGCTCAATACGTGGATGAAATTTCATCGCTCCAGCTATATTATTGGCTGAGATACCAAATTTCCGATTTTTTCTATATAGGAAAAGTGGGCGTGATCATAGTCCGATTTCTCCCATTTTCAATACCAACCGTCCCAGTGTCGATACCAACTCGCATTTCAAATTTCATCAAAATATCTCAATTTTTGGAAGGGTCACAGCAAATGTAAAAAATTTACCAAAATTAAAATTACCAAAAAAAAACTACAAATTTTTTTTACAAATGATAAAAATCACTAGCTTAGAATGCAAATTGTGTAAGTCCATTTTTAAAACTTTGTAGGAGAGATAAAAAACAAAAAAGAAAAAAAATTCGAAATGACAAAAAATTTCTGTTCATATAAATATTTTGGACTTACACAATTTGCGTATCACTGAATAACAACGAGTAGAAATATGACAAGTATCTCAGACTTGTTTAGCGCGGTGCGTATTTGATTTTTCTAGCGTTCTACATAAAAATACACTTTTTCATAAAAGTGGACTTACACAGTTTGCACTCTAAGCTAGCGAAATGTAATTTTTTCAGACTATAATTTAACATTTTAGTACACAAATATCGCTTATAATACATATATCAAACTCTTAAGGCCCTTGGCCACTTAAAATCTGGAATGTTAAGAAGTGTATCCATATGTGTGAGTGTCGGGTGATTGACGCAAATATCTAAAAGATTTGATTCTCATCAACGCGAGCCCGAACAAGAACGTGTAGCACGACGACTGCCGATTGCACTACCACACACAAAAAAACTCACACATACACACTGCTTGACATGCCAGATTGTCAGTTGCCAAGGGCCTTTAACTATACTTCAAAAGTAAGTCTCATATTCTCTTCTGGAAATCTACGCGCATAGGTAGATTTTCAAGTTTTATGCGCCCAAATTTGAATTTTGTAAAATTGTTACAATTACAGAAAAAAACATTCCCACATATTGGAAATAGAATGGGGAACAATAATTCATCGCTTTTTTCCCGACCCCATACTCTGCACTTGCCCCAGATGGTCGTAACTTAGCATATCTGAAGTTAATTTTTTTGTTTTTTTTTCTTACATATTTTTAAGTGCTAGTTTCAACTTGAATATTTCCCAATAAACACAGCCGCGAGGATGATATCGCGGCGAATTCGAGGCGAGTTCGCGAAAGCAGATTTTCGCGAATGTAATTTCTCGGACTCGCCTCGAGTTCGCGGCAAGTCCGATGAAATCAGTTTTTTTTTTACAGATTTTCGAATCGCTAATGATAAAAAATTCGAATCGCCAACGATCCGAGAATGTAAAAATTTTCAAATCGCCAGCAATCAGAGAAATTAAAAATTCTCGTATCGCTAATGATAAAAAATTCGAATCGCCAGCGATCCGAGAATGAAGAAATTCTCGAATCGCTAGTGATAGGTGACATTCCTACGAATTCGGATTCGCCGATCTATCGCCGCGAACTATTGCCGCGATAATATAATCAGAGAAAGCGAATCCGACGCGAATTCGAGGCGAATCCGTTGTGTTTATTGGGTTATTATTTAAAGCATTTCATTTAAGTAATCGTGATGAATCCTAAAGGTTCAAGTAATTATTAACACTTTTCAATAATATCCTTGGTTTCCAATAATTCTAAGTTTATAGTTTTAAGCTTTTAAAGTTGGGATATTTAAAAAAAAAAATTTCACTCTTTTTTGTGTTCAAAATTGATTTTGTTATGTTGCTCTGTCAGACTCAGTCAAATTAACCCTCGGACATGATATCTAGTACAATTAGTAGTTAGCCGACAAAAAATTACGTCGCACAAAGCCGCACTTCACTACTAGATACAGGGTTTTTCATATGTACCTACAATAATTTTCTTTTTGTGCTTTATATTTAATTTTAATGTTTATATTTCTAACGCATATCATGGTTAATGTAGGTGATGCTCGAAAGTAACCCAGATATTTAGCAGCGATTATTGTTAACTTTTTAGGTAGTATTTTTAGTATTTCCAATTTTTCAAAGTTAAGGAAGTACTTATCATAAAAAGGGGCTAAGATTTATAAAGCTACATTTTTTAGAAGATTTTTGAGTATGCAATTTTGCAGCTCATTCAATTGTAATATAATAATATGCAACATTCAACTTTTTGAAAAATTTCATTGGCTTTTCGGAAACGCAAACACCCTACAGAAAAAAATTACTAAAATCGACGGAAATTTTTACAGCATTGAGAATAGCACTAAATAGCACACTAAAATTGGTTGGCTACATAACAGTACACTTAGAAATCTCCTTAAAATCTTCTATAAATTCTGGCCGCGCTTTGAAATTTTTAATCCACTTTTAGAAATTTCTACGATTTTTCGGATTTTTCCATAAGCTTAGAAATCCTGCTTAAGACGATTTTTATTGAAAAATTGTTTACATTTTTAAACGAAAATAAGAGAGTCAAATTTTCGACAGAACTGTTTGAAATAAATTTAAAAACTCTGGCGTATGATTTTTTTTTTTTGAGTCACTGTATATATTTTTCAATAAAATCGACTTTTAACTAGAGCCCTAGATACCCGGGTATCGAGCAATTCGATCTGATCGTTTTTGTTTGAAGCCCGTTTGTTGTTCAAATGCCCGTACAAACATTCGAGCATTAGAGCTTACAAACAAAAAAAATGTGTATCGGAAAAGCAAAAATAAAAAAAACTACATATAAAGAAAAAAAAAAATAATAATAAGCAAAAGAAAAAAAACAAACTTCAAAATACCCGAATTGTTCAAATGCCCGTGCAAACATACGGGTAATAAACAAACAAACAACTATTCGAGCATTTGAACAACAACTGTTCGGGCTACTCGAAAATGTTCAAAAAAAATCGAGAGCTCTACTTTTAACACAAATTATTAAAATTTTGCATTAAACAAGCAATTTGGAATAGATGTACACAATAAAATATTTCTACCTATGTGCTACGGTTATAAATAATAATTTTCTTATATAATTTAGTTTTTTAATATTCCATTTTGACAGACATTAAGTAAAATCTCAAGTTCAGATACTCTTATACATTGCATATTTATTCCCATTGTAGTTTATACTAATATTATTTGATTAAGATGATAAGTAATTGAAAGAAAACTTGAAATTTAAATAATTGGCGTTACTTTTCTGTTATTAGCATGTTAATAACAGCAATACCGTATAATAATTGTAGCGTTTGTTGAGCCGTAGGGAAGTGCAGGAACCGTAGGAATTTTACCACAAAAGAGCAAATATAAGTACAAAGAATGTAAATTGTGGTAAAATTCCTGCGGTTCTTGCACTTTCCTACGGCTCAACAAACGCTAGAATTATAAGTAATACTTCGTGAAAAAGCGCTAAATTTCGAATTACCAATTTCGAAAAATTACTATTCTCATTGATTTTTTCCTGAAAAAGAAATGTATGCTAATAAAATCAAAGATGGTTATGGTTTGTCCCCAAACCCCGCCCCCCCCCCCCCCCCCCGTTGCTACGCCACTGATATCGAGCCATGTACGTTTTGTTTTAAAACAACCCACTTATCAAATAATTGTACTTAGACCAAGTAAAATTACCAAGTATTATTCACTGCTTCACAGCTCTGATATGTATACTTCCTGCGCCTAACATAGTATACAATGATTGTACAAAAAATATTCATGTTTTTTTGGTATGTATGTATGTACATACTTTTCCCGTTAGAAGAAATGGAAAGTATATATTTTTTTTCAATATATCCGAAAATGCGGAATTAAAAAATACATCATGGAGCGAAGGCATGAAATTAACCCTTTTATAAGTAAAAAGAATGGCATTGGGAATGGCATTTTTTTCTTTTATTGTATACTTTTGCACTTATACCTATGTAACAAACCATTCCAAACAAAACCAATCCCTTTTCTGTTGAATCAGGTATTTTCATACCATCAAACTGTGACGCAGGTCGCGAAACACCAGCAGCCTATGGCTTAAACGCTAATGCACCTGATGTGCAAGAACTCAGGTTGATTTTTTTATCCACAATTCTTTTGTTTAACTCATATTCTTACTTTTTTCTTTCATTGTGTTTATATATAGTCGAATAAAGTTCATTTTCGCATAAGAGACATTTTCATAATCGCATAAGGAACATTTTTGCCAAAAATGAGATTTGCCAACCCTGAGTTCCTGACGCTTAGCTCTACCGATCCATACCAAAACTTTGCAGTTATAACAACAAAAACGCATAATAAGAGTAAATTGCATAATCGGTTTTGAAGAGTATTGTTAGAATTTGGCAGCATTAATTCAAAAATTCTCAACTTCAGATAATTCATGTTTATTTATGTTACAATAGTTAAATAAAGTAGGTACAAGCATTTTTATACTCAGCTGTACTAGTACACAGAGTATTATAATTTTGATTTCCTAACGGTGGATTGTAACAGAACGAAATAATTGAGATAAATATATCAAAATGATCAGGGTGAAAAGAGAAACATGTCCGTCCGTCCGTCCGTCCTTCCGTCTCACAGTGCTTCGTCCCATAGGCAAAATTAAGATAAAATAAACTGCTTAATTTATTCAAGTAATATATATTTTTGTGAAGCTAATACCATGTCTCCACATAACGTGTTTCGCTCTTTTTTTCTGCATTTTCTCTCTCAATCTTGTTTCGACACGGAAACCAGTGCCGAAACTCGCCAATTTCCATACAAATTTCTGAGAGCGAGTGAAGATTGAAACACTGTTTCATTCTGAATCATCTTGCCAACCTCGATGATATCGATGTCTTCTCTAATTTTGTATCGAAAATCTATCGAAATCTCACACAGACCAAAACAAAGACGCAAAAATGAGCAAACATACAAACATTTAAGAAGAGCAAGAAAGAGAAATGTTAAACTGAATCACGATCAGCCACGTGGAGACGGGTTATTTAGCGAGATGTTTTGTTACATGTTTCTTTGGCGAAACAAGTTATGTGGAGACGGGCTTTAGCATATCACCTGGAATAAATGTATAAGTAGAATTTAAAATGTCATGCTTTTGTTGCCAATAGAGGTCGCTAAAATTAGTACAATTTTGAGGCAAAACTTTTTTAAGGTAATACGATTTTTAGTGCGTTACAAAAAAAATTGCCAAAAATTCATTTTAAAGCGTATTACTCTGAAACTTGCCACATTTGCTTACCATTATATACCCAAATAGCTGAAATAACTTCTGATAAATAATTTATTTCAGAAAGGTGACTAGTTTCATCGAAAACATTTGCGACTTTTTTATTGGAGTTCAAAAAATTACTAAAGTTTGGTGGAGTCAAACAAAAAATTTAAAAAGAACGACTATTTTTTTATTTGCGAATTTGGTTAACTTTGAAGTGGTCTAGTAGAATCTGTAAAAAAATTGCACAGTTTTTTTGCCGGAAATGTAGAAATTGTACGATTTTGGAAAGCCATATTTTCAAAATTTTAGAAAATTTTACAGAACCTTAAATATATGTTATGGAAAAAATTTACCTAAATTAATATATGGAACTATTTTTTCTCTCATGTTATAGGAAATTAGCCTAATTAGGATAAAATATACAGTTTTTATAAATTTGTGACAAATACTAACAAAAAAACATACATGTAATACTAACTTTTTTAGGTGAGACACATAAAATTTTACAAAGTTTGACAAAATTTAAAAAAAAAAAACAAGAAAAAACGACTATTTTTTATTTTAATTTTCGATTCTATGCTAGGAGGTCTTGCTACCAAAAAAGAAAAGGGTCAAAAATTATGCCGGAAATCGCTAATTTAGTACTTTATTTAGCACCACAAAAATTTTATTTTTACATGGAAAAATTTTATAATAAAAAAGTATTTCTATGTTAACTCTAATATCATTGCGCTTTTAAAAGTTATAATTTGATATGTGCCAAAATCATATTGACTTTTTGTAATAAAATAATGCATTAAACTATAACAACCAAAATATTTTTTTGAACAAATTTAAGAGTAATTTTCTTTAGAACCATTTTTTGCAATAACTAACGGGAGTAGTCCATCCTTGATTCTAAAATGATAATTATATATGTTATAGTTCGTTTTTAATGTATTGTGATTGCATGTTAATCTAAAAATTACTTTTTGTAAAAAAGGATATATGGGAGGTAGTCATGTCCTTGCACTTAAAAGGACGAAACTAGTCACCTAGTTTAAAAACATAATTCTATAAACATACACCAAATTTGGTTTCATTCTGTTTGAAATTGAAGTAGAAATCACAACTTTAAAATCAAGGACATATGGGAGGTAGTCATGTCCTTGCATCGATTTAGTCAAGACTTCGTTTTTTTCTTATATCTATTATTTTATGCCTGTACACAAAATTTCATTGTTCCGCGATTACTCCCCTAATTTTGCCGATTCACTATATTCAGACGAAGCACTGTGCGTTTGTCTGTCCGCCTGTGCGCAGTCTAACTCGCGCAAAAATTGAAATATTTTGATGCAATTTGGAATGCAAGTTGGTATCCAGACTGGGACGGTTGGTATTGAAAATGGGTGAAATCGGACAATGGCCACGCCCACTTTCCCTATAGATATAGTAAAAATCGGAAATTTGGTATCTCAGTCACTAATAGAGCTGAAGTGATAAAATTTCACCCACGTATTGAGCTCAGGCCGTTATGAAGAAAAATGTGAAATTTTGGAAAATGGGCTATGCCACGCCATCTTATTAAGGGCAAACATTGAAAGTTTTAATAGTTATAACTCAGAAACCGTAGCATATATATCGATAAAATTTGGTACGCGTGATCTACTTACTTAGTCAGGCAAATGTTTGGACGAAAAGTTGCCAAAATCGGTCGACGTCCTCGTCCTCTTTTATATATGGGTAGGGTTACCAGATACCTTTCCCGAAAAAATCAGTACATTGCAATGCCTTCAACAAAATAAAACAATATATGCGGAGAAAATCGTCTTTATTACTGGCATTTTGTTTTTGTTTCCGTATCGTTAACTGTCAATCATGTTTCTACGATATTTAACGTTCGCGTTGCTTCCTCCTCCTAATTGTTTCATGGTTAGGTGGGGGTTACGCTTATGAGCAAAATACCTATGAAATTCGGACACATTTTCGTCATCGGTGAGAGGTAGTTATGCTTAAATCGATGATTAGAGCGCACATACACAACATAACACATTATTACCCCGAAACATCAGCGTCCTGGGTGCTTGTTTCACCCAGCAAATTTGATCGATGTGCGGTCCGAAAATTCTCTCACTCGGCGGAGTGCACAACAACAAAAACACGTTGCTCGTCGAGTATTGTCGTAAGCATAACCACGGCATTACAAACGTCAAATGAAAACAGTTGGAAAATTAAAAAGAGAGCAGGGTGATAAAAATGAATTTTTTAGTGTCGGCTAATAATCAGTACAAAGTACACAGAGTATTATAGTTTTAATCACATAACGGTGGATTGTAACAGAATGAAATAATCGAGATAGATATAGACTTATATATATCAAAATGATCAGGGTGAAAAGAGAAATCGATTGAGCCATGTCCGTCCGTCCGTCCGTCTGTCCGTCTGTAAATACTCTAACTCGCCCAAAAATTGAGATATTTTGATGAAATTTGGAATGCAAGTTGGTATCGAGACTGGGACGGTTGGTATTGAAAATGGGCGAAATCGGACCATGACCACGCCCACTTTTCCTATATAGAATAATCGGAAATTTGGTATCTCAGTCACTAATATAGCTGGAGCGATAAAATTTTACCCAAGTGTTGAGCTCAGGCCCCTATGAAGAAATTTGGTGAAATTTTAGAAAATGGGCTGTGCCACGCCCTCTTATTAAGGGTCAAACATTGAAAGTTTTATATGTCATAACTCAGAAACCGTTGAATATATATCGATAAAATTTGGTATGCGTGATATACTTACTTAGGCAAATGTTTGGACGGAAAATAGTTAAAATCGGTTGACGGCCACGCCCACTTTTATATATGTGTATTATAAAGTGATCTAATAAAAACATTTTAAGCCATATCTATGTTAAATATAAAGATCTATCACTGAAATTTTGTCGCATGAGTGCAAGAAACCGTTGAAGATATATCGATGAAATTCGGTACGCGTGATATACTTACTTAGGCAAATATTTGGACGAAAAATTTCCAAAATCGGTTGACGACCACGCCCACTTTTATATATGGGTCTTATAAAGTGACCTAATAAAAACATTTTAAGCGATATCTCTGTCAAATATAAAGATATATCACTAAAATTTTATGGCAGGAGTCTAACTACGTACATAAGAGAAAAACCGTAAAAATTTTGGGAAAATGGGCGAGGCGCCGCCTCTTTTTAGAAGCAGGAATATACGAGATTTCTTAGCCTATAACTCGACAAATAATTGAGATATTATGACGAAGCTTGGTTTGTAGACTTTTATTACTTGTGGTAATACATGTTCAAAATTTTAGAGGAACCGGTTGACGGCCACGCCCACTTTTATATATGGGAACTATAAAGTGACTTAATGAAAACATTTTAAGCGATATCTTTGTCAAGTGTAAAGATAATTCATTGAAATTTTGTGGCATGATTTCTACAATAGACCGGAAACAAAAAATAGAAAAATTTTGGAAAATGGGCGTGGCACCGCCTCCTTTTAGACAAAGGAATCTACGAGATTTCGGAGCCCATAACTCGACAAATAATTGAGATATTATGATGAAACTTGGTTTATACACTTTTATAACTTGTATTAATAGACACGCAAAAATTTATTGAAATCGGTTTATGACCACGCCTACTTTTTAGCAAAGATATTTCTAGAACACGCTTTGGAAATTTGTAACGTGACATCTTTGTAACTGGCAGTCATAAAGGAATGAAATTTTGCACAAAGAATAATATTCATATGCTTAGATGGATGACTGATAAAAATTTTGAAAATGGGCGTGGCTACGCCCACTTTATGCAGCACTCGCTTTATATAAAATCCATCAAACGCAAACAAACAATGAAAACATACAGCTGAGTATCTAATGTTCGATTCCACTCGAACTTAGGCTTCCTTACTTGTTTTTAGAATATTTTTGGTATTAAAAATAGTTGAAATGGTATAAGATCAATCCGAAAATTGGAATAAATTTTATACTATTTTGGATTTAAAAATAAACTCCCAAACAACCCCCAGCAAAGATTAATGAGAAATTGAATAACGTTAACATTGTTTATTTATGTACATAAAAATATAAAACAAATATTTGCCCCTAAGTTTCCAAGAGCAGCAAACACTAAAGTACCTTATACATATATCGAGGCCCAACCCCCATAAATGTGTATCCAACAAAAAATACATTTTACGGGACTCAGTTTTTTTTTTAATTTGTTTTGCATACAGTTTGTATGTAGCCTTGAGACTTACATACATATTCAGTCTCTTACTTCGATGTTATAATAAATTGTTGATTTCCATAAAAAACCTGAATTCGATAACTTTGTTGAATTCACTTTTATGGTAGTTAGGACTCGATATATGTACATTAAGCCGTATCACGTTATATGGGCAAAAAAAAAGTTGAGTGTGTGTCAGTTTTATTTGAACACTTATGTCGAAAAAATATTTTTGGTGTAAAAATTTTTTTTTAGGCCCGCGTTAAAAACAGCTAAATCGCGTTTTTTGTAATAACTTCCCTATTTGATGTCGGATCTCTATGATCTTAATGTCACATAAAAGGTCTCGCTCAGCACTATATTTGGCCCATATAAAGTTTCGACCTCAAAGGTTGTCCTGAGTTTTACCTTTAAAAATTTTGGAGTTACTATCCCTTGATTTTTTTATTTTTATCACTAATACAAAGCTCTCAAAAAACCATGAGAAATCCCCCAAAAAAATTCTAGCCTTTATTCACAAACAAAAAAGTTATAACGTTGTAAAATGAAACCCTTGTTTTTTTTTATAAAAAATTACCACAGAGAAACGGCGAAACACGTCAGCTTATACCATGTCTCCACATAACGTGTTTCGCTCTTTTTTTCTGCAATCGCTCTCTCAATCTTGTTTCGACTTCAAAACGAGTGCCGAAACTCGCCAATTTCCATACAAATTTCTGAGAGCGAGTGAATATTGAAACACTAGTTTCGTTCTCAATCCTCTTGCCAAACGCGATGATATCGATGCCTTCTCTAATTTTGTATCGAAAATCTATCGAAATCTCACACAGGCCAAAACAAAAACGCAAAAATAAGCAAACATACAAACATTTAAGAAGAACAACAAAGAGAAATGTTAAACTGAATCACGATCATCCACGTGGAGACGGGTTATTTAGCGAGATGTTTTGCTAGATGTTTTGTTGGCGAAACAAGTTATGTGGAGACGGGTTTTTAATTTTTGGCTCCAGATTATGATGGCGTGTTTAGAAAATCCGGATTAGCTCCCGTTTTCGAGATATTTAAAAAAGAATCTTCAGTTTTTACATACAAAGCGATCCGATGGGGGGGGGGGGGGGGGGCGTATGAGTAACTATTGTTGAGGTAATAAAAATAAAGAAAAGGGGAAAAAACTGCTTTTAGTATCGTTCATTGTATATACGTATATATATGTATATAAAATGCATATGAGAGGGAAGAGAATACCCTGCACATAAATTCCAATTTGTTTTAAACGTTCGAAACCTGCACTGAAAAAACAACTTACTCAGATTATGGAAAAATGGGAATGTTTCGGCGCTAAAGACATATTTTCATTGTTTTGATGTACAATTTTCTTTAAATCAAGGAATAAAAACCACGTTTTGAAAGAAATTTGTATTCAAAACAATGAAATGATTACCATTTTTCCATAACTGAGTAATTTTTTTTTGAGTGTGAGCAAAGTAATATAAGCGACGAAGAATTCACTTTCAGAGCTCTGAAACTTCTTTCATAAATATCTCAAAATTTGGAGGCATCGTCATTTTCGGTCTCGGTTATCGTAGACAAGAAGATGTTTTCGAGATTAAAGTAAAATGCGTTGTTTTCAATTGTAGGCTGAATAATTAACTGCATTTCTAGGGGCGGACGACGCACCCAGCGCAAGTATTGATAACACATTTACACTTCCGCTGTCTCTTTAGGCGCGTATAATTTTACAACGAACTCTAGCAGTTTTTCTAAATAACTTGGATGATTTTACGATACGCACGGATGCAGAAATCGTGAAGCCGTTGTAAGCCAGCGCGCTGTGCTTAAAGGTCCCACTTGAATACTTGCCAAATCTTCACTACAGCCATTATCATTCAATATAAATAACGTTGATCAGCACGAATAGTCCAATCATCAATAATTTTTTGCATATCATGTGTCCAGTATTGGTAGCTGTTCCATCGCGGTACAGCATACTCAAGTCAAGCGAGGACTTAGAATACTTTTTAATCAAAAACTCATACTATATGGCGTTACTGCCTCATATAAATAAGAACTTGGGATAATTTTTCAAAAAACACAGGTTCCCTGATTTTAAAACGGTATAACTTTTTTGTTTGTGAATAAAGGCTACAACTTTTTTAGCGGTGTCCTCATGGTTTTTTGAGAGCTTTGTAATAGTGATAAAAATAAAAAAATCTAGGGATAGCAACTCCAAAACTTTTAAAGGTAAAACTCAGAACAACCTTTGAGGTCGAAACTTTATATGGGCCAAATATAGTGCTCGGCGATACCTTTTCAGCGACATTAAGATGATAGAGATCCGACATCAAATAAGGAAGTTATTAAAAAAAAACGCGATTTAGCTGTTTTTAACGCGGGCCTGAAAAAAAAAATTTTACACCATAAATATTTTTTCGACATAAGTGTTCAAATAAAACTGACACACGCAAAACTTTTTTTCGTGATACGGCTTAATGTACATATATACCAAGGATGGGCATTTTTCAACTACCACTCATTTTCAACTACCACTCAAATTTAGTGGTAGTTAAATCCGTTTTTTTTATATATTAGCTCCGCTTCAAATCGACAAGACTGTTTTAAATCAGATACGACAATTTTTAATGATGAAAAGAGACGCTCAACGCTTACCTGAGGTAAAGGTAAACTCGATACTATTTGGCATATTGTAGGATCGCTTTAAAACAAGGCCCGGCAAATCGACTCACGTGAGTTAATGTGTATAATAGTCCAACCATTGACCGACGGCGTCATATCTCTCAGTTACCTCACGCAATAGTTGAAAATCGACACCATTCACGCACGTAAACGCACGCATACCCAACGCAAGAATCAATTGTTTTCCTTTGTTTACATTCTGCATAGTTTTTGGTTTGTTTGGAATGAGTTGAATAACAGCGTTACCATTGTACAGCAAAGTATACATGCAGTTTTTGATTTCGTAGTAACTTGTGTTTGGTTTCGTAGTAATTTTTCTTGAAAATCGTATTATTCATAGAATTTATTAATAAATAAATTTTTAAATTGAAAATGTTGTATCATGATAATTTAAAACCAAATATTAATTGCAGTTTTGTTTACTTCTGACTCCGTGCTTCTACATTTTCTACTACTATTTCTTAAAGGCTTTTAAGAATATGTACATTAGGCATATAACAAATTTTTACGAAAAATTTGGCATACCACCACGTGATGGCAAATATTGTACAAGTAATGAATATCACTTTTTTAGGTGATTTCGGTTCAAAAACGTTCCGCGCAAAAATGGATTTCTAAAAAAAGTCAGATTTTTTTTAATATTTTTATTTTTACATTTTTGTCAATTGTTATATGAAATAAGTTTTAAGTTTAAAGTATATGATGATTTACACAATGGTAAAATGTCTTGCACAATTTTAATTGCACGCTCTGCGCAGATGTACAAAAATTTTTTTGTTTTTTTCAGCAGTTCTGATAAAAAAGTAATTTCGTTTTGCGCGGAAACTTTATTGCAATTTCGCAAAAAAAAAAAAAAAATAATGGGGTTCATACTTTTTTATGCTCTATTCGAATATAGTATGCCGTTTTTCGTATTTGCAAAAATTGTAAAAAGTTATATGCCTAATGTACATATGTATGTGCACTAAGAAATCTAATTTTTGCAATTAATAAAATGCAGCAATTATATACAAATACTGATTTTGTTTTAATTTTTAGTAATAATATTCACCGCGATTATTTTTTAATTTATGTATTGCATATGGGTCATTATTTTACAAATCGTACGGATTTGTTGAAAAAAAAAATTTGACATTTTTAAAAGACACCAAATTTATTTCTTGGAATCCTTTCGCAATTTAAGTAAACACCTATATCAGGATATCAAATTTTTTTTCTTTTCAGAGATCTGCATATGTAAAAATTCGATGGTTAAGCAAACATGCCCACATTCAAAATTCCATATCTTTGGTTCGGCTCGTCGTATCTTGTTCATTTTTATTTTATTTTAAAGGTAATAATATTTATGATGTATTGTGGAACGATCCTCCGTCATCCCTTGTCAAGTTTGGTTTGGAGACAAACCGGTTTCGGCTAATATGCGCCATCTTCAGTGTCTTTTTTCGTTCTGAGTTATTTTGTGTAAGTTCGATAGTACTTATAGTAACTAACTTCCAACGTTTGGTCACGTACTTCGTGTTCGTGTGATGTGTTCGTGCATTCGTGCGTTCGGGCGACGTGCATGCGTGTGTGCGTGCGAGTCTGTGCGTTTAGGTATGTAAATCTATTTTTGTATCCTCATTAAATAGGCAGGTAAAAGTCCGTTATTGTCCTCTTGTGTGTTGTTTTGTTTATGTCGGTTTTAGGTTTTCTGTCCTCTTTTCGGTATAATAGCTTAAGCGGTTCAAATAATGTATCTGCTATTATATACGATAAAAGGGGAATCACCAACTAAAATAAATGTCCGCATGACTTTATTGGAAGATATAACAACATTCACGGATTTCCAGTTAGATGTTCTAACTGGCGAAAACGTCGAAACCATTGAAGATGATAGTACCAATACTAACTACCGCTGAAAGTAGGTAATGCAATCTCCTCGAAAGAAATGGCTTTGACTGCAGTTTCAAATTTGAAAAGATTTTGCACGGAAGACCTTATTGCATTTGAATTGTTACAGAAATTTGAAATTGTAATTTCATATGTATGTTAATACTTTATGTATATACATGCATATGTACATATGTATATGTACATATTTATGTATTTAAGTGAAATTTTGAAGACATAAGAATCCTTGTTTTTTTTTAGTGAAATATGAATAAATAAATCCTTTAAAATCCAAAAAATTTCTAAAATAGGAACCCATTTAAGCGGACACCTCTCTTGGGCGGACAAAATTTGCCCGACGGTGAGTGTCCGCCCAAGGGAGGTTTCACTGTAGTTGCATTATCTATTTTACTAGACCGTCTATTGTGCTACAATAATGATTTGGTAAAATATAACTACTAGCTACCTATTAAGTGATAAGCAGATTGAATTACATGCACATGATTGAATACATAGGTATGTATGCGGTGGTTAACATCACCATGCATGCGCAGAGGCACACGTTGGCGGTACATCCTTAATATAACTACTAGCTACCTATTAAGTGATAAGCAGATTGAATGACATGCACATGATTGAATACATAGGTATGTATGCGGTGGTTTACATCACCATGCATGCGCAGAGGCACACGTTGGCGGTACATCCTTAGTGGAACGTAGGCAAGTTGCTCGAGGTCATGTCAGAAATGAATTTTGAACCATAAAATTCTCCATCTTGAAATAAAATGCGTTTTTTAGATGAAAGTTCAGCGCATATTATGTATATTTTTTCGAAAATATTCGTTGACCCGATCAGTATGTAATAATGCTTTAAAAAATTTAGTTTAAATTCATTATTTTGATTTTGTAAAATTAAATATTTCTTTAACGCAGTTATAAAGTAAATATTATTACCTTCAAAATAAAAAAAAAATGAACAAGATACGACGAGCCGAACCAAAGATATGGAATTTTGAATGTGGGCATGTTTGCTTAACCATCGAATTTTTACACATGCAGATCTCTGAAAAAAAAAAAATTTGCCAAAATCCTGATATAGGTGTTTGCTAATTTCGTGCAAGTAACTTAAAAAAAAAGTTTGAGCCGAATCAGAAATATGAAATCCCAAAAGGTGTACGATTTGTAAAATAATGACCCATATGTACGTATTTCGGTGTTTTTGTTGTTTATGCTTGTTGTCAAATTCACGAGTCTTGCCGGCTCGCCGAGTATTATTCACCTGACAGCTTTTAAAAATTTGCTATCTGGGGTAATTTTGCTAAATTGAACAGTCAAAAATATCACAATAGTCAAATGTATTAAATGCAACAGTCAAAAATATCCACAATAGTCAAATTTAGTAAAGAAAACACAGCAGGAAAAACTTAATTTTCTTCTATTTAAATTTTTATCTCCATATAAAAACAAATAAAAACGATTGATACAATATGTAGTAAAATTTAGTAAAAAAAACGCCAAAAAACCTTCATTTTCTCTATTAAATTTTTATATCCTTGTAAAAAAACAATTGCGGCAATAGTCAAATTTAGTAAAAAAAAAAACGCAAGAAAAAACTTAAATTTTTTTATTACATTTTTATCTCCATATTTAAAAAAAAAAAATACACTTATGTTAACATAATTTTATAATCGGCAACATTCGGAATAGTTATTGAGGTACTTTGGGAGCATATTGAAAGATTCGTACTAATTTACTACAAAATGATCGCTCCGGCAACCCTGTTGCAAAGAGAGCAATCAGCTGACACGTTATTACGTGAAAAATCAAACTGAGCTAGGTTTCTTCGATACGTGCGTTAAAGGGGCCTTCGTCATGCGTTGGTGAGTGGGCATTTACACTACAACTCCATAAGACAGGTTGTGTCAGCTGACACGGGCTACGTGCGTGCGTCGTTGACTGGTTGGGCTATAACACACATAGGCTTACGCTCTGTGATTCAGTCGTTGTTTAGACAGCGAAGAAGCAACACAAGCACTGGTTGCGTTGCTTTGTTTGTTATGCGACAGTGTGCCATTGCGTATGTATGACCATGAATAAAAAATCATTTTGTACTGCAACCAAATTTTCAAGTTGCAAAATTGCAATGCTTTATTTTTCAATTCATATAATAAAATTTGCTGTATTCTTAAAGGTTCTACTGCAAGTGGCGTAGCAACATCGAGAGTGCTTGTCGCTTGTTTGCACGTTGAAAACAATTTACTATGGTACCTAATATCGACGCACGTGGTCAATTTACTATCAAAAATTTCTCATACCCACACAATTTCTGTAACCGAAATTGACGGGCGTGCGTATTAAGCAAACTCGACTCCCAATTATCGTTTTGCTTACAGTTGAAACTAAGCATTGTGGGTGATTATTTGCAAAAAAATTGACATTAGCTTTCGATATCGTGTGTGTTAGTTACATATTCCACAAAATAACAAGATTTTCTCGGATTTTCTATATTTTTCAATTTCTTTATCTATATACGCACGTAAGTCAATTTCGGTTCAACGCATATGGAAAATTTGCGGGCTATCGTCAATTTAGGGCTTGCGTATATATATATATGTATAATAATACATATTATTTACGCATTGCATTTGCCCGATCACAGTTTGTTCGACCGACCATAGCGCTCTCACTAATACAATCTCAATTTCGAATTTGCCTACCACTGCTTTAAAACAGACCCCGGCAAAACTAAAACTGAGATTGTGTTAGTGAGAACAGAGAGATTTATGCAACAGTGGTGTAAGAACTAAGCATATGGGGCAAACGTACAAAATAGCAACGTTTTGAAAATAAAATAAATATTTGAATAATAATGAAAAATGTATTACTTAGGAATGTTTAACTTGAAAAAATGTTTTATAAATTAATTTGGATTCACCAATCTAAAATATTGGAAATTAACTTAAAAAAATGTTTTATAAATTAATTTGGATTCAACAATGTAAAATATTGGAAATTCCAATAATAAAAAAATATCTATAAGGAGTTTTTAGTGTAAAAAATATACATTAAAAATTTATTTGAAGAATATTCATTGAGAAATAGTTGAGAGTTGATATCATTTACGAAATTTTTCAAAAGTACATAACTAAACTTGTTAAGGTATGCAAGGATGGGGCGTAAGTTATAACTGAAGATTTAGTAGAACCTTTAAGAATACAGCAAATTTTATTATATGAATTGAAAAATAAAGCATTGCAATTTTGCAACTTGAAAATTTGGTTGCAGTACAAAATGATTTTTTATTCATGGTCATACATACGCAATGGCACACTGTCGCATAACAAACAAAGCAAGGCAACCAGTGCTTGTTATGCTTCTTCGCTGTCTAAACAACGACTGAATCACAGAGCGTAATAGCCCCGACACATAGCATACGTCAATCCGTCTACGTCGACGTATGTGACTGACAGCTCACGTACTTGACGGAGAGGTCGCCACATAGGAAACGTTGACGGATATACATAAATCAGCTGTTTGATTAACCTCTAACTACAGAGGTGGTGGCAAAAATTTAACTCTTTAGAATATTTTGTAATTTCTCTTTTAAGTTGCCCTCTTGAAATTCAGTTTTCAGTAGAGATGAGCGAAACTGCGATTTTTCGATATCTGTGATTTCGGTGATTGCTATTTTTAAATCACTGTGATTTTAAACTGCTATTGCGATTGCATGGACTGGTATAAAATCATCAGTTACCGGTAGAGATTAATTTTGCGTTTTCTGAGCGATATACCCTGTCTTTATTTTATGTTAACAAAATGATAGCAATAACAACGTATTCCGCAGTAATATCGCTGTTTGTAAATATTTTTCAAAGACAAATTGTAAATTCAATAATTTTTTTTCTTATATTTCTATATATGTACGTATGTGGTCTGCTCAAAAGTGTAAACAAAAAGAAATTTATAATGCTTTTGCGATTGCGATTCACATAGGTGAACTGCTTACTTGCTACATCGATAGCAGTTGCCAATAAGTAGTGAACTGCTATTTTGAAAAAGTGATCGCAATTGCGATTTGTGATTTTTTATTCACAGTGAAAAAATCACCGTTTGCGATATATCGCTCATCACTAGTTTTCAGTAACTTCACATCTCCTGATAATTATTGACCATTTTGGTTTTATGGAGGAATGTTATACAAATGAGAAAAAACTCGCAAAGTAAATTGCAAAAAAAGTAAAATTCAAGAGTAGCTAAAGGTTAAGGATCAAAAGCAATCAGCTGACATAGCGACGGATTGACGTATGCCGAAAGTTGAGTGTTGGCCAACTTTGGTACGTTGCGGCGACGGATCCGTCGTACTTGTACCGATGTGCATTTAAATGCCCCACAGTTTACTGAGCTGTCAGTCACATACGTCGACGTAGACGGATTGACGTATGCTATGTGACGGGCCTATAAGCCTATGTGTGTTATACACATTAACTCACGTGAGTCGATTTGCCGGGCCTTGCTTTAAAACCATCTTCGGTTTTAAACCATTGGTGGGCAAATGAAATATAAGCATGTATTGGTAACCGCGAGCGTAAAGTGGCTACCATGGGACAAAGAACATTTGCAGTCAGTTGATTAACAAACAACAGCGAAGCAACATCGTGCGCCGCTTGATTGTTTTATGATACTATTTATGCGCGTACCTATATGTGTTTGTGAATGACAAATATTGCTTTATGATTTCCAATGCCTTTGGTAATATGCAATGTCTATTGTGTAATATGTGTGTAAAGGGGACCCGGGCATATAATTTTAGGAGGCACTATAATACCTTCCATAAAGACTTTGAAAAATATGAGGGTATTGAGAGTAGAGCTCCCGATTTTTTTTGAACATTTTCGAGTAGCCCGAACAAATGTTGTTCAAATGCTCGAACAGTCCTTTGTTTGTTTATTACCCGTATGTTTGTACGGCATTTGAACAATTCGAGCATTTTGAAGTTTGTTTTTTTCTTTTGTTTATTATTATTTTTCTTCTTCATATGTAGTTGTTTTTATTTTTGTTTTTTCGATACACATTTTTTTTGTTTGTAAGCTCGAATGTTTGTACGGGAATTTGAACAACAAACGGGCTTCAAACAAAAACGATCAATTCGAACTGTTCGATACCCGGGTATCTAGAGCTCTAATTGAGAGAGATAATATGTTTAAAAAAAAAACTACTGAAATATCTGAAATGGTAAAATAATTAGTGCAATTCTAAACAATTTTTCATTTTGCGGATTTTCTCACTCGCACTGTTCGCAGTGAAAAATTATATAGAATTGCCCTAAATGATTTCATTCATTAAATAGCGCATAATTTACTATTGCATAAAAAATACAAGCAAAGCGACGATACGTGTCATCCCTTTGTTTGCTGAAACACAACTGACATGAAAATTCTGTTCTAACACCACTGTGACTCAATTGATTTTTCGCTCTCAACAGCAACTGAAGTAAGAGCGTAAGAATACGTGTGCAGAGAGTAACTGCTCATGTGAGTCAAAACGCCCATCTTTGTTTTAAACCTACATATCTTTATTCTCTATAGCAGGCCTGCTCAACGAACTCGTATTGTAAGTACAAAGCTCGATACATCTACAAAATTTGTATATGCACTGAAACATTTTTTGCTCATTTAAATTTTTTTATGAATTCCAATAAAATGTTAAGGATCTTCATCTAAAGTGGTAAACTGCTGGTAAATGCGGTAGAGTGATAAGATATTAATTGTGATAAATAATCTGTCAAAATTTGTATGAAAATACATATATTTAAGCAAGGTTTATCACTTTACCGAACGATTTTGTTGCGTAAATTTATAATTTTCAGTAAAACTCAAGTATGACAAAAAAAAAATACAAAAAAAAAAAGAAGAAATTGTGGTTTTCTTCGGCATTTTTTTTTGTTTATTTTATTGGGCTTTTTTATTTATTAATCAAATTGACACTGACAAGAGTTTAAACAATTATTTACCAAGGTAGTTTCATGTAAAAATGCGGATAAACTGATAAACTTTAAAAATTTATTAGTTTATCACTTTAGATGAAGACCACTATTATTTTAGAATTAATTTTCAAATGGTAGTATCACATACATACAATTTTTTATTTATTTTTTATATGAAAATTTTTTTAATACAAATTTTTTACAATGCTTTCATATTTTGAATTTTTTTTTTTCATTACACATTTGTTATTGTATATTTCGATTTCTTACGGCAGTGCTCGAGCTCCTATACAAAATATGAATCATAGGCACATATGTACATATAAATTTTTTTTATATCTGAGTGCTTATGGCATTGCAAAGAAAATCTTATTTTTATATTTTTATTCGAAGGCGTTTCTTAACAAATCAAAAAAAATCGATTAAAAACCATGGACGCAAAATCAGTGAGCCATTTACAATGTTACGATCAAATTTTGTAAATAAAACAAAATGTCATGCAGAAATTTCATTAAGTATATACATCTACTTTGGCTCTTATAGCAAGTTTAATATACCTCTATTGTAAGTTAAGCGTATATGTTTTTATTTATATCTTTTTATTGAATTAAGTTAGAAGAATGGGGCTTACAGAAATATAGAGTTTTAAAAGGAGAATAATGTGGTATATGTAACTAAAAATCTTCCTAAGTCGACATAAGCGGTTATTGCTTGTGGCCACAGATATAGATATGTAAAGAGCTGGTAATTTTTAACTCCACTTCCAGCTTCTACCTATAATTTGAGTTCCAGCTCCGCTCCGTGAAAAAGCCATAGCTCCTTATCTCTTCGCTCCTTGACACGCTCCGGGGCCCTGGGAATCAGCTGTGAGCTTGACAAACGAAACAAGTTTGCCAACACGCTGGCAAATGAATTTTGTGTGTCAAATGTTGCCCAATGCGATGACAAACTACAATTTGAGTGTTTTCATATGGCTGTCATTTTATATGACAGCGAGTGGTCAAAACTGACTGCAAACGCATTTGACACAATATGCCAACCCGTTTTCATTTGTTTGACAATATTTGACGTCATATATGACCTAGTGAAAACCAGGCATTAGTCGCGATATTGAAGGGTTTGCGGTTGGACTGATTCAAAAATATTGAACTTGAAGTGAAATAGAGTTGAACTAGATTTAAATAGGGGTGAACTAGGAAGTGAGCTAGAAATTTAACTAGAACGAACTAGTAGATGAACTTGAATATCTACAACTACTATTGTAATGCACATGTCGTTCCCTTGAATTTTGTATACTTAATGTACATACATATGTATAAGTTATACGCATACATATACATATGTATGTAAGTAAGTTTTTCCATAAGATTTTTTGGGGTTTGACTGACTTCTGTGCACTTTTGCTACCACCACTTAAGTTGAGTGGTAGTTGAAACTCGAAATTCAAGATTTAACTACCACTCAAATTTCGTGTTAGTTAAATTCAAGATTTAACTACCACTCATATTGTCAACTTTTACACCAATATTTTGGAGATGTCCAGGGAAATTTCAGCACCGTTGCGGTTCTTGCAATGATACTGCAAGAGAGACCTTCAACTGCCTTATGTCTGTAAAAATAAAGCAAAATTTACCCTCAGGCTATTTTATTAATTTCCTGATACAATTATTTCATCAGGCGTAAAAAATTCGATTCGGTCATTTAATTACTCCTTCGCATTGTACTTTTAGAAAAATTTTGTTTATTTATTTTGACTTTTTTCTGAAAATTTGTTCTTAATATTTTTTTGGTTTTGATTTCAAACCAAAAAAGCTTTGATAGTAATACGAGTATACATTGAGAAAGAGAAAGTTTTTTATACTTTTCGCGGCTTTATTTTGAAACTATTTTGGAATAAATAAAATTGTAAAACTTCTCATAGTTTAAAAATAAGACTTTTTGGCATTAAAATTCAAATTTAATTCCAAGAATGATTAAACTAAGTACCAAATGATATTAGAAATAAACTATCATTTTTAACTGTGTAGTACACAGATTATTATAGTCTTGATTTCATAACAGTGGATTGTAACAGAATGAAATAATCGAAATAGATATGGACTTATATATATCAAAATGATCAGGGTGAAAAGAGAAATCGATTGAGCCATGTCCGTGCAAAAATTTAGTTATTTTGATGAAATTTGGAATGCAAGTTGGTATCGAGACTGGGACGTTGGTATTGAAAATGGGCGAAATCGGACCATGACCACGCCCACTTTTCATATATAGAAAAAATCAAAATTTGGTATCTCAGCCACTAATTTAGCTGGAGCGATGAAATTTCCCCCACGTATTGAGCTCAGGCCCTTATGAAGAAATTTGATGAAATTTTGGAAAATGGGCGGTGCCAAGCCCACTTATTAATGGTCAAACATTGAAAGTTGTATAGGTCATAACTCAGAAACCGTAGCAGATACGTACATCGACGAAATTTGGTACGCGTAATTTACTTACTTGGGAAAATGTTTGGACGAAAAATTGCCAAAATCGGTCGACGGCCACGCCCAAATTTATATATGGGAACTACTAAGGGGCCTAATAAAAACATTTTAAGCGATATGTTTGTCAAATATAAAGATATGTCATTGAAATTTTGTGTCATGAGTCCAAATATAGACATAAAGCAAAAAATAGAAAAAATGTTGGAAAATGGGCGTGGCACCGCCTCCTTTCAGACAAGGGAATCTACGAGATTTTGGAACCCATAACTCTACAAATAACTGAGATGTTATGACGAAAATCAGTTTGTACATTTTAATAACTTGTTATACATGCTTGCCTTTAAAAATATTTTTGTGAGAAAACATTTTTTGCGACAAATCCAACAAAAGCAATAATGAGAATACATTTTATAGGAGAAAAATGTTTCCAACAGTCCCCGTTGTTAACAAAAACAATAATGAGAATAAATGTTTAATGTGTAAACATCTTTGCTGTACGAGTAATTTCGAAAAACAGGTAAAGTTTACGCGTAAACGTGTAAACCGTAAATGACCTTTGACAAATAGGCAAAATAAAAAGGACCAACCTGTTTGAACATGTATGCAAATGTATGGATATGCATACCTATTTTCTGAGCAATATTGGTATCAAATGAAAGGCCGGGTCTCCATATATGGGTCAAAACGAGGACCCGGATGATCCCTGAAACATTTCTGAGTAATATTGGTATTAAATGGAAGGTTTTGAGCAGGCCTTCTACAGGGAGCTCTATTCTTTTTTGGTTCGAAGGTCGGGTCCGGTGATATGGGTCAAAACGAGGACCCCGATGATCTTGCATGTTTCTGAGCAATACTGTTATCTAATGAAAGGTTTTGAGCAGGGCTTCTACATGGAGCTCTATTCTTTATTATTCCTAGGTCTGGTCTCCACATATCGGTTAAAATAAGGACTCGGATGATCCTTGAAAATTCTGAGCAATATTGGTATCAAATGAAAGGTTTTGAGCAGGACGTCTACACGGAGCCCCGAGATATGGGTCAAAATCAGAAATCAAAAATTAAAAATTAAAAATCAAAAACCAAACTCCAAAATAAACAAAAACAACAAAATGTAGCAATGACAATGGCAACAAAAAATTATGAAAACTATAGCCAAATTTTAATCCATAGAAAACCAGGGAAAAAGGAATAAGGGAAAGGGAATAAAAATCCGATTTCGAAACTGTTTACACATCAATGTTCATGAGTAGTCGTTACTCACGCTTTCTTTTTTTTTGTTTTTTACAATGATTCATGTACATAATTCATACATTCTTTTTCGAAAAGTGGAAGTATAAAAGAATCTTTCAAATTTAATATAATGTTGATGTCATGGTTCGAATGGGGATGAGAATATAAAATAAAGAATAAGAAGAAGAATAAGAAATAAAGATAGCAAACCGTCAAGGCGAAGAACGAGAGAAGAAGAGGGGAGGGAACAAGGGCAGGCTACATATTTACAGTTGGGACCGGGTGGAGAGAAGGTGAAGAGTAAAATACAAACAAAAATTAACTTGAAAGAGTTTTTTAGTGATTAGCACGAAATTTATTTAATTCAATTTTTATTTGTTGGGGGTAAGTGGAAAAAAATTCACCAACTATTTACAGCGAAGGTTGAGTGTATAGATATTTCACGAAAAACCACTTTCGATCATCAGCACTCTTTTCGGAAGTGGATGCTACCGGGGATTGAACCTGTTGAACAGTTTGCACAGAGTCTCAATGGTCGAGCGTGAAAATGCGTTGGGTCATTGCGGCTGAAGATGGAATGTACTCGATTATTTCATGTTTCTACAAGCCATCGTTAACAAATCAAAATTATAATACTCTGTGTACTATGTAGTACAGCTGAGTATAAAAAAGCATACAGCTGAGTATCTAATTTTCGATTATTTGTTCTAACCTACCGTGGTGGAAGATTGTAAGCTGAGTCCCAACGAAAATTACGCAAAGCAAAAAGCAGGAACTGCTCTTGGACAGATTGTATTTTATCTGGAAAAACCTTATTATAATTATTGTTATATTAATACTTTCACTGTTCTTTCTTCTAACTTTCCTTTTCTTTATCATTTGTCAGGTTTTACTGTTATGGTCAAGGTTTTGCAGTCCATTCAACTCTTCCACGAGGTTAAATAAATTTTTGGATATGTAAAATATGACAGTGTATGCTACAAAATCTTGACATGAACATTTCCATACCCGAATATGGGCAAACTGTGAAAATCTACCATTTTATGTTAAAGATTCAAGGTTAACAATATGTTTGATGGTTTAGTAAAGGCGAAACCTGATAAATTCTGCATGTAAGTAATATAATCATGTATGTACATATGTATGTATATGTGTATGTAGATTGCCAGAAAAAATTTAGGCTTATAGCTAAAGCCTAAGCTGTTAAACTGGGATACACTGGCAGATCTGGTTGCTGTTATGCACTCACTCTCTCTGCTCCAAACGTGTTAATACTTAACTACCTGGGACCCTACGCATCTTGCGAAAAAAATAACAAAACATAAATGGCGCCAATCGGTATGGTTTGTGCTGTCACCAGTGTTGCCAGAATATTTTGGAGCTTATAGCTAGATTAAAAGAAAAAAATAGCTAAAAATAGCTAAATAATTTTTTTCAAAAAATTAATAGCCAAAAATATTTTTCTTCAAAAATAGCTAAATAATTATTTACATACTTAAAACGATAGGTAATAATTTTCTCATTAATTCTCATACTGGTAGTGAAAATTTATTGGATCAACATTTGTTTCCACTAAATAAAAAGTAATATCAGAATTGAAATAAAACTAAAATAGGCACTCTACATGAGCGGATCATACGAGTACGTATGTACGTATGTATATATACATACGTTCCACTAGCATGAATAACGTGAAAATTTTATTACAATTTTTCTAGTGTAGTAATTTTTTCGTAAACTTAATTTCCACTACCACTAAATTCTATTTATGAAAAAATATTTAATTACCATTTATTTTATTGGTAGTAGTGGAAATGCTTTTTAATGATTTTGTGGAAGAAATTTCCACTACCACTCTTTTCGATTTAGATAAGAAAAATATGGTCAATCAATTTGCTTAAATATTCTAGTTAAATGTCATCTAGTTTTTGACTGCAGGGTATGTACCAATAAGCGTTAAAATAAATAAGTAGGCATGCCGGACTACCAGGTTTTGTTTGGTAATCTAAACCCGACGTGTCTATACGGGCAAGGTGTGAAGCAATTCATTTGGCAATTTGAAGCGATTAGAGAACACATGGCTTCATTGTAGCAATTGATGGAAAAGGGTATATTGCAAGGCAATAAGATTCCATTTCGGCTGTTTGACTGCTATTTTGGATTATATTGTAACGCTCACAGTGGCATCGCACAAATCCAACAATTTTTTTAATGAACGTGTGAAATTTTTAAAATGAAATTGACACATATTGCAATGTCCGGTGTAGAAATATTGCCTTGTAAATTGACTCCATAATCCTCTTAAAATTGCTTCATATCTTGCCCGTATATACTTCGAGTAAGTACATTCTATAAAGTTTTGATAAACAAAATATTATAATTTTTGTGCAAAGGTGAGGAAATTACAGAAAAAATATTATAGCTAAAATAGCTAAACTGACAAAAAAATAAGCTAAAGAAAATAGCTAATAGCTAAACGCGATTTTCTATAGCTAAACGTCGAAAATGATAGCTAAATCTAGCTACAAAATACCTAAAGTGGCAACACTGGCTGTCACGCCCATTTAAAAAAAAAACTTATATTTATTTGGTTTTATGTCTACAGTGGAACTTATGGAACTTTCAATGAACTACCCATATGTCTGTTATTAGTGACTGAATAATCACGTTTTGCGTGTTTTTCAAAATACATGTGCCTTATTTTCCCATTAGAATCTGTGTACCAAATTTAATTAAAATGTTAATATTTTCGCAAATTAGAGTGTGTACGGCGTGACCGACGGACATGGTTCAATAAATTTTTTCATCCTGATCGTTTAGATATATATACTATACGCAAGTCCATACAACCGTTATGTGGTCAAAAGTATACATATGTATATATTAGGGTTGCCAGACGTACTGATTTGATCAGTACAAGACTGATTTTTCGTGCCTCGTACTGATGGTTTTAAAAATACTGATTTTTTGGATTTTGTACTGATTTATACTGATATTTATCACTGCACTGTTTTTCAACTGTTATCATTTGACGTTTGTAACCATGAAACAATTAGCAACGCGAACGTTAAATGTCATAGAAACATTATTGACAGTTAAAAATACGGAAACAAACACAAAATGCCAGTAATAAAGACGACTTGCTCCGCATATTTTTTTTTTTGAAGGCAATGTACTGATTTTTTCGGGAAAGGTATCTGGCAACCCTAGTATATATACAAATATAGTACTATTCTATTCTGAAAACTCCCATTCAGTGTAGGTATGAATACACATGTGTTCTCCTAAAATAATAGCAAAACAATACCAAAGAAGGAAAGAAGCCTTAGTTCGAGTATATTCCAACATTAGATACTCAGCTGTATGCTTTAATTATGTTTGATGGAAACACGGTGTATTTGATATAAACCCAGTGTCACATAAAGTAAATTCCTTTCTCTGAAAAGAGGCAGTGCCATGCCCATTTTCCAAAATTTTTATGCTTTTTTTCGTTCTATTGGGGAACTCATGCCACAAAATCTCAATGAATTATCTTTATATTTGGCAGATGTATCGCTTAAAATGTTTTTATTAGGCCACTGTATAATACCCATATGTATACAAGTAAGGAAGCTTAAGTTCGAGTGGAATCGAACATTAGATACTCAGCTGTATGTTTTCATTGTTTGTTTGCGTTTGATGGATTTTATATAAAGCGAGTGCTGCATAAAGTGGGCGTAGCCACGCCCATTTTCAAAATTTTTATCAGTCATCCAACTAAGCATATGAATATTATTCTTTGTGCAAAATTTCATTCCTTTATGACTTCCAGTTACAAAGATGTCACGTTACAAATTTCCAAAGCGTGTTCCAGAAATATCTTTGCTAAAAAGTAGGCGTGGTCATAAACCGATTTCAATAAATTTTTGCGTGTCTATTAATACAAGTTATAAAAGTGTATAAACCAAGTTTCATCATAATATCTCAATTATTTGTCGAGTTATGGGCTCCGAAATCTCGCAGATTCCTTTGTCTAAAAGGAGGCGGTGCCACGCCCATTTTCCAAAATTTTTCTATTTTTTGTTTCCGGTCTATTGTAGAAATCATGCCACAAAATTTCAATGAATTATCTTTACATTTGACAAAGATATCGCTTAAAATGTTTTCATTAAGTCACTTTATAGTTCCCATATATAAAAGTGGGCGTGGCCGTCAACCGGTTACTCTAAAATTTTGAACATGTATTACCACAAGTAATAAAAGTCTACAAACCAAGCTTCGTCATAATATCTCAATTATTTGTCGAGTTATAGGCTAAGAAATCTCGTATATTCCTGCTTCTAAAAAGAGGCGGCGCCACGCCCATTTTCCAAAATTTTTACGGTTTTTGTCTTATGTACGTAGTTAGACTCCTGCCATAAAGGTTTAGTGATATATCTTTATATTTGACAGAGATATCGCCTAAAATGTTTTTATTAGGTCACTTTATAAGACCCATATATAAAAGTGGGCGTGGTCGTCAACCGATTTTGGAAAATTTTCGTCCAAATATTTGCCTAAGTAAGTATATCACGCGTACCGAATTTCATCGATATATCTTCAACGGTTTCTGAGTTATGACTCATAAAACTTTCAATGTTTGCCCCTTAATAAGTGGGCGTGGCACCGCCCATTTTCCAAAATTTTTGTGTTTTTTGGTTTATGTCCATAGTTGCACTCATGCGACAAAATTTCAGTGATAGATCTTTATATTTGACAGAGATATGGCTTAAAATGTTTTTATTAGGTCACTTTATAACACACATATATAAAAGTGGGCGTGGCCGTCAACCGATTTTAACTATTTTCCGTCCAAACATTTGCCTAAGTAAGTATATCACGCATACCAAATTTCATCGATATATCTTCAACGGTTTCTGAGTTATGACATATAAAACTTTCAATGTTTGACCCTTAATAAGAGGGCGTGGCACCGCCCATTTTCTAAAATTTCACCAAATTTCTTCATAGGGGCCTGAGCTCAACACTTGGGTAAAATTTTATCGCTCCAGCTATATTAGTGACTGAGATACCAAATTTCCGATTTTTTCTATATAGGAAAAGTGGGCGTGGTCATGGTCCGATTTCGCCCATTTTCAATACCAACCGTCCCAGTCTCGATACCAACTTGCATTCCAAATTTCATCAAAATATCTCAATGTTTGCGCGAGTTAGAGTATTTACAGACGGACAGACGGACAGACGGACGGACGGACGGACATGGCTCAATCGATTTCTCTTTTCACCCTGATCATTTTGATATATATAAGTCTATATCTATCTCGATTATTTCATTCTGTTACAATCCACCGTTATGTGATTAAAACTATAATACTCTGTGTACTAGTACAGCTGAGTATAATAAAAGTGGGTGTAGTCATCAAACCGATTTCGCTAACATTTTGAACATGTATTACCACGAGCTATAAAAGTGTATACAGCAAGTTTCCTCATAATGTCTCATTTATTTGTCGAGTTTTGGGCTCAGAAAGCTCGTATATTCCTCCTTTTAAAAGGAGGCGGCGCCACGCCCATATTCCAAATTTTTTTTTGTTTTATGTCCATAGTTGGACTCATACCACAAAATTTCTATGATATATCTTTATATTTGACAGAGAAAATGTTTTTATTAGGGTTGCCAGACGTATTGATTTGATTAGTACAATACTGATTTTTCTTGCTCCATACTGATGGTTTTAAAAACCTTAAGAAATACTGATTTTTTGGATTTTATACTGATTTGTACTGATTATTAGCCGACACTAAAAAATTAATTTTTATCACCCTGCTCTCTTTTTAATTTTCCAACTGTTTTCATTTGACGTTTGTAATGCCGTGGTTATCGATCAAATTTGCTGGGTGAAACAAGCACCCAGGACGCTGATGTTTCGGGGTGTTATGTTCTGTATGTGCGCTCTAATCATCGATTTAAGCATAACTACCTCTCACCGATGACGAAAATGTGTCCGAATTTCATAGGTGTTTTGCTCATAAGCGTAACCCGAACCTAACCATGAAACAATTAGGAGGAGGAAGCAACGCGAACGTTAAATATCATAGAAACATGATTGACAGTTAACGATACGGAAACAAAATGCCAGTAATAAAGACGATTTTCTCCGCATATATTGTTTTATTTTGTTGAAGGCATTGCAATGTACTGATTTTTTCGGGAAAGGTATCTGGTAACCCTACCCATATATAAAAGAGGACGATTTTGGCAAGTTTTCGTCCAAACATTTGCCTGACTAAGTAAGTAGATCACGCGTACCAAATTTTATCGATATATATGCTACGGTTTCTGAGTTATGACTATTAAAACTTTTAATGTTTGCACTTAATAAGTTGGCGTGGCATAGCCCATTTTCCAAAATTTCACATTTTTCTTCATAACGGCCTGAGCTCAATACGTGGGTGAAATTTTATCACTTCAGCTCTATTAGTGACTGAGATATCAAATTTCCGATTTTTACTATATCTATAGGGAAAGTGGGCGTGGCCATTGTCCGATTTCACCCATTTTCAATACCAACCGTCCCAGTCTGGATACCAACTTGCATTCCAAATTGCATCAAAATATTTCAATTTTTGCGCGAGTTAGACTGCGCACAGGCGGACAGACAAACGCACAGTGCTTCGTCTGAATATAGTGAATCGGCAAAATTAGGGGAGTAATCGCAGAACAATGAAATTTTGTGTACAGACATAAAATACTAGAGATAAGAAAAAAACGAAGTATTGACTAAATCGATGCAAGGACATGACTACCTCCCATATGTCCTTGATTTTAAAGTTGTGATTTCTACTTCAATTTCAAACAGAATGAAATCAAATTTGGTGTATGTTTATAGAATTATGTTTTTAAACTAGGTGACTAGTTTCGTCCTTTTAAGTGCAAGGACATGACTACCTCCCATATATCCTTTTTTACAAAAAGTAATTTTTAGATTAACATGCAATCACAATACATTAAAAACGAACTATAACATATATAATTATCATTTTAGAATCAAGGATGGACTACTCCCGTTAGTTATTGCAAAAAATGGTTCTAAGGAAAATTACTTTTAAATTTGTTCAGAAAATATGTTGGTTGTTATAGTTTAATGCACTACTTTATTGCAAAATGGCAATATGATTTTGGCACATATCAAATTGTAACTTTTAAAAGCGCAATATTATTAGAGTTAACATAGAAACAATTTTTTATTATAAAATTTTTCCATGTAAAAAATAAAATTTTTGGGGTGGTAAATAAAGTACTAAATTAGCGATTTCCGGCATAATTTTTGAACCTTTTTCTTTTTTGGTAGCAAAACCTCCTAGCATGCTAGCATAGAATCGAAAATTGAAATAAAAAAAAATAGTCGTTGTTTTTGTTTTTTTTTTTAATTTTGTCAAACTTTGCAAAATTTTTTGTGTCTCACCTAAAAAAGTTAGTATTACAGGTATGTTTTTTGTCAGTATTTTTCACATATTTATAAAAACTGTATATTTTATCCTAATTAGGCTAATTTCCTTTAGCATGAGAGAAAAAATAGTTCCATATATTAATTTTGGTACATTTTTTCCATACCATATATTTAAGGTTCTGTAGAATTTTCTAAAATTTTGAAAATATGGCTTTACAAAATTATACAATTTCAACATTTCCGGCAAAAAACAGTGCAATTTGTTTACAGATTCGTAATAAATTACTCATTTTCAGGCCAAGAATTTTCATATGCCCGGAAAAGCCATTTCATATGACACTTTAAATTTAAAACGCAAAATAAACTTTTGGAGAAGGTTGCAACCCTCTTTAAAAAAATTATGATAAAAATTAAATTGTGAACAGGTAGTATCCCTCTTTATAAAAAGTATAATAAATTACTTATTTTCACGCAGGTTCCTTTCATATGACACATCAAATTTAAAAATCACACAAACTATACCGTAAAACTGAATTTTTGAACAGGTGGCAACCCTTGTTGTAAAAATTGTAATAAATTACTAATTTCCAGCTGAAGCCCTTTCATATGGTACCTGAAATTTATAAATCAAGCAAACTATACAGGGCAATTCAATTTTTAAACAGGTGGCAACCCTTTTCAATAAAATTAAACCTTCCTGCACATATACAGGCCAAACCCTTTCATATGACACCCCATTTTCGAAAATCGTTATAACGGTGTAAATGTTATGGTGCGTACAAAAAATCGATTAGCGTAATATATATAAAGATGAGAAGATGAGATAAACTGTAGCGTAAAAATGGATTTTTGAAGAGGTGGCACCCTTTTGTAAAAATTAAAAAAAAAAATTACTCATTTCCATGCAAAGCCCTTTCATATGACACATCAAATTTAAAAATCAAACAAACTATAGCGTAAAACTGAATTCTTGAACAGGTGGCAACCCTTTTTGTAAAAATTTTATTAAATTACTCAATATCAGGTCAAGCCCTTTCATATGACACTTCAAATTTAAAAATCAAACAAACTATAGCGTAAAACTGAATTCTTGAACAGGTGGCAACCCTTTTTGTAAAATTTTTATTAAATTACTCAATATCAGGTCAAGCCTTTTCATATGGTACCAAAAATTTTAAAATCAAACAAACTATACAGAAAAATTAAATTTTCGAACATCTGGCAACCCTATTCAAAAAAATTAAACCTTCCTGCACATCTACTGGTCAAGCCCTTTCATTTGACACCACATTCTCGAAAATCGGTATAACGGTGTAAAAGTTATGGTGTTTACAAAAAATCGCTTAGCGTTATATATCGCACACTAAATCAAAAAGCGTTACAACTCAAAATTCAAAAATTTTCAGGAGAGGCAAAAAACTTTTTAATTTTTATATGCAATGATATGGGAAAAGGCTACGTATAATAGTTATTTCTCAGTTAAAAAAGACTCTGATGGAAAAGATTTTTTGGCAGCCGCTAGAGATATATTCTGTGTACCAATTTATGGAATAAACCCGATTTCGAAAAATTTTGAGTTGTGGCGCTCTTTGATTTAGTGTGCGATATATGGGTGTTTCCATGAAATGGTCCACCGTGACTTAAAAAATCAAAACGCTCGCAGAATTTTTATAGACACAGAAAATAAAAGAAAAATGTTGATAATTTACTATGCAAAAAAAAATGTCAGCCCTTTATATTTTTTCATTTCTATTTTGGCAACATTCGTATGTCACGTGCGTAATGCAAAAGCACTACATAGTGCCATAATTAGCGCAGTATCAGTTTAAGTGTCTTATTGTTTTGTTTGTTAAGCAAATTTATTGTTTACTATAATATTATATTAATATAAATAGCCCTCTGCAAAAGTTAAATTTTTTTTTTACTTTTGAACTTTGTCACGTGCGTAATGGTAAGTACGAAAAATTTAATGCTCTTAATTAAAGTCCATTTGATAAATATTATTTTACTTTTACAATAAATATTATGGATGTCAAGTAATACGAAAAACCAAAATCGGTGGAGGGAGAGGCTTAAGCAAGGTGAAAATAAGCTTAAAGAACATAAAAAGATAAAAACAAGCTGAAAGAATGCGTGAATATCGCAAGAGAAAGGCATGTGAGGCCAAAAATAATTCAAATATATTGAAAGAAAAAAGGAATAGAGATTGCATTCGACAAAAAAAATTTAGAGCAACCAAGAAAAATTGAAATACCCAATTAAAAAGTGGTTACATGTGTAAACAAACACTATGCAAAGCTATGAAGACGGTAGAGAGGGCGTTACCAAAGAACGCAATAAAGAGAGATGAAGTTCTACAAGCTTTGTATAAAAAGTATCCCAAACTTTCGAATAATGAATCTGAGATACCAGTATGTTCAAACGATAATATGTTGGAAAACATTAAAGCAGTCCACGAATTTTATATCCGAGATGACATAAGTGTTCAAGCTCCCGGCCGGAAGGATACTTTAATCTGCAATAAGAAAGTAGTTGCAAAGCGCTTTATGATTGTATCTGTATCTGTATCAGAATTAATTTTTATTTTTTATTTCCCATTTTTGAACAAAAGTTTAATTTTTTGTCAAAAACTTCTGAAAATATATGTAAAATTACTAAAATATGTATGTAGGTAAAAAGTGTCACGTGCGTAATGTCACGTGAGTACTCAATAATTTTTTTTTTCTTTAGCCAACCCATGATCAGTTGTTTTCGAAGCAAACATCATTATGAAGCTCCATTATTAACCTTTATAAAAAAAAATTTACCGGAATAAAAATCTCCTACAATTCGCTTACTTTCGCATTTTTTCTCTCGGTTCTAAAAGCAACTTCCATTTTTGTCACGTGCGTAAGTCAACTTTGATTGACTGGAACTTGGGTATCCAGTGCTCAATTTTCCAATACTTATACTTATTGGAAAAAACTCATCACATGCAATGCAGCGATCCTAAAAGATGTGACTTCTTCCCATTGTATTTCTATTTTTACAACATTCAAACGCAATTAAACGTGTACAAATGTCGCGTGCATAACCATGGAAACACCCATATAAAGATATGCTTAGTTGGATGATTGATAAAAATTTTGAAAATAGGTGTGGCTACACTCACTTTATGCGGCACTCGCTTTATATAAAATACACCGTGTTTGCATCGAAGGCAAACAAACAATTCAAGCATACAGCTGAGTATCTAATGTTCGATTCCACTCGAACTTAGGCTTCTTTACTTGTTTACACCATTTTTATATATATAGAATCTATATTATATATATTATAGATATATTATTATTTGTTACCAAAGGATATGTACATGTTTATGTTTGTTGGAAAATTATTGAAAATTGGAAAATATTTTTCATAATTTTTCATAATTCATGAAGACATCAAATAGGACCAATACCTTTGTAATTTTGAATACAACTTTTTTTCGCATGTAATTTTCAAGCATTATTTTAAAATCCTTTAAATCTTCTTGAATAAACCTTAAAAAAGGTGTAGATTTGTTTGGAGCGTTTGTACGTGCATATGTACACTATGAATGTACATATGTATGTATGTGAATATGTACGTTCGTATAAGGTGTCGAGACCTTTGTTGCCTATGGACATTTTTTTGTTTACTTATTTGAGACATTACCCCCTGAAATGGATTCATGTACGAAGAAAATATTCCCTGTATAATATTTTCTCGATTGGTCAACGTTTACCCGTGCCACAATATGTTGAAATAATGAACCAAGGGTTATATGGTTCGGTGGTCATTTATATTGGAGGAATTCTCTTCTATTTTTGAATTTTAGTAGATTACACGGTGGTTATTTATTAGACTCCACAAATAAATGATTTATAATCAAAAGATATTGATATTCTATATATTAAAGTTCTGAAATGTCAAGGATCATTATTTACTCATATATGTATACAAATAATTTGAGAAAATTGAAATTTTTAATTTCCCAATAAACACAGACGCGAGGATGATATCGCGGCGAATTCGAGGCGAGTTCGCGAAAGTAGATCAAATCAGTTTATAATCAAATAGATACGAGTATGTAGAAAACCCAATCAAAATTGTTTAAATAAGGGGAATATTTACTGCTTAAATCTATTTGAAAAGCTTTTGTTATTTCATGAAAGTTAAACTTTCTTTATAAAAAATATTTTAAGTACTTTGTATTATTTTATACGGATCTAACTCATTATCAGTAAACCAAACTCTGAATTTTTAATTTTCGAAACGCCAATTAATAAAAAATCGAATCGCTAATGAACAAATTTTCGATTCGCCAACGGTCCAAGAATGAACAAATTTTCGAATCGCCAACGATCAGAGAAATTAAAAATTCTCGAATCGCTAATGATAAAAAATTCGAATCGCCAGCAATCCGAGCATGAACAAATTCTCGAATCGCTAGTGATAGGTGACATGCCTGCGAATTCGGATTCGCCAATCTATCGCCGCGAACTATTGCCGCGATAATATAATCAGAGAAAGCGAATCCGACGCGAATTCGAGGCAAATCCGTTGTGTTTATTGGGTTATATTTTTCATATACTCGCACATACATATTTATATGGGAAATTTTAAAAATAAGTGCCCTCTATTAGTGTAATTGTACATTCTCGGACATGCATACACAAATAAGAAATATAATTCAGAACTTTAATTCTCTTGAAAGTAAATTGAAAGCGTTAGCTGAGCAGTGAAATAACTCCCAAATAAAACAAATTAAACAACTCCCAAAGAAGGAAATGAAATAAGTCCCAACACACTGCGAGTTATTTCCAGGGTAGGAAGAAACTCAGAGTATGAGTGAGTGAGTGAGGAATTTCAGCCTCACGGCATGATGATGAGTGGCCGTTTGCGTTTCTCGCTCATCTCTAAAGCAGAGTGAGGATTTTTTTTGTTTCCTCACTCATTTCGAATGAGCGATGAAGAAATGAGGCGCTCACGCTGCGTGTGAGATGAGCCGTCGTAGGATTCCTCTTCTCTTTGTGTAATGCGAGTGAGCGTGTGGGTGAGTGCGCAGAAACTCAGTAAATATTACATACATATGTTAGAATGCATACATACATATATTTATGTTGCAGTGTGCAATTTAGTGACATGTTTTTCTAATAAAAAGCATGTCTGGTTGTTTTTCTGCTTTTTTTCATATTTATGCCCGTTTTAGGCGATTGAGTAGGTATGTAAAATCCATATTTCTACCTAAACTTGGTTTTTGTTGTTTTTCATCTATGTATATGTGTAGATATGTATTTAATTCAGCAGATGCAATTACGAATATTTACATACGTATGTATGTAGGTAGGTAGTTAAAAGGAACATTATTTTTAAGAATGTGCATTCGTTGCTTGATATAATGTTTTTTGTATGATAAAATATATGTATGTATGTACCTACATATGTAGGTACTTACCTACTTGTTTAGTTTTTATTTATTATGCGACTAACGCAAAAAAACTATTTATTCGTCATTAGAATCATATTTTTTTTGCATTTGACATTAACAGTCTATTTCTCACAATTTTTTACCTTGACAACAATAAAATAAAATAATTTTGAAATAAAAAAGGAATGAAAATAGGTATGTACCTACAAGTTGTAAATTTAGCAAGCTCTATCTAACTTCCGCTTTTCAATCAAGGGAATGAAGAAGTCCTATTTGCGTACCGTATTGTTCCAAATATACTCAGTACATAGCCATCCTTCTATTTTAATTTTAATTTTCATTATTATTTTATTTTAGTAATTTATTATTCAAATTAAAAAAAAAAATTGTTCTAGTTGAGTTTAAAATTAAATGACAATCAAATTGTTCTTTGAGGGATAGTTTATCTTTTTTCAACCTACAGTAGAATTGTTTTTGTAGTTTTACTTTCGGTAGATTTTTCAAACAATAAATACAAGAAAAATTCAGAGAAATAAAGTGGTGTCATACGGGCTTTCGTTATTCGATTTCGAACATAAAAGCGCTGCCAAAGAGTTTTCTACTACCATATTTGCCATAAAGTACATTATTTTGAACAAAAGTCAAGATTAAAAAAATATTTAATCTTAAAATGCGATAGATTTTAAACGCCGTGCAGTAGATCTTCATATTTAAAAAAATGTGCTGTAGATTTACCACATATGCGTGCAGTGTGCACACTGCAGAGTAAACAAATTTGTAGCATTCATGCAGCTCCATACTGCATACTTACTACAGACGGTTGGCTGCGTCATCGCCAAGCTGTGAGGCGTCGCTCATATTCCTCACTCACTCAGAGCAACTCATGAGGGCGCAGCTGAGGAGAGGCAACGCTACTAGCGTGCCTCATCTTGGCTGCTCACTCTGCTGCCACTCACGCAGAGCGCTCACGCTAATGTGTGGCCTCTGTTGTTTATGCGCTCAGAGGCCACTCATGCAGCTGCACCCTCATGAGTGAAGCATGTGTGAGTGAGGAGCCAAAATGAGGCAAATCCGAACCCTGGTTATTTCATAACGAAAGAAGTTCTATTTTGTATGAAAATATTTTTTTTTATAACACTGCAACATCACTTTTCGGAAAGCTAATTCTCACTCAGATTGAAATACCACTATCCACATAGTAAAACCCCCAAACAATTGCAATAGCTGTAACTTTGTAGACTACTTTAACCCCCTAACACCCCGACGATGAGGTCGCTTTTACTCCTTTTTTGGAAAGTCCGCAAAAAATATAATTTCGAAGGTTGTTAGAGGGTTAAATAGTTCTAGAAAATTGTTCGTCATAGAATTTCAATAGGGGTATCCACAGACAAAATAACCTAAATACACAGTCCAGGGCACATATGGAGGTGATTTTTGTGACAAAATTTTATTATTGGACTATTTTTTTATATCACAATTCAACTAAAATGGTGTCCAAATGTAGAAAATTGAAAATTTTTAATATTCAAAGTGTCTCCTCCGATAAAACTCCTACAAAATTATTCGAGGAAATGAATGGGAAAGCAACATTGAGGGCTCTATCATGAATAGTGCTGAACCGTCTCAATATTCTATTTCTGAAGCATTTTCAAACGATATTTACGCTGACTATGAGTAAAGTGTCCATGAGACGAACACAAACTTTTCCAGTGCCGACAGATACCTACTCATTTTTGCTATGTTTGTAAAAAACTAATTTGCGTCACATGTGCTAAAACGGTATGTGTGGCTTGTGCTTCACTTAACTGACTTCACCAGTTGCACGTTTAAAGTTGTTGTAGTCTATGATTTTAAATTAATACACTATTCTTAAGTAAAATGTGTGATTTTTTTCTTTTTAATACTATGGTACTGCCAGACGATGCAATGAAAGTGCTTTCTGAAAGTGTCAAATCATTGAAAGAACTTTCATGATTATCCACACGACGCAATGAAAGTGCTTTCAGAAAGCACTTTTTACTTCCACTTTCCGAAAACTTTCGGAAATTACTTTTCGTTTGTCCACACGGTGAATGGGAAATGAGTTTTTGAAAGTACTTTCTGGCAGCTGTCAAATTAAATTCAAACAGCTGTGAGAGCAAGACAAATGTAGGAGAGCAAACAGCTTGTTGTGTGAGAGCAAACAGCTGTGCGTGGAATGGTGATGGTGGAGACTTTTGTGTTTTTTGTGTTCATATGAAAAATATAACGTGATAATTAATTATTTTAATAATTGTGTTTTGTTTATGCATATGTATTTTTATAAAGAAAACATATTTACATGCCGGTTCGATCATTTAGACAACACTCGTATCAGCTAGAAACTTTCAGAAAGTAAAACACTTTCAGATGTAACAATTGAAAGTGAAAAGTATTTCTGAAAAGTATTTTTCTCGCAGCTAGACGATGAAAGTTTTTCGTAAGAAAGTAATTGCTGAAATTTCGGAAAACACTTTCAGAAAGTACTTTTTTGGTGGCTACACGAGAAAATTTTACTTTTTCACTTTCAGAAATCACTTTCATACATATATATATTTATCGCGTCATAGCCAAAGCAATCAGCGCTTACTAAAACTGATGTTGACATTTTTATTTAACTTCAACTCGTTGTGGCGCGGGGTTGAGTTGTTCAATCTGGTCAAAATTTTCAGGGTATTATTTTTTTATTAAACAAAAGTATATCAGGGGGTAACACCTGCAAATTTCCGACTTTCGAAAATAAGAGCCACTCTAATGTACATATATATGTATGTTAAGTTGTTAACTAGAAATAAAACATTTTTTTAATAATACATACATATATATGTACATATGTATCTATCTATGTAGTAAATAATTTCTATAAATACATTTTGTGTGTAAAGACCTACACTTAATGTCCTAACATACTAATTTTATCCTACAATTTTACTTTGCTTTGTGTGAGGAAGGGTTTAAGAATGGCAGCCATAAAAAATAACAACAAAAATTGAAAGCAATAAATTAATGGGCTCAGTATTCTAACATAACCGCATAAATATAAACATGATCATTCAAAGTTACATATGTATGTATACATGCATATCCCTGCAAAAATTCCGAGTACTCCAATCGCTAATCCATGGAGTACTCGCTATGGACCAACCGATTACTCCATAACTTGCCACATTTCATACAAAAAATATGGTCCATTTAACATTGCATGCCATTGCAATGGAGTATATACTCCAGTCCCGCATAACAATCAAATTAATCCATGGAGTACCTACATTGGATTAATTGATGGAGTACTTAACAGTTAGCCGAACATAACAATATTTATCGCTACGACGACGAATGACGTGTATACCTTCAAACATATGTATCCCTGCAAAAATCATTGGATTATATGCTCCATTTGTGGTAGGTTGGAGTACTTTCAAAGTGACCACTAACATAGCCCAAACCACCGATTCATGTATCTGCATCGGTTCGTAGTTAGCCGAACATAACAAACACCAAATGTTTATCGCGACGACGATGATATGTGTATACATATGTACATAACTACATGCATACATATGTTTGACTGCATACACGTCATTCGTCGTCGTCGCCATACACATTTGGTTTTTGTTGTTATGTTCGGCTAACTGTTAGGTACTCCATATGTAGGTACTCCATGGATTAATTTGATTGTTATGCGGGACTGGAGTATATACTCCATTGCAATGACATGCAATGTTAAATGGACCATATTTTTTGTATGAAATGTGGCAAGTTATGGAGTAATCGGTTGGTCCATAGCGAGCACTCCATGGATTAGCGATTGGAGTACTCGGAATTTTTGCAGGGATGTATGTAGTTATGTATGTATACACACATCGTCGTCGTCGCCATAAACATTTGGTTTTTGTTATTTTCGGCTAACTACGAACCGATGCAGATACACGAATCGGTCGTTTGGGCTATGTTAGTGGTCACTTTGAAAGTACTCCACCCAACCACAAATGGAGCATATAATCCAATGATTTTTGCAGGGATACATACAAATGTATGTGTGTATGCTCAAACAAAATTCGAAAAAAATCGGTGGTGTTTTTCTTTCTATTCATCCGTAAAAGACAACATTGTTGCAAACTGGACGCGAAGCTTCGCACATGTGATTTAGTGCCTCTCATTTTAAAATATTTTATGCATGGCGGTTTGAAAGTATACATATATGTGTGTAGGTTCATACATACACAGATCCTTATATACCCTGCAGGGAAATCAATTACTAGTGAACACAGTTTCTGGGTCAGAACTAGCGAAAAGTTGTCAAAGAGGAGCCAGTTCATTTGCCGTCGGCTTTGCATATTTCTGCAATTCTCAGATTGCTATTAAAGCATATTATATAAATAGTATTTAGAGTTTGTATCTTCACTTAATGATTTCTCATTTAATGAAACAAAATGTTCCCCTAATTATGCTTTTCGCCAGTTGCTAACATGCAAAAGAGATTGAGCTCGCACTAATAGTGCCGAAAAATGTACTAGCTGCGCACCAGTTATGAACTAGAGATTTTCCACGCAGGGTATGTATGTATGTATATATACATCAGAGCGGGTCCATTTGTATGGGAGTGAAAAAAGTGAAAAACCGCATACGCGGATAATGTTCTAAGAACTATTATAAGTAACTTTGCCAAAGAAACCATGGGTCTTAAACCAATTCTTAGTCCGCGGGTTTTAAGCCAAAGTTTTTTTGTCAGGTAAAAAAAAATTTTGTATTTCGTAGGCAGACAAAAATGATTCGAACTTCTTACCAAGAAGCCAGGATATACTTTTCAGAAGGATTTTGATGTTCTGAATCCGAATCTGAAGTCACAATGACCAAATTCGAAACAGTTTTCGAGATATCTTGACCAAAAGATGCAAGTGCAAAAAGTGCAATTTTCTTCAAATTTTGGAGTTAGGGCCAGCCGAAAGTTATGATTTCATTTAAAGTCTACGACCATTATCTTAACAAATAGGCTTTGCATTTTCAAATGCCGTTAGCCTTATTAACGTGTCTTTTTTGGTCTCCGATATATCGCTGTTTTAAAAGTTGCATACTTTTCAGTGCGTACACAATGTATTTTTATACTCAGCTGTACTAGTACACAGAGTATTATAGTTTTAATCACATAACGGTGGATTGTAACAGAGTGAAATAATCGAGATAGATATAGACTTATGTATATCAAAATGATCAGGGTGAAAAGAGAAATCGATTGAGCCATGTCCGTCCGTCCGTCCGTCTGTCCGTCCGTCCGTCTGTCCGTCCGTCTGTCCGTCCGTCTGTAAACACTCTAACTCGCGCAAAAATTGAGATATTTTGATGAAATTTGAAATGCAAGTTGGTATCGAGACTGGGATGGTTGGTATTGAAAATGGGCGAAATCGGACCATGACCACGCCCACTTTTCCTATATAGAAAAAATCGGAAATTTGGTATCTCAGTCACTAATATAGCTGGAGCGATGAAATTTTACCCACGTGTTGAGCTCAGGCCCCTAGGAAGAAATTTGATAACATTTTGGAAAATGGGCGGTGCCACGCCCACTTATTAAGGGTCAAACCTTGCAAGTTTTATATGTCATAACTCAGAAACCATTGAAGGTATATCGACAAAATTTGGTACGCGTGATTTACTTACTTAGGCAAACGTTTGGACGGAAAATAGTTAAAATCGGTTGACGGCCACGCCCACTTTTATATATTTGTATTATAAAGTGACCTAATAAAAACATTTTAAGCCATATCTCTGTCAAATATAAAGATCTATCATTGAAATTTTGTCGAATGAGTCCAACTATGGACAGAAAACAAAAAACACAAAAATTTTGGAAAATGGGCGGTGCCACGCCCACTTATTAAGGGGCAAACATTGAAAGTTTTATGAGTCATAAATCAGAAACCGTTGAAGATATATCGATGAAATTTAATACGCGTGATATACTTACTTAGTCAAATATTTGGACGAAAAATTTCCGAAATCGGTTGAGGGCCACGCCCACTTTTATATATGGGTCTTATAAAGTGACCTAATAAAAACATTTTAAGCGATATCTCTGTCAAATATAAAGATATATCATTGAAATTTTACAGCAGGAGTCCAACTGCGGACATAAAACGAAAAACACAAAAATTTTGGAAAATGGGCGTGGCACCGCCTCTTTTTATAAACAGGAATATACGAGATTTCTGAGCCCATAACTCGACAAATGATTTATATATAATGACTAAACTTGGTGCGTACACTTTTATTACTTGTGGTAATACATGTTGAAAATTTTAGCGAAATCGGTTGACGACCACGCCCACTTTTATATATGGGTATTATAAAGTGACCTAATAAAAACATTTTAAGCGATATCTTTGTCAAATGTAAAGATAATTCATTGAAATTTTCTGGTATGATTTCTACAATAGACCGGAAACAACAAATAGAAAAATTTTGGAAAATGGGCGTGCCACCGCCTCTTTTTACACAAAGGGATATACGAGATTTCTTAGCCTATAACTCGACAAATAATTGAGATATTATGACGAAACTTGGTTTATACACTTTTTTAACATGTGTTAATAGCCACGCAAAAATTTATTGAAATAGGTCTATGACCACGCCTACTTTTTAAAAAAGATATTTCTGGAAAACCCTTTGGGAATTTGTAACGTGACATCTTTGTAACTAGAAGTCATAAAGGAATGAAAAGTTGCACAAAGAAAAATATTCATATGCTTAGTTGGATGACTGATAAAAATTTAGAAAATGGGCGTGGCTACGCCCACTTTATGCAGCACTCGCTTTATATTAAGTGCACCGTGTTTCCATCAAACACAAACAAACAATGAAAGCATACAGCTGAGTATCTAATGTTCGATTCCACTCGAACTTAGGCTTCCTTACTTGTTTTCTTTAAAATACTTGCATTTCTTTGCTGTCATTTTTAACATGTTGCTGTTTCTTCTACTTTGTCAAACTACGGCTCCACCAATATACCAAACATCCAACAGCCGCACTATTTCTCCGCATTCAACGGTTGTGTCGTGCTCATCGGCTCCAACATTTTAGAATACATCCACCAGGTTGCGATAAATCACAGGTTTTCGATTTTGTTGCATTAACCGATTCCACAAATTATTGGTACTTCCACCAATTGCGATAATTCACCAGTTTCATCATCTTTGTTGCAATCACCGGTTCCACCAAATATGATCACTTCCACCAATAGAGATAATTCATGGGTTCATCGTTTTTTGTTCCATTCATTCACCGGTTCCACCAATAATCAGCACCTCCGCCAATAGCGATAATTCGCCGGTTTCATCGTTTTTGTTGCATTAACCGGTTCCACAATTTATGAGCACTTGAACAAATTGCCATTTCACCGGTTTCATCATCTTTGTTGCATTCACCGGTTCCACCAAATATGATTACTTCCACCAATAGCGATAATTCACGGGTTCATCGCTTTTGTTGCGTTCGCCGGTTTCACTAATAATGAACACCTCCACCAATAGCTATAATTCACCGTTTTTGTCGTTTTTTTTTTTTTGATTCATCGGTTGCACCAATAATGAGCTCTTCCACCAATAGCGATAATTTACCAGCTTTATCGATTTTGTTGAATTCACCGCTTCAACCAATTGCGATAGTTCACCAGTTTCATCGTTTTTTGTTGCAGTCACCAGATCCACCAATTATGGTCAAGAAACAGCAACATGTTAAAAATGACAGCAAAGAAATGCAAGTATTTTAAAGAAAAAAATACATTGTGTACGCACTGAAAAGTATGCAGATTTTAAAACAGCGATATATCGGAGACCAAAAAAGACACGTTAACAAGGTCAACGGCATTTGAAAATGCAAAGCCTATTTGTTAAGACAATGGTCGTAGACTTTAAATGAAATCATAACTTTCGGCTGGCCCTAACTCCAAAATTTGAAGAAATTTGCACTTTTTGCACTTGCATTTTTAGGTGAAGATATCTCGAAAACTATTTCGAATTTGGCCGTTTTGGCTTCAGATTCAGATTCAGAACATCAAAATCCTTCTGAAAAGTATATCCTGGCTTCTTGTCTGCCTACGAAATACTAAATTTTTTTTTACCTGACAAAAAAAACTTTGGCTTAAAACCCGCGGACTAAGAACACTACCCGACAAAATTTCAAAAATTTTCATATCCTCGACATTTAATACATGATTCCTATGTAGAATTTTCTGCTGATTCCAAATATGTAATCAGATGGTTCAAAAGTAGAACAGTTTTCGAGATATTTTGAAATTTCAGTTTTTGAGATAAGTGTAGGGTGCATGATTATTACTGTATCAATTTATAACTTTGTTATATATAGCATTTTAATATAGAGAGAAGTTGTTTTTGAAAATTGGAGTTTTCAAAATGAAAATTTTGGACATTTATAATTATTCAGATTTTATATCAGACTTTGTTCACTTTTCTTCGAAACCAATAAAAAATTTTATTTAAAAAAAAATATTTGAATAAACGTTTAATTGGCTACAATTGGCGATCCTGCTAAACGAATAAAGCATTTGAAATACAACTATACCGACATATCAAATCTCTGCGCCAACAGTTCAGTTGCCGATTCAACATAATCAACAATCAACATAAGATTTTCATTGCAGTTTGCATTTACTGACATACTTATCGCAAACTTAAATCATTAATTTACAAATCATCATTATCTTTGCTTGTGGCATCCTTTACGTTATCTTTGTACTATCTATTTCATCATTTGCTGCAAGATCATCACAATCAATATCACAAAAACTTACTACAATCGAAACGCTATTTCCATTACAACTATTATCGCACATTATACATATTTATTATAAAACGCCGGAATTGATATATTAAAGGTAACTTGATTTGACCTTCATGCAGTTGCAGTGACAACTTAATGGCGTTTTCTTTTCTCGAAATAATGTTGCCCTGTTTGATTTTCTTAGCCAGTTTGTATGTTTGTCTGGTCCTTTCACCAAATATTGACCTCTAACTAAGTAAGAGGGCACCCTTATCTACAAATTCAGCCGTTTTATAGAAAGTCAGGATACGTAATTCGATAATTGGGATATAGGAGGGCAACATTTTTTCGTAGAAAAGAAAACGCCATAAGATTAAAGCAATCACAAAATCGAAGTCAACTATATAAATCAAGCAACGTTTGGTGAGCTGTATCATTTTCAATTTTATACATATGTATATGTATTAATATACATATGTATGTATGTATATATATGTATGTATATTTACATATAATTATTAAATCTTAAAATTACTTCAATATTTTAGAATATATACATATATATAAGAATTTAAATTTATTAATATATACGTATATATATTGTAAACCCCCCTTTTTCCCGAAGATTTTGCAAGTTGATTATTATTATTCAATATGTTTAATTCACCTCCACATAATATACCAATACATATCACTCCATCACATAACACATTTTCAAATAACATACATGCATCTACACGAACACAGAATTTAAACGAGTCATTAATAAATTTAGAAGAAGAGTTGATAAATTCTCCTTCTAGTCAAAATAATTTTGAAATTCATGCAACTTCATTAAAGCTTCCACAGTTTTGGACAAATTGTCCAGAAGCTTGGTTCTTTCATGTGGAAATGCAATTCAGCACAAAAAATATAACTAATGAAACAACCAAATATGAACATGTTATTACTGCACTTCCGCAAGAAGTTATAATTACGGTTTTAGACTTCATTAAAAATCCTCCTCATGTAAACAAATTTACAGAATTGAAGAATATTTTGATTCAGAGACATTCTTTGAGTGATAATCAAAAATTAGATAAAATTTTGTCCGATTCAGAAATGGGTGATCGTAAACCTTCTGAATTTTATCGGTCTCTCATACTTTTAGCAGGTTCTAATTTCAGTCCAGATATTTTAAAGAAACTGTGGCTAAGAAAATTGCCAAAAAATCTTAACGGGATTTTATCTGGCTCCAATGTTAGTGATATAAATGAGTTAGTGAAAATAGCTGATAATATTTGGGAAGCTATTAGTAGATCCGAAATATCAGCTGTGAACAATTTTCAAAATTCTAAATTACATAACAATATAATTGAGAATTTAGTTAAGACAAATAATACTTTGTGCGAAAATTTTCAAAAACTTTCACTTGAATTATATTTAGTTAAACAAAAAATTGATCAAAATTTTCTGTCGAAATCGCAAGTATTTCATAGAAATAACTTTAGAAGTACATTTGGAAATAGGTCAAGATCTCTCGATAGACAAAATTGGTTGTGTAGGTACCATTATAAATTTGGAGACAAGGCTCAGAATTGTGAACAACCCTGTAATTTTTATAAAACTAAAAATTCGGAAAACTAAAATCATCTGTTGTTGCGGCGACAAACAACGGGAACATAAATTTTTCAACTCGTCGTCTATTTATATTTGACAAAGTTAACAAGCTAAATTTCTTAATTGATAGTGGAGCAGAAATTTCAGTACTCCCAGTAACAAAATTTTCATATACGAAACGTTCTACTGACTTATTTCTTACTGCTGCTAATGGTTCAACAATTTCAACATATGGTAAAAAAGTTTTGAATATTAATTTAGGATTAAGACGTGAATTTCCTTTTACGTTTATAATAGCTGATATAGCTAAACCAATTATTGGTGCAGATTTTCTATGCAGATACGGTCTTTTAATTGATATGAAACGCAAATGTTTAGTCGATCCAACAACAAATCTTTCAGTTAACACTATTTCTTATATTTGTGATATTTCACTTCCTAAAATTTTTGCTGTGGAAAATAAATACACAAAATTATTAAAAGAGTTTCCTTCATTAATTTCTGAGCCAGATTATTCGAAACCAGTGAAACATACAACAGTTCACAGACTTATTACTGAAGGTAACCTTCCATTTTCTAAGCCAAGGCGCTTAGATCCTCTTAAATTTAAAGTAGCCAAAACTGAATTTGATTTTTTAGTTAAGACAGGTATTTGTAGACCTTCAAATTCTTGTGTAGCATCTCCACTTCATTTAGTACCAAAAAAAGAATTAAATGACTGGCGTCCTTGTGGTGACTTTCGAAGATTAAATGTTGTTACTGTACCTAATCGTTATCCTTTGCCACATATTCAAGATTTTAATATGCATCTCAGGAATAAAACAATATTTTCGAAATTAGATCTGGTAAGAGCTTACCACCAAATTCCAATGGCAGAAGAAGATATATATAAAACTGCAATCACGACTCCTTTTGGTATGTTTGCATTTATGCGAATGCCTTTTGGACTTAGAAATTCAGCGCAAACTTTTCAAAGATTTATAAATGAAGTTGTTAATGGTTTAGATTTTGTTTTTAGTTATATTGATGATCTTTTAGTCGCTAGTGAAAATGAGGAACAACATTTTAAAGATCTACGTGTACTTTTTCAACGTCTTACAGAATATGGTTTGAATATTAAACCCACTAAATGTATATTTGGAGTAACAAATATTGACTTTTTAGGACATAATATTTCAGGAGCAGGAATTAGACCTTCTGAAGAAAAAGTTGCAGTTATTCGAAATTTTGAAAGACCGAAATCCATCAAACAAGCGCAGAAATTCATTGGTATGGTAAATTATTACCATAGATATATACCAAAATTAGCTGAGTTCACGGCTATTATTTATAATTTAATTAATCGAACTAATAAGAACCGTGATAAGACTTTGATTTGGGATGGCATATCAAATAAAGCCTTTGAATGCATTAAAGATAAGTTTTCATCTACGATTTTGTTAAATCATTTTAACAAAGATGCTAAACTTTCTTTAAATGTGGATGCATCTAATACGGCAATTGGTGGTGTCATACATCAAACGTTTAACAATAAAATAGAACCGCTTGCATTCTTTTCTAAAAAGCTTTCTCCATCAGAGATTAAATACAGTGCATTTGATAGGGAATTATTAGCTATTTATTTGAATATTAAACATTTCCGTTATCTATTAGAAGGACGAGAGTTTACAGTTTTTACTGACCACAAGCCTTTGATATTTGCTCTAAATTCAAAAACGGAACGTAGTCCAAGACAAACGAGACATATGGAATACATTGCACAATTTACTAATGACATTCGTTATGTTAAAGGACAAGAAAACGTTGTAGCTGATACTTTATCGCGAGCTTTTGAAATAGATGCAATCAAAAATTCGGAACTTAATTTCAAAATTTTACATAATGAACAAGAAAAAGATAATGAACTTAAAAATTTAACTAGTGAATCCAATCATAATCTTAAACTAATTCAAATTAAACTTTTAAATTTTAGTATTTGGTGTGAAATGACATGTGAAAATCCTAGACCATTTGTACCACTTACTTTACGTAAAACTGTATTTGATATTTTACATGGGATTTCACATCCTGGAACAAGAGCTACACGTCGTCTTATAACAAAAAAGTATTATTGGCCAAAAATGAATAAAGAAATAAATATTTGGGCAAAAGAATGTACAAGTTGTCAAAAATCAAAGGTTAATCGACATATTAAATCACCTGTTATTAAAATTGCAATTCCTAAAAGTAGATTTGAACACATACATATGGATATTGTTGGATCTCTGCCGGTTTCGAAAGGATATCGATATATTCTAACAATTATTGATAGATTTACACGTTGGCCAGAAGCGTATGCATTAAGAGATATTTCGGCTTCTATAGTTGCAAATAAATTTTTAAGTGAGTATGTTTCTCGTTTTGGGGTACCATTGCAAATTACAACAGATCAAGGTGTACAATTCACGTCTAAATTATTTTCGGAACTTACAAAATTTTTAGGTAGTCACCATATTACAACTTCTGCATACCATCCTCAAGGAAATGGTATGGTAGAACGATTTCATAGACAGTTAAAAGCGTCTATAATGGCTAGAAATGGAACCAGTAATTGGTATGATGAGTTACCGATAATTCTTCTAGGTTTACAGTCAGTTTATAAAGAAAGTATTTCGGCAACACCATCAGAAATGGTTTTTGGACAAAATTTACGTTTACCTGGTGAACTGATTGTTCCATCAGAAGAAAATCTTTCTCATGGTGAAGTTTTAGGAAATTTGCGAAAACATTTTAAAAATGTTAATTCAAATCTTAAACATAATCAAAATTCCGAAACAGGTGTATACATTCCGAAAGATTTAGAGACTTGTAAATTTGTTTTTATGCGTGTTATTAATAAAAAATCATTGCAACAACCATATGAAGGACCTTATAAAGTTGTTGAAAAAGACAAAAAAATATTTCAAAATTGAAATAGATAATGCAATTAAAACAATTCCAATTGATAGACTTAAACCGGCAATTATAGAAAACACAATTATTCCTAACACAAACACTAACATAGTCACAACAACAGAAAAGAAACGCGTTACTTTTAACTTATATAATATTGATTCTCGTGAAGGGGGAGTATTGTAGGGTGCATGATTATTACTGTATCAATTTATAACTTTGTTATATATAGCATTTTAATATAGAGAGAAGTTGTTTTTGAAAATTGGAGTTTTCAAAATGAAAATTTTGGACATTTATAATTATTCAGATTTTATATCAGACTTTGTTCACTTTTCTTCGAAACCAATAAAAAATTTTATTTAAAAAAAAATATTTGAATAAACGTTTAATTGGCTACAATAAGAAAAAAAAAGTAGGATTACTTTTTAGTCAATATCTCCGCCATTACCATCTCGATGTTTACGTTATTTAATTTTGTTTTGAGAGAATGAAATACCCTTTCCAACAAAGCCAAAATAATTAAAATCGACGTTAAACTGACGGAGTTATAGCGATCAATAAATTTTTTTTATGAAAATTTTCAGTTTTTTTTCCGACATTCATGTATTTTTTGTAATTTTTTTTAAAGAAATATTAAATATCCTCCTGGTTTTACACTTTGAGTCAACAGCTTATTTCTTAGTGAACATTTTGGCACTTTCCGGATTATAATCCCTAGAAAAATTACAATGCTATAAGAGATTTAATGAACAAACCTTTGTTTATTTTTTATCACAATCTTGTACTTAACCTCCATTTTTTTATTTTTACGTATATTAAAAGTGTTTAAATGTTGATAGTTTTCGCCGTTTTGGTACATTTTGTTCTTCTCGAAGAAGGAACCAGCAAAAATGGCTCATCATTCAATGTCCCTGACATTCCAATGGCCTTGGTATCGCAATTCCATGTTTTTTTTATTTCTCCGTAAAAACGCTCACCGTTGTAAAAGTCATCACATATATGAAGATTATGTTGAGAGGGTTTCGGGACAATTTTTTTACACCGCGAAATACCGCGAAAAAATTTTTTTTTTTGCAACTTTTTTATTTGACATCCGATTTGTAAAATTGATATGTCATTATTTTAGTCTGGTGGAGTTCTATATATCGTTCTAATGTCCTTTTGAGCTATGACGTCGTTTTCACATAGTTGGGTCACCTAACCAAGTTTTTCGTCTATAAAATATCCTTTTCGTTTCACCTGAAAAAAATCGCTAAAAATAAAGTACTAATGGGATCTTGGTAGCATTACCTTTAAAGTGTTTGCAATTTAATAGGCTAATTTTTAGAAATAAATCTTTTGCTGATTTTCCCTACTTCTTATAAAAAACCTATTTTCAAAATCAAAATTAAAAAAAAAATTGCAAAAAATCCACAAAATTTTGACTTTGACCAGCTATGGCTCAGTGAGTTTTTACTCAACCACCACAAGTTGTATGTCGTTAAAAGCGTATTTTAATTACGTTTAGAACGAGGTACTGTTAGCTGTTATCGCACATGTAACTTTAACTTTAAAATATTGAATGAAGTGATAACCAAAAAACACAAAATTACCGTTATCTCAAAAGCCTAACCGTGCAAAAAATAAAACTAAATAGTTTTGAGCTCACGGGGCCCATGCCAATTTTCCCCTATACCCCGATTTCTTGGTATTTTTTGCTGTAAATTAGTGTTAATGTTATAGTGGTTTACATTTGCCAGATTTGGGAGTTCAATGAAAATATAAATATAGGTTTCTTCACTTAATCTCTTATAACTTTGCCATTTTTCCACGGATTATAATCAGGGAAGTGCCAAAATGTTCACTAAGAAATAGGTTATTGACTCAAAATGTGAAATAAGGAGGATATTTAATATTTCTTAAAAAAAAATTACAAAATAGAAGATGAATTTCTAAAAAAACCTGTAAATTTTCATAAAAAAAATCTTTTGTTCGCCATAACTCCTTCACTTTAACGGCGATTTTAAATATTTTTGCTTTGCTGGAAAGGGTATTTCATCCTCTCGAAACAAAATTAAATAACGTAAAAATCGAGGCGGTAATGGCGGAGATATTGACAGATGAGTAATCATACTTTTTTTTCTTAGCTCAAAAACAGAAATTTCAAAATATCTCGAAAACTGTTCTACTTTTGAACCATCTGATTACATATTTGGAATCAGCAGAAAATTCTACATAGGAATCATGTATCAAATGTCGAGGATATTTTTTTTGTCGGGTAGTGGAATTGGTTTAAGACCCATGGTCTCTTTGGCAAAGTTGCTTAGAATAGTCTATAGAACATTATCCGCGTATGCGATTTTATCGAAAAATAATCGACCCTACCTAATATACATACATATGTGAAAAAAGTTATATGAAGTAAAAGTTTTAAAAATTGCAATTAAAATATTTAATTGCTCTCACGAATTATTACAGACAAACAATTTCTAGACATTATGTACAGAAGAATATTAGATCAACTGTGAAATTTGTAAAATTGTCTGTAATGATATGGGGTGGTTTATTCTCAAAGGGTGTTGGCGAGCTTCTGATTTTTAAATACCTGAAGATGAAGGAGTTTTTTACTATGTTCATGCTGTGGCCGCTGTGGTGCAGTGGTTAGAGTGCTCGCCTGATATAGCAGGAGTCTCGGGTTCAAACCCCAGTCCGGACAAACCATACAAAAGAAATTTTTTTTTTTTTCTAATTAATTAAATCCCAATTATTGGGTTTTTAGAAATAGCGGTCACCTCTCGGCAGTGGGCGGCACACCCTCCGAGTAAATTTCTGCCATCAAAAAGCTTCTCAAAAAAAATGCATTCGCCGTTCGGAGCCGGTATAAAACTGTAAGTCCACCCAATTGGTAGGAAAAACAAAAAGTAAAGGAGCACACCTCGAATTGGGAGAGAAGCTCGGCCATAAAACTCGTAAGAGTTATAAAAGCGCCAGTAGACGCATTCCTGTTGTACCAAGTATGAAAAGAATACTCGCTTTTAAAAATAGTCGAGTTGGTGTTGTTGCCTTGAAGGTAATTTGATGAATAAGCGAGTAGGTATTCTTTTCATATATGGTACGACAGAAATGCGCCTAGTGTATTACAATATCATGTTGGATTTGAAATGCAACATTTTGCATTTTCGAACATAGCTTTTCGAAAAGTGTTCATGATGCCGCATTTTATAAATGTGCATTTGAGAATTTCGAAACAAGCGGATCTAATATCCAAGATTACGAATATCAGATATTGAGGTTTTGTTTGTTTTCACTAATTACAAAAAATAGAACAAGATTTTGCAAAATACATATCGTCGGCCTCCTGCCAGAAACACGAATGTGAAAATTTTTTTAGGTGCGATATCTGCTCTTTATCGGGTATATATTGATATATTAACAATTAATATTTGTATATATACCTATGTACATACACGTAAATGTTATGTATGCATATTTTCACAAGCATTTATAAAAATATTAATTAATAATATTACATCAATATATACCCGATTAAGAGCAGATATCGCACTTAAAAATTTTTTCACATTCGTGTATCTGGCAGGAGACCGACGATATGTATGTTATAATAAGGGTAACCAGAAATATGCCCTAAAAAAATCGTTTTTAGCGTTAAAAACATGTCCTTAAAAATATGGTTTAAGCCCTAAAAATATGCTCTTTAAATTTTTTTATGTAGTTAATAAAAGCATATAAGGTATAGTAGGTTGTCTGCTCACCTTTCATGCAAGAGGCTCCAAGTTCAAACCCTGACTTTTTATAACAACAAAATTATTTTTATTAAATGTACATTTTTATATTATTATAGGTTTATTTTTTTATATTTAAACGCCAGAATCACTAAAGCTCACAGACGTTACTGCAATTACACAGTGCATACATATTTTAACATTTCTCCCATTTTGCTATTATTAAATTTGCCGTGAACTTGTCACACAAAGAGGATTGGCAAATAGTATGTACATACACAAAACAAAGTTGCCAGAGTAAAAAATGTAAATAAAAACAATTTTACGAGTGAGATGGAAAAATATGACGAAATACTATGCTAAAATATGAATTTAAAGCAAAATTTGCCAAAAATATGCAAATAACTCAAGATATGCCAAAATAAGCCTTTTTGACTTAAATATGCGAAAATATGCCCTAACAGGTTAGGCTTATTCTCTTCGTTTTGAGCTAAAACGCGATAAATATTTATCATATGTAAATAGGACCGCAACAGAAAAATATGCATTTCCACATTTCCGGTTGCTTTATTAATTTGATCTCTTTGGTTTATTTACTTTCGTTCATTACATCTAGAGTGACGTTCTTGTATTACCAGAGTGTTGCCACTCTTTTCCAATCGAATGGCAAATTTTTTCGAAGATTGCAGGTTGAGTTTATTTACATTCGAAATGCAGATTTTAAGTCGCTTTTAGTTGCATTTCGGTAGAGAATTTTGTATGGATAAATGCAACATTTAATGTTGCTTTTTGGGCTAAATACGAAAATGTCTATAAAATGCTAAATGCAGGCTCAGCATAAACATAGCATTAGCTTGACTCGAGTAGTTGAGGAGCGCGATAAAGTTCGGATTTTTTAACCAACAAAACGCCTACAAATTAAAGTACCAGCTGTACCTGAACAACGCTCCTAAAAACAAATCATTGCTGGGAAGATACACTCCTGGATTCGAGCGAGGACACCATAAAAAGTGCTTTGGGAAATACCATCCATAGTACACCCTTGGCACAAGCAGTACAACAACCATTGATATCCATGACAGTAGGAAGCACCAACCATAGTGTGCCAACTACCGATAGAAAGAGGAGACTGTACTAAATCCGGAAGAGCAAGTTCCTGAGGGCGCTGTATTGTTGTGGGTAATTTTGGGTAATTCGCCTTTTAATAGTTTTATATGAATAATAATATAAAAAATTTATTATTTTTATTAGTTGAGTTGAATTTTTTGAAGTGAGCCACCTAAATTTTTTTCGACGGCCATGTATTTTAATGAAAGTGGGTAGTATGGCTCACAACGCTTAAAGAAAGATACGTATTTAAGAATTTTTCGAAATTCGAATTATTTTCAAAGTTATAGCTATCAACACTTTTCGAAGTTCCTCAGTTTTTGCCGATTTTCTCACGATTGGTCAAACCGATTTTGCTAAATTTTGACATATATTTAAAAGATGGTACCTTCTACCAAACTGCATTTCTTATTTTTGCAAATAAATTTTTTTGCAAACATTATTCGCAATTTTTATGATCTGGACCACGGTCGGATGGCGCTTTTGTAAGATGTTGTTGGGCATTCAATTAGTAACTATTAGCAAAAAAAATTTTGGGGCACTTTAAAGGCGCGGGAGTTACTTACATTTTTACACTTGTTATTTTTGTATGAATTTTTTTTTTTTTGTTATTTATTGAGTACTACGAATAATGAATTAAAGCAATCTACCATACAATCTACCATACATTTTGGGGTAAAACTTCTCCACTTAAATAGCTAAGATCATTAAAATATTTTTTCTAATATTTGCATAAAGGACCCAAAGAATTGGAGGTATAAATTAAAGAAAATCGGAATATTTCATGGAAGGTATGAAGTCATCTGTACGGCCGGAAACAGCCGAGCTCTTACTTGTTTTACGTTTCTTTATAACCTTTTTAACCACACATATAAATATGTATGTATATGCACATGAGTTTATATTACAAACCGTTATGAAGTAAAATAAAATTGAAAATATTTTCTTATTGGGATACTCTTGATAACACTACCCGAAAAAAATAAATATTCTCGAAATTTGATTCCTATGTACAGGGCCGTGCGCCCGGGGGGGTTTGGGGGTTAAACCCCCCCATAACCAAATCTAAGTTGCAATGATTTTGCAAAAATTTTCAAAACACAGTTTATAAATTTTGCATTGAATCTTGACTCATAATTTTTGACAAAATTAGTACAATAATTTTACGGAAGAAGAAATTGGTGAAAGTTTGCAAAAAATAAGGTTGGCCAATACATAAGTGCTGCACTTTGAATTGCACTTGGAGCTTTCCGAAATTACAAAGTTGTGTAGCATAAGTTCGTTTAAAATTTTTCAAAAAATTGTACTGATAACAAAAAATTTTCATTTTGTGAAAACAGTGAGCAGTTTCAATTAACAAGTACTGTAAACAGTACTATTCAGGACCTGGTTAACTAGCTTTTGATGAATCAGAATTAGACCAGATAAGTCAACTATTTTGGCAAAGGGATGTTCTCATTGTTTGTTTACGTTTGACGGAAACACGGTGTATTTTATATAATGCGGATACCGCTTAAGGTGGGCGTAGCCACACCCATTTTCAAAATTAGTATCAATTACCCGACTAAGCATATGAATATTATTCTTTGTGCAAAATTTCATTCCTTTATGACTTTTAGTTACAAAGATGCCACGTCACAAATTTCACAAGGCCATTTAAGAAATGTTTTTGTAAAAAAGTAGGCGTGGTTATACACCGATTTCGCTAAATTTTTTAACGTATATTAGTACAAGTAATAATAGTTTAACCCTAAGTTTCGTCATGTGGCCGCTGTGGTGCATTGGGTAGAGTGCTCGCCTGCTATACCAGAGGTCTCGGGTTCAAACCCCAGTCCGAGCAAAAACCAAAAAAATTTTTCTAATTAGTAAAAATCCAATTATTGGGTTTTTTTAAGAGCAGCGGTCACCTCTCGGCAGTGGGCGGCATACCCTCCGAGAGTATTTCTGCCATGAAAAAGGTGCAGTGAAATAACGCCCGTGGAATTAACGCCCGCGGGCGTTATTTCCCAGAAAAAAGGAAATAACGCCCGCGGGCGTTTTTTCTTTTCTTGAAAAAGAAATAGCGCCTGCGAATAAAACGAAATTAAACCCGTGGGTATTATTTCCACTCAGAAAGGGAAAGAACGCCCGCGCGCCCTATTCGGCGATGTGGGCTTTATTTCCCTTTCGAAAGGGCAATTAAGCCCGAGACGGTTTTTTTTTTTAAATATGGTGTATTAGTCGGAAAAGCGTCGCAGGCGAATCGCGCGATTTTTTATTCCAATTTTTGGTTTTTTTAAATATGGTGTTTGTTTTATTGGAAAAAGCGCCGCAGGCAAAAAATTGGAATAAAAAATCGCGCGATTTTTAATTCCAATTTTTCGTTTTTTTTTTAATATGGTGTATTAGTATTGGAAAAAGCGCCGCAGGCGAATCAAATGAGTAATCCCGAAAATAAGACATATGACACAGAAGACATTGATGTATCTGAAATGGATTGTTCTGACTATGAAGAAACGGCGGACAATTTTTGCGAGAGTCAAAGCATGTTGTTGTGTGTTATTTGTTCTACCAAGCCACGCGATGTTCTCTTAAGCCCATGCAATCACTTTAAATTGTGTGCGGATTGCTTTGGAGAGCACAGTAAGGTTGCAATCGTAAATGGCAATAGAAATATTTTGTGCCCGGTTTGTCGTCAAATTGTTGAAAACTCTATATGAGTATTTGTTTAGATTGTGGTCTGAAAGTGCCAATATGTATGTAATGAAGTTTTGTTTATTTTGATTGCGTATTTAAATATTTACTTACTTAGAGACCTTGAAAATTGTTACTAATAAATGATTATAGAAATCTATGAAACTTTGTTTATTTTGATTGAGTATTTGAATATTTAGAAGGGGATTTAAAAAAAATTGAAAGAATCGAAAAATTGGAATTAAAAATCGCGCGATTTTTAATTCCAATTTTTCGCCTGCGGCGCTTTTTCCAATAATAATACACCTATTTAAAAAAAAAACCAAAAATTGGAATTAAAAATCGCGCGATTTTTTATTCCAATTTTTCGCCTGCGGCGCTTTTTCCAATACTAATACACCATATTTAAAAAAAAAAACGAAAAATTGGAATTAGAAATCGCGCGGCCTGCGGCGCTTTTTCCAATAATAATACACCTATTTAAAAAAAAAACCAAAAAAATAAATGATTATAGAAATCTATGAAACTTTGTTTATTTTGATTGAGTATTTGAATATTTAGAAGGGGATTTAAAAAAAATTGAAAGAATCGAAAAATTGGAATTAAAAATCGATTTTTAATTCCAATTTTTCGCCTGCGGCGCTTTTTCCAATAATAATACACCTATTTAAAAAAAAAACCAAAAATTGGAATTAAAAATCGCGCGATTTTTTATTCCAATTTTTCGCCTGCGGCGCTTTTTCCAATACTAATACACCATATTTAAAAAAAAAAACGAAAAATTGGAATTAGAAATCGCGCGATTTTTTATTCCAATTTTTCGCCTTCGGCGCTTTTTCCAATAATAATACACCATAATTAAAACAAGTAAGGAAGCCTAAGTTCGAGTGGAATCGAACATTAGATACTCAGCTGTATGCTTTCATTGTTTGTTTGCGTTTGTTCGATATAGGGTGTATTTTATATAAAGCGAGTGCCGCATAAAGTGGGCGAAGCCACGCCCATTTTCAACATTTTTATCAGTCATCCAACTAAGAATATTAATATTATTCTTTGTGCAAAATTTCATTCCTTTATGACTTCTAGTTACAAAGAAGTCTTGTTACAAATTCCCAAAGGGTGTTCCAGAAATATCTTTGTTAAAAAGTAGGCGTGGTCATAAACCGATTTCAATAAATTTTTGCGTGTCTATTAACACAAGTTATAAAAGTGGATAAACCAAGTTTCGTCACAATATCTCAATTATTTGTCGAGTTGTGGGCTCTGAAATCTCGTTGATTCCTTTGTCTGAAAAGAGGCGGTGCCACGCCCATTTTCCGAAATTTTTCTATTTTTTGTTTCCGATCTATTGTAGAACTCATGCCACAAAATTTCAATGAATTATCTTTATATTTGCCAAAGATATCGCTTAAAATGTTTTTATTAGGCCACTTTATGATACCCATATATAAAAGTGGGCGTGGTCGTCAACCGATTTCGCTAAAATTTCGAACATGTATTACTACAAGTAGTGAAAGTGTATAGACCAAGTTTCGTCATAATATATCGATTATTTGTCGAGTTATGGGCTCAGAAATCTCGTATATTCCTGCTTCTAAAAGGAGGCGGTGCCACGCCCATTTTCCAAAATTTTTGTATTTTTTGTTTTATGTCCATAGTTGGACACCTTCCATAAAATTTCAATGATATATCTTTATATTTGACAGAGATATCGCTTAAAATGCTTTTATTAGGCCACTTTATAATACCCATATATAAAAGTGGGCGTGGTCGTCAACCGATTTTGGCAATTTTTCGTCCAAACATTTGCCTAAGTAAGTATATCACGCCTACCAAATTTCATCGATATATCTTCAACGGTTTCTGAGTTACGACTCATAAAACTTTCAATGTTTGCCCCTTAATAAGTGGGCGTGGCACCGCCCATTTTCCAAAATTTCACCATATTTCTTCATAAGGGCCTGAGCTCAATACGTGTGTGAAATTTTATCACTCTAGCTCTATTAGTGACCGAGATACAAAATTTCCGATTTTTCTATATAGGGGAGGTGGGCGTGGTCATGGTCCGATTTCGCCCATTTTCAATACCATCCGTTCCTGTCTTGATACCAACTTACATTTCAAATTTCATCAAAATATCTCAATTTTTGCGCGAGTTATCGTGCGTACAGACGGACAGACGGACAGACGGACGGACATGGCTCAATCGATTTCTCTTTTCACCCTGATCATTTTGATATATATAAGTCTATATCTATCTCGATTATTTCATTCTGTTACAATCCACCGTTAGGAAATCAAAACTATAATACTCTGTGTACTAGTACAGCTGAGTATAAAAAAAAAACGAAAAATTGGAATTAAAAATCGCGCGATTTTTTATTCCAATTTTTCGCCTGCGGCGCTGTTTACCTTAATACACCATATTTAAAAAAAGCCCGTCTGCGGGCTTAATTGCCCTTCCGAAAGAGAAATAAAGCCCGTGGATCAAACGTAATAACGCCCGCGGGAATTATTTCTTTTTGAAGAAAGGAAAAAATGCCCGCGGGTGTTATTTCCTTTTTTTGGGATATAACGCCCACGGGCGTTAATTCCACGGTCGTTATTTCACTGCACCCATGAAAAAGCTTCTCACAAAAAATGCATTCGCCGTTCGGAGCCGCCATAAAACTGTAGGTCCACCCAATTAATAGGAAAAACAAAAAAGGAGCACACCTCGAATTGGGAGAGAAGCTCGGCCATAAAACTCGTCAGAGTTATAATAGCGCCATTGTATTATATTATTATTATTATTATTATTATTATTATTCGTCATAACATATCAATTATAATAATTATTTTTTGAGTTATGGGCTCCGAAATCTCGTAGATTCCTTTGTCCAAAAAGGGGCGGTGTCACGCCCATTTTCAAAAGTTTTTCTGTTTTTTGTTTCCGGCCTATTGTGGGACTCATGCCACAAAATTTCAATCAATTATCTTTATATTTGACAGAATTCTTTTCCGTACCTCGAAGAATCGCAATGTTAAACGGACTTTAATTATAGCCATGTATTCATAAAAGTGCGAATAATATGCCACCATATCACAAATTCTCTATCAAATACAGAAAAATTTTTACAACCAAAAAAATTTCTTGGGTATAATTTTAAGCATCAGAGTATGCAGTTTCAGAAAAATTAGAGAACATTTAAATTTATGATGTATGGGTCTGGATATCTGTTTCAGCATTTCAGCAAATATGTTTATCTTAGCGAAAAATGTATGCGAATGCAAACCAAAATTAAAACCCCCCCCCCCCAAGGCTAATTCCTGCGCACGGCCCTGCCTATGTAGAAATTCCTGCTGATTCAAAATGTGTAATCAGTACTGAGTTTCTGTAACAAAATAGGGAAAATTGTCGATTAAAATGAGTTCACATTAATACGTTCCACACTTCGTCACCACCTAAAAAGCAGGTGAGAATCTATCGATTGACGTCATTATGACGTCACTCAGTCGAAAACATTGATAGAGTTCAGCTACAGAAACTCAGTACAGATGGTTAAAAAGTAGAACACTTTTCGAGATATTTTGAAATTCAGGTTTTGAGCTAAGAAAATAAAAGCAGGATTACTAATCTGTCAATATCTCCGCCATTACCATCTCGATTTTTATGTTATTTCATTTTATTTTGAACAAATGAAAAATAATTAAAATCGGTATTAAAGTGACGGAGTTATGGCGGGAAAAAATTTGTTTTTATGCAAAAAATAAGTTAAATACAAGATGTATAAATATCGAGGATATCAAAATTTTGAAATTTTGTCGGGTAGTGTAATTTGAAAATTTGTGTTGGGAATCTTGAGTAATTTTGGGTAATTTGAATATTTTTTGGGTAATCTCAAGAATTGAATACGGAAAAAAATCAAGGAACAGGTATATTAATCCTGAAATTTTCTTAAAAGTTTTCACTTGGAGGGCCATCATGTTTTTGGAAAAGTAAAAATTTCAAGATTTAAAAAAAAAGTTCTTTACGGCAAAATCAAGAAACACGTATTAAAATTTTTAATACAGTAATAGATACGGAATCATTCAGGCGATTTTAAAACGGTAATGTTTCAAAAGTGTACGTATATCCACTGTACGTATATCCACTTTTTCTATAAATTATTTAATTTCTTTATAATTACACACTTTAAAATATGTTGGAAGTATCTAGAAACCGAAATTACCTTGGGGTGCAGAGCTCAGCACAATTCAGATAAGTATAAAAAAAGTGAAGGAAAAAATTAATATTTTCAAAAGTTTGCCCTCTTCATATTCTTATCCCATTTTTCTTCGTATAGTCTCCAACTGCCTTTCCCTCGACTTTTTGCTTTCTCTCTCCCTTTCCATTTATCTTTCCTTTCATTTCCGTTTCCTTTCTCCTTTCCAATCACATTTCCGCTTCCCTTTCTCTACCGCTCTGTCTTACCTCTCCTTTTCTGTCTTTCTCCTTTTTATTCCCCATCCTCTTCATTCCATTTTTATTATATTTTCCCTCTCCTTTTCCGTCCCTTTGCCTTTGCCTTTCCCAGTCTCATTATTCCACCTTTCCCTAGGGAACTGGGTTTAGCATAACATACCCTGCATTCCACTTCTCATTTGATACCATCATTGCTTAAAAACATTTCGTGGCGTCCGAATCGTCTCCTTTACCCATAATTGGGTATCGGGACTAAGAATAACTATGAAAATATCTCTATATAGCAGACCCGGTCAACACTTTCATTTTATATCAGTATTTCTCAGAAGCATCCCGGGCTCATCCGGTTCCACTTATTGACCCACATCTGGGAACTTGACCTAGGAACCATAATGGGTACGGTATCTGGAGACTTGACCAAGAAATCGTAATGGGTATGGCCCTACATGAGAGTCCGCTCAACACCTTTCATTTGCTACCAATATGCCTAAGATATATCTCGGTGTTATCCGTGTCCACATATTGACCCATACTTTGGGATCCCACCTAGGAATCGTCATGCGCCGTGATCAAATAACAATAACAGAGAAATTTTCTGGGGCCGTCCGGATCGATATTTTGACCCACATCTGGGGACCAGACCTAGGAATCATAATCAGTTCATCTCTGTGTAAAGGCCCTGCTCAGCACTTTTCATTTGGTACCAATATCCCTGAGAACTATACCGGTGTTATCCGGGTCCGCGTGTTGACCCACACTTTAGGACCCGACCTAGGGATCGTAATGAGTTCATTTCTATGTAAAATCCCTGCTCAAAACACTTCATTTGATACCAATATCACTGAAAAACATTCGAGGGTCATCCAGGTCCACGTTTTGACCCATATCTGGAGACCCGACCTAGGAATCAGAATGAGTTCTATTCTATGTAAATTCTCTGCTCAATACCTTTCATTTGATACCAATATCGCTCAGAAACATTCGATGGTCATTCGGGTCCACGTTTTTACCCATATCTGGAGACCCGACCTAGGAATCACAATGAGTTATATTCTATGTAAATTCTCTGCTCAATACCTTTCATTTGATACCAATATCGCTCAGAAACATTCGAGGGTCATCTGGGTCCACGGTTTGACCCATATCTGGAGACCCGACCTAGGAATCAAAATGAGTGCTATTCTATGTAAATTCTCTGCTCAATACCTTTCATTTGATACCAATATCGTCAAAAAATATTCTGGGGAAAGCCGGATCCACGTTTCGACCTTTTGACCTATATCTCGGGAACAGACTTCTGATTTGAAAAAAATGTGTATATAAACCATCTAGGGTAATGTACTAAGCTGGTGTGTAAACTTGGTCAAAATCGCTCCACGCGTTTGGGCGAAAGCCGGCGACAAATAAATGGCCTTGAATTATATATGTATATATATAGATAAATAAAGTTTTTAGTTAAGAGAAATATATATCTTAAAAATGTTTACAAATATCGTAAATACAGTTGAAGAGTTGCTTTAATTTAAAAGCACTCTCTCTCTCCCTTTTTCATATGCATTTGGGTTACACTCAAAAATTGCATTACACTCAAAATTTATTGTCTCTATGAGTGATTCGAAAATTGAACTTTCCTATTATGATTTCGCTACCCTGACATAATCCCAAGGGGCATAATCCTAAATTTTTTATTTGGGATTATGTCGCTCCCCCTAGTGTGACATAAGCCCAACTTTTTGACTTGGGCTTATGTCACCCTAGGCGTAGTGACATAATCCCAATTGGGATAATGTCATTTTCAAGCCAAAAAAACATTCCAGTTGTCTTTCTTAGATTTTATTACATTAAGCAAAAAAATTAAGGCTAAGCTTTCCTTTACCGACTCATTATTGTAACTTCTATAATACCGGGAATTTTTTTATGAAAATCACAGGGAACGTTCAGGGAGGCCTGATAAACAAATATTTATTTAATTTTTCACTTAAATATTAACTTACTTACTACTTAATTGGCATGTAACCGTCTAGACGATTTTAGCCGAATCCAACATAGCGCGCCAGCTATTTCTGTTTCGTGCAGCGTGGCGCCATTTTGGAATACCTAGGGAGCCAGCATCACTGTCCACCTGATCTTCCCAACGCAGTGGAGGTCTCCCCTTTCTTCTGCGTTCAGCGGGTTTCGACAGAAATACTTTCTTGGCCGGAGCACCTTCGTCCATTCCCACAACATGACCTGCCCAGCGGAGCCGCTGGATCTTTATTCGCTGAACAGTATCGATGTCTGCGTAAAGCTCGTACAGCTCATCGTTAAATCTCCGTCGATACTCGCCCACGCCAACGCGCAAAGGTCCATAAATCTTACGAAGAACTTTCCTTTCGAATACTCCAAGCGCCATCTCATCTGCTTTTGATATAGGCCATGCTTCTGCGCCGTACATGAGGACTGGAACGATGAGTGTCCTGTAGAGTGTGATTTTGGTTCGCCGAGAGAGGACTTTACTTTTCAATTGCCTACTTAGTCCAAAGTAGCATTTCTGTGGACATTTGAAAGAACAACCTAAGTCGACCTAAGTGCATTTTCAGCTTTTTTATAATAAAGATACATTTTAAAATACTGTGGCGAATATAATCGGTTCTCCACTTACATCACTAAAATGATTGAACACATCTCTAGGGAAAGTGCCAGAACTAGAAGAAGATACCAGATAATTTCCAGTGTTGCCAGAATTTTCCAGATTGCGTTTGACAGACTATATAAGGCGGCTAGCAGGCGCTCCAGAGTCAGTCGTAATTTAACCGTAGAAGTGTTAACATCAAGTCAAGTAAAACAAGTGTAGACTTTTTAGTCGTGAAATAAAGCAGTGTGAATTAAGAAGTAAATAAAGACTTTTATTTAACAATTCAGCGATACGAACCCTATAGAAATAATCGAGCTATCGACAAATACGTAGCAATTGGTGTCAGAATTGGAATTGTTAAATAAATTCCAGGACCAAGGATAACGAAGCAAGGATAACGAATCAAGGATAACGAATCAAGGATAAGGAAACAAGGATAACGAGACAAGGATAACGAAATAAGAATAATGGCAAAGTTAAATGATCTGAAAATCCAAGAACTTAAAAGGGAGTTAGAAAAGAGAAACCTGAGTACCACCGGCAATAAAATTGAACTACAGGCAAGGTTAAGAGTAGCTATGGAAGCATATAACATTAATGTAGATGAGTTTGATTTCAACGATGATGTGGAAGAGGTGCAAAAGGAAGAAACCCAGAAGGAAGAGGCTCCACAGTCAGTAGCAAACGTAGACATGAACTCGATATTGGCTGTGCTGACACAAATGTCGAAAAAAATGGAAGAACAACAGGCACAGATATCGGCAAAAATGGAAGATCAACAGGCACAGATGTCGACAAAAATCGAAGAACAACAGGCACAGATATCGGCAAAAATGGAAGATCAACAGGCACAGATGTCGACAAAAATCGAAGAACAACAGGCACAGATAACGTCAAAAATGGAATTGCAACAGTCAGTACTTTCATCACAGGTGTCCGGCATTGCGGCTCAGTTGGAGGCACAAGAAGAACGCATGTCCTTACAATTCAAGGCACAGGATGCAAAAATTATACAAGTTAAGGAGGTCCTTGAAGAAAGACAAGAAAAATTAGAGGACGATGTAAAAGCATTGAAAGCCCGTCTTCAGGATATTCAACTAAGTCGTCCAGACGCTTCAACTGCTACACAGAAGATAAAACCTCCGTCGTTTGATGGAAGTGGTCCATTTCAAGTATTCAAGCTACAATTTGAGAAAACGGCAGTTGTAAATAATTGGAGTGCGGAGGACAAAGTCGCTGCCCTGTTCGTAGCATTGAAAGGACCTGCAGCAGAAATATTACAGACTGTTAGCGAGGGCGAAAGGAACAGCTATGACGCAATTATGGGTGCCATTGAAAGACGTTATGGTAGCGAGCACAGGAAGCAGATATATCAAATGGAGTTGCAGAATCGCTTCCAGAAACCAAATGAGACGTTACAAGAATTTTCTTCTGAGATTGAGAGGCTAGCTCATTTGGCAAACGCAGGGGCACCTCAAGAATTCATCGAAAGAATGAAAATTCAAAGCCTCATCAATGGAATACGAGATATTGAAACGAAGCGGGCTACCTATGCAAACCCAAAAGGAACTTTCGCTGAAACGGTCTCATATGCTTTGACACAGGAAACGGCATCTCTATTAAGCAAGCCCACTTACAAGGCTCATCGTGTGGAAGTGGAAACGCCAGACTTACTAAGCAAAATATGGGAGGCGTTGAATGAAATGCAGAAAAAGAAAAGTAATGCTGTGAAATGCTTCAGATGCGGAAAAATAGGACATATAGCACGCCACTGCAGTAATAGTTCCAGTAAGTTCAGCACTGCCGATGGGCGCAAGCGGAATATTGATGGGTATGAACAAGCGCCCAAATCAACTGAGTCGTTAAACTAAAGCGGGCCAGCCAAAAGGGGCGTGGGCTGGTCCCCACAATGGAATGCCCCATAATCTCTGTCTCTCAGTTGGGAAGAAGCACGAGTAATGTTACTATTGGTGGTTTGGTGGACGGAATGGAGCGAATGTTGACTGTGGATACGGGAGCATCTCATTCCATCATTCGATCTGACTTGGTAAAGAAGGAAATAAGGCCATTGTATGGAGCAAAATTGCGTACGGCAACAGGCGAGGATACCCAAGTCCTAGGGGAAGTTACATGCGAAGTTGTAATTGGAAATGTTGTCGTACTACACACCTTCATAGTGGCGGAAATTGTTGATGAAGTCATAATTGGTGTGGACTTCCTAATCGACCAAGGCATTAAGATTGACATGAAAAACAAGGTTATGAGTTACAAAAACTTGGAGGTGCCGCTAAATTTTGGCTACGATAAGAGATGCAGCAGTAAGAAAGTGCTCGTGGAAGAGAATCAGCAGATACCGCCAAAGTCCGAGGCAATTATTTGGGCAAAGATTGATGGAGATTGTGGGACAAACAAATTGTGGGTTGTCGAAGCAGAAACAGAAACTAAATCCGATGTACTTGTTGGAAAAACCCTGGCTATGACAAAAGAAGATGGACGAATACCAGTAAGAGTACTTAATGAGTTCAAGTCACCAATCAAACTCTCCAAAGGTGCTATATTGGGAAAATGCGAAGAGGTTGACATCATCATGAATTGCGAACAATCCCAAGGAGAAGTTTCTACTAGCAATACAGATCTTTCAGATGAAATAAATGCTTGGACAGAAGAACTGCAGGAGAATCACAAAAGAAAGGCGAAAGAATTACTTGCCAAGTATTCTAGCATATTTGATAAGGATGGTACAAAACCAGGCAGGACAAATATTGTGAAGCATCACATTGACACCGGTGATGCAAGGCCAATCCGTCAGGCTCCTCGCAGCGTTCCATTAGCGAAACGTCAAATGGTGAGCCAGATTATACAAGAAATGAGCGACAGTGGGGTAATTGAACCATCAGTCAGTCCATGGAGTTCTCCGGTAGTACTTGTTAAAAAGAAAGATGGCAAGATGAGATTCTGCGTTGACTACCGGAAACTGAATGATGTAACGAAAAAGGATAGTTACCCATTGCCAAGAATTGACGACACTCTGGACTCGCTATCTGGAACGGAATGGTTTTCAACACTGGACTTGAAAATCGGCTATTGGCAAGTCGAAGTAAAAGAGGAAGACAAGGAGAAAACAGCCTTCAGTGTTGGCGATGGTCTTTGGCAATTTACGGTGATGCCATTTGGATTATGTAATGCTCCAGCTACCTTTGAGAGACTTATGGATCAGGTACTGAAAGGATTGCACTGGAAAACATGTCTTGTGTACCTGGACGATATCATTGTATTGGGAAAAGGCTTTGATGAACATCTCAAAAATTTGGAGGAAGTTTTCCGAAGAATAGCTGGCGCTGGTCTCAAGTTAAGTCCTAAGAAATGTGCATTATTCAAGAAAGAAGTAAAATACTTGGGACATAAAGTGACTACAAAGGGCATCTGCACTGATAACGAAAAAATAGAAGCAGTAAAAGATTGGCCAAGACCTCGGAATCTACATGAATTGCGAAGCTTTCTTGGGCTGTGCACATACTATCGCCGATTTGTACCAAATTTTGCCAGCGTAGCAAATAGTCTCACGGAGCTTATGAGGAAAAATAAGACTTTTGAGTGGAGGAAGGAACAAGAAATGGCTTTCCAAACGTTAAAAGATCGGCTTTGTACTGCTCCAATGCTAGCATACCCGGTTCCAGGAGCGAGGTTTATTTTGGATACTGATGCGAGTGGTTATGCTATAGGAGGTGTTTTGTCACAGGAAATCGACGGACAGGAGAAGGTTATCGCATACTACAGCCGATCAATTGGGAAACCGGAAAGAAATTACTGTGTAACACGAAGAGAACTATTGGCATTGGTAGAATGCATCAAACACTTCCATAAGTACCTCTATGGTCAACGATTCCACGTCAGGACTGATCATGCAGCGTTAAAATGGCTTTTGAAATTCCGAAATCCGGAGGGTCAGTTAGCAAGGTGGATTGAGCGACTACAAAATTATGACTTTTCTATAGACCATCGCAAAGGCAGTACCCATGGAAATGCTGATGCAATGTCGCGGCGACCATGTAATCTTGAATGCAAGCATTGCTCTAAAGCTGAGGAGAAGGAAGACATCATAGATGTTCGGCTAATGACAATAACATCTACAGACGAATGGAATGCGGAACAATTAAGGAAGTGTCAGATAGAAGATCCAGATCTGGCACGTGTAATGATTGGTTTGGAGCAAAACGAACGACCATCAAAAGAAGAGATGTCAGCAGAAAGTCCTGTTGCCAAATCATATTGGGCACAGTGGAATAGTTTGCAATTGGTAAATGGTTGCCTACATCGTGTTTGGGAGAGTGAAGATGGTCAAAGTTCTAAAGCATTGATAGTTGTTCCAAGGAAAAGAATACCGGATGTGTTAAATGAACTACACAATGGTCCAAGTGGAGGTCATCTTGGAGTAACAAAGACGGTAGAGAAAATCAAGAAGAGGTTTTATTGGGTCGGCTGCCGTCAGACAGTTGTTGAGTGGATTGCGAACTGCGACGTGTGCATAAAGGCTAAGGGTCCCAAATCCAGGAGTCTTGGGCTGATGAAACAATACAACTCAGGAGCACCATTTGAGAGAATTGCCATGGATGTAGCTGGGCCATTTCCTACTAGCAAACTTGGAAACAAATATGTACTGGTAGTCATGGATTACTTCAGCAAATGGCCGGAGGTGTACCCGATTCCAAATCAAGAAGCAGAAACTATAGCCGAAGTATTCACCAACAATTGGGTGGCGAGATATGGTGCACCTATAGAGCTACATTCTGACCAAGGAAGGAACTTCGAATCAGTTGTGTTTCAGGAGCTGTGCAAAACACTGGGTATTAGGAAAACCCGAACAACTGCGTTGCATCCACAATCAGACGGCATGGTAGAAAGATTTAACAGAACATTAGAGGAACATTTACGAAAAGTGGTGGACAAGTTCCAGAGAGATTGGGACACTCATATTCCTCTGTTCCTGATGGCATATCGATCGGCCGTACACGATACAACAGGTCAGACTCCTGCAAAAGTAATCTTTGGTAGTGATCTTCGACTGCCAGCTGACTTGAAATTTGGGATAAGTGCTGATGCGGGAATAAATGCCAGACAATCTAACAACGTTCTGGAAGAGGAAATGAGAGAAATACATGAACTTGTAAGACAGCGAACAAAGATCATGAGTGACAAGATGAAGGCCAGATACGACAAGGCAATGAACTCAGAAGGTTTTGTTGAGGGAGATCTAGTTTTGCTATACAACCCGCAGCGAAAGAAAGGTTTGTCCCCGAAATTGCAGTGTACTTGGGAAGGGCCCTACAAAGTGATTAAACGGCTCAACGATGTTGTGTATCGCATAAAAACGATTGGAAGACCAAGGAATAAAATGAAAGTGGTTCATCTGGAAAGGCTAGCAGCATTTGGGACAAGTAATGTGTCAGATCGGGACGATCAGACTTAGGTGGAGGGCAGTGTGGCGAATATAATCGGTTCTCCACTTACATCACTAAAATGATTGAACACATCTCTAGGGAAAGTGCCAGAACTAGAAGAAGATACCAGATAATTTCCAGTGTTGCCAGAATTTTCCAGATTGCGTTTGACAGACTATATAAGGCGGCGAGCAGGCGCTCCAGAGTCAGTCGTAATTTAACCGTAGAAGTGTTAACATCAAGTCAAGTAAAACAAGTGTAGACTTTTTAGTCGTGAAATAAAGCAGTGTGAATTAAGAAGTAAATAAAGACTTTTATTTAACAATTCAGCGATACGAACCCTATAGAAATAATCGAGCTATCGACAAATACGTAACAATACGCTTCTTTCTGTCTAATCGGTGTTAGGATATCATTTCGGGTTCAGGAGATATGATGAATCGAAAATCATCTTAAGTCCATATTTTTCACATATGCATTTGCAAAAGCCACTTAACTTAAGATAAAATAGAAGTGATAAGAAAAATTGCAAAAATTCCTCTTGAAAGAAGAACCTAATTTCATTTAGGTGGCATATTTTTATACTCAGCTGTACTAGTACACAGAGTATTATAGTTTTAATCACATAACGGTGGATTGTAACAGAGTGAAATAATCGAGATAGATATAGACTTATATATATCTAAATGATCAGGGTGAAAAGAGAAACCGATTGAGCCATGTCCGTCCGTCCGTCCGTCTGTCCGTCCGTCTGTAAACACTCTAACTCGCGCAAAAATTGAGATATTTTGATGAAATTTGAAAATTTGAAATGAAAAATGAAAGTTGGTATCGAGACTGGGACGGTTGGTATTGAAAATGGGCGAAATCGGACCATGACCACGCCCACTTTTCCTATATAGAAAAAATCGGAAATTTGGTATCTCAGTCACTAATATAGCTGCAGCGGTGAAATTTTACCCACGCGCTGAGCTCAGGCCCCTAGGAAGAAATTTGATAACATTTTGGAAAATGGGCGGTGCCACGCCCACTTATTAGGGTCAAACCTTGCAAGTTTTATATGTCATAACTCAGAAACCATTGAAGATATATCGACAAAATTTGGTACGCGTGATTTACTTACTTAGGCAAACGTTTGGACGGAAAATAGTTAAAATCGGTTGACGGCCACGCAAACTTTTATATATTTGTATTATAAAGTGACCTAATAAAAACATTTTAAGCCATATCTCTGTCAAATATAAAGGTCTATCATTGAAATTTTGGCGCATGAGTCCAAGTATGGACATAAAACAAAAAACACAAAAATTTTGGAAAATGGGCGGTGCCACGCCCACTTATTAAGGGGCAAACATTGAAAGTTTTATGAGTCATAAATCAGAAACCGTTGAAGATATATCGATGAAATTTGGTATGCGTGATATACTTACTTAGTCAAATATTTGGACGAAAAATTTCCGAAATCGGTTGAGGGCCACGCCCACTTTTATATATGGGTCTTATAAAGTGACCTAATAAAAACATTTTAAGCGATATCTTTGTCAAATGTAAAGATAATTCATTAAAATTTTCTGGTATGATTTCTACAATAGACCGGAAACAATAAATAGAAAAATTTTGGAAAATGGGCGTGGCACCGCCTCTTTTTACACAAAGGGATATACGAGATTTCTTAGCCTATAACTCGACAAATAATTGAGATATTATGACGAAACTTGGTTTATACACTTTTATAACTTGTGTTAATAGACACGCAAAAATTTATTGAAATCGGTTTATGACCACGCCTACTTTTTAACAAAGATATTTCTGAAACACCCTTTGGGAATTTGTAACGTGACATCTTTATGATTAGAAGTCGGTCGGTTTATGACCACGCCTACTTTTTAACAAAGATATTTCTGAAACACCCTTTGGGAATTTGTAACGTGACATCTTTATGATTAGAAGTCATAAAGGAATGAAATTTTCCACAAAGAATAATATTCTTATGCTTAGTAGGATCAATGATAAAAATTTTGAAAGTGGGCGTGGCTACGGTTATATAAAGTACACCGTGTTTCCATCAAACGCAAACAAACTATGAAAGCATACAGCTGAGAATCTAATGTTCGATTCCACTCGAACTTAGGCTTCCTTACTTGTTTTCAATATGCTTTTGAAAAACCAACCTAATTACCAACTTAAGTCGATTTTCTATCGTTTTTCAGTTTGCCAAATGAACTTAATTCCAATTAGGAGGCTAAAATTCTATACAATTTTGATGAAAATTAATTTGAAACAAGTAAGGAAGCCTAAGTTCGAGTGGAATCGAACATTAGATACTCAGCTATATGCTTTCATAATTTTTTTGCGTTTGATGGAAACAGTGTACTTTATATAAAGCGAGTGCTGCATAAAGTGGGCGTAGCCACGCCCATTTTCAACATTTTTATCAGTCATCCAACTAAGCATATGAATATTGTTTTTTATGCAAAATATCATTCGTTTATGACTTCTAGTTACAAAGATGTCACGTTACAAATTCCCAAAGGGTGTTCCAGAAATATCTTTGTTAAAAAGTAGGCGTGGTTATAAACCGATTAAAATAAATTTTTGCGTGTCTATTAACAGAAGTTATAAAAGTATATAAACCAAGTTTCGTCATAATATCTCAATTATTTGTCGAGTTATAGGCTAAGAAATCTCGTATATTCCTTTGTCTAAAAATAGGTGGTGCCACACCCATTTTCCAAGATTTTCCTATTTTTTGTTTCCGGTCTATTGTGGAACTCACGCCACAAAATTTCTATGAATTATCTCTATATTTGACAAAGTTATCGCTTAAAATGTATTTATTAGGTCACTTTATAGTTCCCATATATAAAAGTGGGCGTGGCCGTCAACCGATTTCTCTAAAATTTTGAACATGTATTACCACTAGTAATAAAAGTGTACACACCAAGTTTCGTCATAATATCTCAATTATTTGTCGAGTTTTGGGCTCCGAAATCTCGTATATTTTTGCTTCTAAGGAGAGGCGGTGCCACGCCCATTTTCCAAAATTTTTATGTTTGTTGTTTTATGTCCGTAGTTAGACTCCTGCCGTAAAATTTTTATGATATATCTCTATATTTGACAGAGATATCGCTTAAAATGTTTTTATTAGGTCACTTTATAATACACATATATAAAAGTGGGCGTGGCCGTCAACCGATTTTAACAATTTTCCTTAAAAATGTTTGCCTAGGTAAGTAAATCATGCGTACCAAATTTCATCGACATATCTTCCACGGTTTCTGAGTTATGGCATATAAAACTTTCAGTGTTTGACCCTTAATAAGTGGGCGTGGCACCGCCCATTTTCCAAAGTTTCATCAAATTTCTTCATAGGGGCCTGAGCTCAACACGTGGGTAAAATTTCATCGCTCCAGCTATATTAGTGACTGACATACCAAATTTCCGATTTTTTCTATATAGGAAAAGTGGGCGTGGTCATGGTCCGATTTCGCCCATTTTCAATACCAACCGTCCCAGTCTCGATACCAACTTGCATTCCAAATTTCATCAAAATATCCAAATTTTTGCGCGAGTTAGAGTGTTTACAGGCGGACAGACGGACGGACAGACGGATGGACGGACAAACATGGCTCAATCGATTTCTCTTTTCACCCTGATCATTTTGATATATATAAGTCTATATCTATCTCGATTATTTCATTGTGTTACAATCCACCGTTATGTGATTAAAACTATAATACTCTGTGTACTAGTACAGCTGAATATAAAAAGAACCTAAATTGAGATAAGTTGGTGTTTTTATACTCAGCTGTACTAGTACACAGAGTATTATAGTTTTAATCACATAACGGTGGATTGTAACAGAGTGAAATAATCGAGATAGATATAGACTTATGTATACCAAAATGATCAGGGTGAAAAGAGAAATCGATTGAGCCATGTCCGTCCGTCCGTCTGTCCGTCCGTCCGTCTGTCCGTCCGTTTGTCCGTCCGTCTGTAAACACTCTAACTCGCGCAAAAATTGAGATATTTTGATGAAATTTGAAATGCAAGTTGGTATCGAGACTGGGACGGTTGGTATTGAAAATGGGCGAAATCGGACCATGACCACGCCCACTTTTCCTATATAGAAAAAATCGGAAATTTGGTATCTCAGTCACTAATATAGCTGGAGCGATGAAATTTTAACCACGTGTTGAGCTCAGGCCCCTAGGAAGAAATTTGATGACATTTTGGAAAATGGGCGGTGCCACGCCCACTTATTAAGGGTCATACCTTGCAAGTTTTATATGTCATAACTCAGAAACCATTGAAGATATATCGACAAAATTTGGTACGCGTGATTTACTTACTTAGTCAAATATTTGGACGAAAAATTTCCGAAATCGGTTGAGGGCCACGCCCACTTTTATATATGGGTCTTAAAAAGTGACCTAATAAAAACATTTTAAGCGATATCTCTGTCAAATATAAAGATATATCATTGAAATTTTATGGAAGGTGTCCAACTATGGACATAAAACAAAAAATACAAAAATTTTGGAAAATGGGCGTGGCACCGCCTCCTTTTAGAAGCAGGAATATACGAGATTTCTGAGCCCATAACTCGACAAATGATTTATATATAATGACTAAACTTGGTGCGTACACTTTTATTACTTGTGGTAATACATGTTGAAAACTTTAGCGAAATCGGTTGACGACCACGCCCACTTTTATATATGGGTATTATAAAGTGACCTAATAAAAACATTTTAAGCGATATCTTTGTCAAATGTAAAGATAATTCATTGAAATTTTGTGGTATGATTTCTACAATAGACCGGAAACAACAAATAGAAAAATTTTGGAAAATGGGCGTGCCACCGCCTCTTTTTACACAAAGGGATATACGAGATTTCTTAGCCTATAACTCGACAAATAATTGAGATATTATGACGAAACTTGGTTTATACACTTTTTTAACATGTGTTAATAGCCACGCAAAAATTTATTGAAATAGGTTTATGACCACGCCTACTTTTTAAAAAAGATATTTCTGGAAAACCCTTTGGGAATTTGTAACGTGACATCTTTGTAACTAGAAGTCATAAAGGAATGAAAAGTTGCACAAAGAATAATATTCATATGCTTAGTTGGATGACTGATAAAAATTTAGAAAATGGGCGTGGCTACGCCCACTTTATGCAGCACTCGCTTTATATTAAGTGCACCGTGTTTCCATCAAACACAAACAAACAATTAAAGCATACAGCTGAGTATCTAATGATCGATTCCACTCGAACTTAGGCTTCCTTACTTGTTTTTTTCAAAAAACAATTTGGAAAAGTACTTATTTTATTTGAAATCCATTTAAATAAAAACTGTTACGCTATGAAATAAAAAATTAATTTAAAGTGAACAACAGATGATTGTTTTATCATGCCACGCCCTTACTTCTATGAAAATATATGATGGAAAGACACTGTGCACTTGCAAAGCTGTTTTTTGCTCTCCTGTAAAATTAAGAATTTAGACTTAGGTTGCTTTTCCAAATGTCGACAGATTTATTGGCAATAGTGATTCTTCTTGGGATTTCAGTGCAGACATTATTTTTGGTGTTAATGCTGGTTCCCAAATAGACGAAGTCCTTAACATCAACATTGACGTGGCCGCCAAGGCGTGCTGTTTCTTTGTGTGATGATAGGAGGTACTACGTCTTGTTCCCGTTTACCGCCAAACCCATTTTCTTAGCCTCTTTATCCAGCTTGGAGAAGGCAGAACATACGGCGCGCGTATTAGTGCCAATGAAGTCGATGTCATCGGCGTACGCCACACTCTTAGAAATTTTCGTGTAATTTTGCATACAAAAAGGTAGGTTACTTTTTTCCTACCTTATTATGCGCAAAATCGCACACTGAAAAATTCAACAGATAAGCTGTTTAAATTTAAACAATAAAAGTGTAAATCCTACACAAACAAACTTTAAATCTAAACACTAATCGAGTGATAAATTGTAATTTCGCATATAAGTTAAACAAAATTACCAATTCACTATGTAATTTTACCCCACTCAATTGTAATTTCGCGCACGAGATTTGAAATTACAATTTCCTTTAATCCAAAATGCGTGTAAAATCGCATGATATGCTCACTTTTGCTGAAAAGTGCGTAAATTTCGTTTAGAACTGTAAATTACACACTTGTAGTGTAAATCTACGAAAAAAAATGTAATTTTCAACTAAAAATTACATATATTTTGGTAGCATATTTACACGCAGTTTTTAGAGTGCAGCAGTTGAACACTCTTGTGGTATAAGATGCTTCCAGCACGGTGAAGTTCTGCATTTCGTATTATCTTTTCCAGCATCAAGTTGAAGAAGTCACACGAAAGGGAGTCACCTTGTCTGAAACCTCGTTTGGTCTCGAACGGCTCGGAGAGGTCCTTCCCAATTCTGACGGTGCTGGTGGTGTTAGTCAGGGTCATTTGGCATAGCCGTATAAGTTTAGCAGGGAAACCAAATTCAGACATTGCGGCATATAGGCAATTCCTATTCGTGCTCTCAAAAGCGGCTTTAAAATCGACATAAAGATGGTGTATGTCGGTTCCTTTTTCATGAGTTTTTCCAGTATTTGGCGTATTGTGAGGATCTGGTCGATGGTAGATTTACCAGGTCTGAAGCCACACTGATAAGGTCCAATCAATTTGTTGACGGTGGGCTTCAATCTTTCGAACAATACACAGTTTTGCCAAAATTTGCACTTGAATCAACCAACCACTATTCCTATGATTTCTATGACTTCCAAAGTAAGTATTGCCACAATTGTTGAAGAGTGTATATACCTGCGGCGCTTTTTTCTGGATATAACTCCATTGTTAAAAAAAATAAAATTTGGAATGAAAAATCGCTGAAGGTGTACTACACAGAAGGACATCACCGTGGCGGTAAAAAAATTGGGATTATGTCACACCATGGTGAGTGACATAATCCCAAATTTTAAAATTGGGGTTATGCCACTTGGGATTAAATCATGGCACCTATGATTTCTATAAGCGCCAGATAGGGACACGAAATCGAATCAAAAGCATCGATCTGCTACTCATTTAAAATATCGGTTAAAAAGAATCGCGAACCCGATAATATCGAAACTAAACTACTCGATACTTAAAGTATCGGTGTCGAAAGCGGTAATTTCTAGAAGGTGCAACCTTAAATTTTCCTCTAAAATAGTTAAAAGAGGTACCAATCGACGCGTTTTGACCTCTCAGTACAACAATTAAATGGTTATCTTCATGAAATCCTTATACGAGTACTTCATAAATTATTTTTCAAGGCAAAATGTTATGAATTAGTATTAATGAAAAATGAATGTGATTTTTTATATTATACTAGCAAATACCCGTCCCGCTTCGCAGCGACGAAAAAATGTTTATGTTATAATACCTTTACCTTTACCTTTACCTTTACCTTTACCTTTACCTTTACCTTTACCTTTACCTTTACCTTTACCTTTACCTTTACCTTTACCTTTACCTTTACCTTTACCTTTACCTTTACCTTTACCTTTACCTTTACCTTTACCTTTACCTTTACCTTTACCTTTAACTTTACCTTTACGTTTACCTTTACGTCCATCACCATCTGAGCCCACCATTTGAGCCATATCTGGAAAAGCTGTAGGTTGAAGCCCTGCTCAACGCCTGTCATTTGCTACCAATATCGCTCAGAAACTTTCCGGGGTCAGTCGGTTCCACGTTTTGACCCATATCTGGAGATCCGACCTAAGCATCGCAATGAAAATACATAACTATGTTGAAGGCCTGCTCAACACCTTTCGTTTGATACCAAATTTGCTCAAAGACTTGCAGGGTCACTCTGGGTCCACATTTGGGCCTATATTCCGGGAAGCACCGACTTTTTCTATATACCCTTTTATGTGCGCTAATACCGCATGAATCTACTGTGAAAATTTCACAAAGATCGGTTGATTATTTTTGGAGTCCATAAAAGGCACACACACACATATTTATTTTTATACTCAGCTGTACTAGTACACAGAGTATTATAGTTTTAATCACATAAAGGTGGATTGTAACAGAATGAAATAATCGAGATAGATATAGATATAATTTATACATACCTGGGTACTTACCTTGGTATATTTGAGAAAAAATTGAGAATAAGTACGTTTAATTGTGAATTTCAAAATGCTCTGGAATTAGAAATGCGTTTAAACGTTTTTTCAACGTTCGAGATTTTTATACCTTTCATGAGAATGAAATGAAAATATATACCGATATGATCAGAATCACGAGCTGAGTCGATTAAGCCATGTCCGTCCGTCTGTGTGAACGCAAACTAGTGCCTCAGTTTTTGAGATATCTGAATGAAATTCGGAATACAGGTATGTTGTTATATGCAGCTGATCATTTGTCGGAACCGGCCGAATCGGACCACTATAACATATAGAAAACAACCGATTATTCAGATATACATGAAATTTTTGGATGTAATTTGTGCATAACTTCCCCATTTAAACAGCTAAGGACATGAAACTTTGAAGTAGACGTGCCCATTTTGGCCCAAACAAGGTTACCGAAAATTGTCAAGATCGGACCACTATAACATACAGTTCCACAACATCCGATTATTCAGATATACACATTTTGGTGTATAATTCCTCCATTTTAACAGCTAACGGCCTGAAATCTTAAAGTATTTGTACCCATATGGACCCAAACGGGATTGCCGAAAATTGTTAAGATCGGACCACTATAACCTATAGCTCCCCTACAACCGATTGTTCAGATATACACATTTTGGTGTATAACTCCTCCATTTTAACAGCTAACGGCGTGAAATTTTGAAGTATTTGTACCCATATGGGCCCAAACAGGGTTACCGAAAATTGTCAAGATCGGACCACTATAACATATAGCTCCCCTACAACCGATTGTTCAGATATGGACATTTTAGTGTATAACTCCTCCATTTTAACAGCTAACGGCGTGAAATTTTGAAGTATTTGTACTCATATGGGCCCAAACGGGATTACCGAAAATTGTTAAGCTCGGAACACTATAACCTATAGCTCCCCTACAACCGATTGTTCAGATATGGACATTTTGGTGTATAACTCCTCCATTTTAACAGCTAACGGCCTGAAATTTTGAAGTATTTGTACCCATATGGACCCAAACGGGATTGCCGAAAATTGTTAAGATCGGACCACTATAACCTATAGCTCCCCTACAACCGATTGTTCAGATATGGACATTTTGGTGTATAACTCCTCCATTTTAACAGCTAACGGCGTGAAATTTTGAAGTATTTGTACTCATATGGGCCCAAACAGGGTTACCGAAAATTGTCAAGATCGGACCACTATAACATATAGCTCCCCTACAACCGATTGTTCAGATATACACATTTTGGTGTATAACTCCTCCATTTTAACAGCTAACGGCGTGAAATTTTGAAGTATTTGTACCCATATGGGCCCAAACAGGGTTACCGAAAATTGTCAAGATCGGACCACTATAACATATAGCTCCCATACAACCGATTGTTCAGATATGGACATTTTGTTTATTTTTTTTTATACTCAGCTGTACTAGTACACAGAGTATTATAATTTTGATTTCATAACGGTGGATTGTAACATAATGAAATAATCGAGATAGATATGGACTTATATATATCAAAATGATCAGGGTGAAAAGAGAAATCGATTGAGCCATGTCCGTCCGTCCGTCCGTCCGTCCGTCCGTCCGTCCGTCCGTCCGTCCGTCCGTCCGTCCGTCCGTCCGTCCGTCCGTCCGTCCGTCCGTCCGTACGCACGATAACTCGCGTAAAAATTGAGATATTTTGATGAAATTTGAAATGCAAGTTGGTATCGAGACTGGGACGGTTGGTATTGAAAATGGGCGAAATCGGACCATGACCACGCCCACTTTTCCTATATAGAAAAAATCGGAAATTTGGTATCTCAGCCACTAATATAGCTAGAGTGATAAAATTTTACCCACGTATTGAGCTCAGGCCGTTATGAAGAAATTTGATTAAGTTTTGGAAAATGGGCGGTGCCACGCCCACTTATTAAGGGTCAAACATTGAAAGTTTTATATGTCATAACTCAGAAACCGTTGAAGATATATCGATGAAATTTGGTATGCGTAATTTGCTTACCTAGACAAATGTTTTGGCGAAAAATTATCAAAATCGGTTGACGGCCACGCCCACTTTGATATATGGGAACTATAAAGGGGCCTAATAAAAACATTTTAAGCGATATCTCTGTCAAATATAAAGATCTATCACTGAATTTTTGTGGCAGGAGTCCAACTACGGACATAAAACAAAAAGTACAAAAATTTTGGAAAATGGGCGGTGCCACGCCCACTTATTAAGGGGCAAACATTGAAAGTTTTATATGTCATAACTCAGAAACCGTTGAAGATATATCGATGAAATTTGTTTTGCGTAATTTGCTTACTTAGACAAATGTTTTGGCGAAAAATTATCAAAATCGGTTGACGGCCACGCCCACTTTTATATATGGGAACTATAAAGGGGCCTAATAAAAACATTTTAAGCGATATCTCTGTCAAATATAAAGATCTATCACTGAAATTTTGTGGCAGGAGACCAACTAGGGACATAAAACAAAAAATATAAAAATTTTGGAAAATGGGCGGTGCCACGCCCACTTATTAAGGGGCAAATATTGAAAGTTTTATAAGCCATAACTCATAAACCGTTAAAGATATATCGATGAAATTTGGTACGCGTGATATATTTACTTAGCCAAATGTGTGGACGAAAGATTTCCAAAATCGGTTGACGACCACGCCCACTTTTATATATGGGTTTTATAAAGTGACCTAATAAAAACATTTTAAGCGATCTCTCTGTCAAATATAAAGATCTATCACTGAAATTTTGTGACATGAGTTCTACAATAGACCGGAAACAAAATATAAAAAAGTTTGGAAAATGGGCGTGGCACCGCCTCTTTTTATACAAAGGAATCTACGTGCCTATTACTCGACAAATAACTGAGATATTATGACGAAACTTGGTTTATACACTTTTATAACATGTGTTAATAGACACGCAAAAATGTATTGAAATCGGTTTATGACCACGCCTACTTTTTAACAAAGATATTTCTGGAACACCCTTTTGGAATTTGTAACGTGAAGTTTTTGTAACTAAAAGTCATAGAGGGATGCAATTTTGCACTAACAATAATATTTATATGCTTATTTGGATGATTGATACAAATTTTGAAAATGGGCGTGGCTGCGCCCTGTTTATGCAGCACTTGTGTCATATAAAATACACCCTATATCGAACAAACGCAAACAAACAATGAAAGCATACAGCTGAGTATCTAATGTTCGATTCCACTCGAACTTAGGCTTCCTTACTTGTTTGTTTATTTGTTTAAAATCAGCCAATGAATACAGTAAATATCCTTACAGACTAATAGAAAAAAATTATAATTAGGTATAGGTATACATATGTATGTACATGTATTAATATAACTTATTTAAAAGAAGAAGCCAATAAACTCAAAAATTGGACTTTAGAGACTGAAAAATCAATATCCTGACAGCTTTCTAAGCGATCGAAATCAAGTAAGGCTCTAGTTATGGGGGCATTAAGTGCATACACGGTTTTGACAGATCCAGTGTAGAACATGTTGTGTTGCCGCAGATTTCTACTTGGCGTATTAAAACGTATACGAATTAGTAGAGAGGCACAATCAATGGCCGCACTAATAATATCAAAAACGAAAGAGAGTGACAACATAGCCCTGCGGCTCTCAAGTGATTTTAGATTTATAAGCATACACCTAGAGAGATAAGTCGGAATAGGTTCATCAAAATTTAGAGAACGTAAAGCAAAACGCAAGAAAATCTTTTGAATTCTCTCAATCCGGTTGATGTGGCAGGCATGATATGGCCTCCATACGAAAGAGGCGTACTCTAGCCTGGATCTCACAAGGGCAGTAAAAAGTAATTTTAAAGTATATGGGTCTGAGAACTCAGAACTATTCCTTCGCACAAACGCCAATGTTGAGTACGACTTAGAGACGATAAAGTTAATATGTGCGGTAAAGGTAAATTTTCTATCGAAAATTACACCCAAGTCCTTTACTTCTTGGACAGACTGAAGATAATTATTGGAGAAGTGATAAGAGGTCTCAGTGATAAAATTACGTTTACTATAAGTAACATGAAAGCATTTTTTAATATTTAGCGACAAGCGATTACCCTCGCACCAGGAGTTAAGATTGTTAAGCTCACTTTGAAGCATCTGAGAGTCACGAGAACCCTTTATTAGCGAGTAAATTTTTAGATCGTCCGCGTAAAGTAGAAATTTGGAGGAGGAAAAACAACTACCAACGTCGTTTATGAATAAAATGAATAGCAAGGGACCAAGAACGCTACCCTGAGGTACTCCAGAGGAAGCGATGAATGTATGCGATAACGTGTTGTCAACTTTAACGACACAGCGACGATTTCGCAAGTATGATTTTATCCAGTTCAGGAAGGTTGAATGAAAATCAATACGCTCAAGCTTATAGACTAACAGCGTGTGCGAGACTCTGTCGAACGCCTTGGAAAAATCAGTATAAATAACATCGGTCTGAAAGCCTTCATTAAACCCAGATATACAATCTTCTGTGAACACAGAAAGATTAGATACCGTTGAGCGATTGGGAACAAATCCATGTTGATTTTGGCATATAATACTTTTAACCGAAAAATATATTTTTTCTTTAATTATGCACTCAAAAAGTTTCGAAATTGTAGTGAGTTTAGATATTGGCCTGTAGTTACTAACGTCATTTTTATTTCCATTTTTGAAGATGGGTGTGATAAAAGCGATCTTCCATTCATCTAAAAATACTCCCGACGATAACGATTTATTGAAGATTTGTTTTATAGGACGAATGAGAGAATCACACTTTTTAAATAAAATCGACGAAAACCCGTCGACATCCGTTTGATTTGAGGACTTAAGTTTTGCAATTCCATTTGCAACATCGGCTGAGTTCAAGATTAGAGATCCAAAATTTAGGTAAGACTCTAGACTACTTGAGTAATTCACACTTATATTACCGTCTGAGATAAAATTAGAGCAGAAGAAATCAGCGAAAAGATTCGCTGCCTCAAGAGGAGAGGTGGCTGACTTTTCATTTAAAAACAATTGAGAGGGAATACTAGAGCACGTTTTCTTCGAATTAATAAAACGCCAGAAAGCTGACGGATTTGTTTTTATATTGGCTTCGTAGTTAAGAACATAGTTTCTGTATAAAAACTTATCGAGGCAAATGAACTTCTTGGAATATTTTTTAAATTCAATGTAAAACAGAGTTTTTTATTCTTCTAAGATTTCTAGTATGCCATGGTACTTTATATTTCTTTTTGCAAGTCAACGGGACGTTATTAATACATACGTTCAATACATTAGATCTGAAAATATGAAAACAAGATAATGCACTTTGATTACTAAACAAAGAATCCCAATCAAAGTTTGAAAACAAGCCATTTAAATCCAAAAAGTTACAAGCATTGAAGTTAAATGACACATTTCTATCTTCATTTTCAAATTTTAGATATTTATAGAAATCTATGCTTAAAACTAAAGGAACATGATGCATATCTGATTCCTTTAATGGAAATGAAAAATTAGACAATTGATAATTGAGATTATTGCTAATGAAAATTAAATCCAAAAATCTTTGAAGCTTATTATGAAAGCAATTAATTTGTCTTAAATCAATGCTTAACAAATTATCAACTAAATAAATTTCACTGCTACTATTTACGTTTGATGATACTAGACCTGAAGTTTTGGCGATATTGGACCACAGTACATTGTTTAAATTGAAGTCGCCCAATATAATAAGATGACTGTTGTCCTGGACGCAATTACGATTTATAAATAATATATTATCCACATGTGCTTTGTATAACTCCTCACAACTATTCGGCGGTATGTAAGAAGCACAAATGTAAAGTTTCTAGCGGACTTTTTACGCATACACAGATTTGGTCAAGCAAGGTATTTTTATTGTTCAGCTCATGTAAAGAGGCCATCAGCTTTCGTTGTATTGCAATTAAGACTCCACCACCTCTTATGCAACCAGTTTTAACGGCATCTCTATCTTTACGAAAGACTTCATAGAGGTGTGGATCGAAGAATTCATGGCTGTAGAAATTTTCATTTAGCCAGGTTTCTATGATAACGAATATGTCGTAGTCAAGTTGCGAGCTTAATAGTCGAAGGGCATTAGATTTTGTTCTGAGCCCTGAAACATTGTGGAAATAGATGCTTATGCCTTTATCGTTTTGTTTATCGAACTGTGAGTTGTTGTCTGAATGTCGTCGTTTTTTGGAAAAAATTTAAAAGGGCGGACAGCAACATGCCGAGGCCATAGATCAGGGTTTAGAAGTTTTTCGTAATGCAAAATAGGCACACCTAGTTTGAAGTTAATGTTTTTTAACGTAGCTAAAGATACATTAAGCTTGACTAGAGGTGAACATACGAGAACATTGCGATCAATATTTGCGTGCTTAGCGACATAATCCATGATGTTATTCGCTGTAACAGATGTTGTGAACGACGAAAGATGCACCCATTTCATTCGAATAGATACATTAAGCTCAGTATTAACATTCGAGCCAACAACAATCGGAGGTGCTTTCTTGTTTTTATTTGAATTCTCTTTGCCATTGTTTCGTGATGATTTCCTTGATGAGGGTGTCAGGTTATGAGAAGAAGTATTTGTAGGTGTTTTAGCTAATTTAAGATTTTTTGAAGATGAGTGAGCTGCGAGTGCATTTTTAGCAACATCAGCAAATAGAATAGGTAAAGCAGATGGAGAAGAGGAGCTCGTAGAATCAAGAGAGAGCGCATTTAAGTGCACGTTTGAATTGACATTCTCCATATCATTATTAACATTTGCATTTGCCATAGTCTTCTCATGTTGATTTATGCATGCAGCAACGTCCGGGGAGGGATACGAGGCAGATGATGCTTTCTCAGAATTGATGAGAGTATATGAATTGATACCGACGCTAGCAGAAGCAGCAGTATGCAGGTTAAGTGTATCAGTGAGAGCAACTTTCTGAGAAGTATCGCTGTCTTTGATAACGGCTTGAGCGCAGCCAACATTGTTGACTTTTTCGGCAGCTGATATAATACATGAGCGCAGGTTTTTCAGCTCCGCTTTGAGTGCATTAATTGCATCATCTTTTTCGCACAGCAAAGATTTTACTGAGCGAAGATCACTATGCATACTCTCAATTTTTTCGACAATATTAACATTTTCTTTGCGTTGAGAATTTAAAGATTCAAGCATTCGAGCATTGTCAGCTCGAAGAGATGCGATAGCCTCAGTCAGAGAATTCAGCGTATTTTGTTGATGGTTCTTAGTATCAATTTGGGCACTTGTGCATTGTTTTTGCCCAATTGACGAATTTGGTTTCGGTTGTTGCTTTTGCGTAGTCACCGAAGTTAAACTTGAAGTTTTGGCCGATGTCTCTTTAGAAGCATTAGTAGTTAGCAATGACAACCCCAAAGCGGACGCTGGAGGGGGCGGAGAACGAATTGAGTCACGACGAAGAGAAGTGCACTTTTTGCATAGAAACCCTTTGTCTGAGCTAGCAAAAAACTCTGCGTCAGCTGATGTTATGCCAACACAGGTATAATGAAAGAGTTCATTGCACTTTGCGCACGGAATTCCACTTTGAGTTCGCCCAACTTTGTTATTGCACAGGCAGGGCATTATGAAAAAAAAGATAGTTTGCGAAGTATTCTTTATTTTTAATTATTCTTTATTAATTAAGAGTCACTGTCTCATATTTCTTACTTTGCAATAGGTTCATACATATGATCCACTAGGTTTTCACCACATATAAAAGCACATTAGAATATGTATATATAAGTTAGTACGTATGTACATATGTATATTAGCACAGCAAATGCAGATCAAAGCAAAACACGTCCGATCGCGACAAAGGTTGTCACTCACTTTTGGTGTATAACTCCTCCATTTAAATAGCCAAGACACCATTTTTTCTAATAAATCTTTCCATAAATAACCCACAGAATTAAAATTAAACTTAATCCGGCTATGTCCATACATAGGTAACTTTTCATTTCCCCACTCATGAAAGGTATGAAGTCTTCGGTACGGCCGAAGACAGCCACGCTTTTACTTGTTTTCTATTATGTTTATTGGGCATCATACCTCAGATGCTCGTTAACCCATGCGTTTGTGCTCATCAGTGTGCGTGTGTGTGTGTATGCCAATGTAACGCGGTACTTAATATCTACTGTAAAAAATTTTAAGTAATAAGTAACGCGTTACTTATTACTGTAAAAAATTTTAAGTAAGCAGTAAAAAGGGTAAAAATAATGAATTACTACTGGTACTTAAAAGTGCCCATCTATGATACATACATACATACAAACTAACTTCGTCTTTACTACCTGCCACTCAGAACGAAAAAATAAGCATCTACTTGAAAAAATCTACCAAATTCGGGTGAAAAATTACTATTATCTCTTCTTACACTTATTACTTAGGAACAAATACTTAGGTATATGTTTTGATAACATACACTTTGTGTAAAGGCGATTGGTATAACATAAAGAATGAAAAAATACGGGTTTCGAAACCTACATGCATACATACCTACATACAAAATAATAAATTTAACCAATTCTCAAAACTGCTTATTACGTTCATAGTACATATGTACTTGTATATAACTACATACATATTTTATGTGTTCAAAATCGATAAAAGATTTTCTTCTTATTAAAAAATCTTCACCCAAAAATCGATAAACTATTGTTTTTTAAGTAAAGCAGATGAAAACTTTCTTCTTCCAGTTATTTGTTTACTCGAAATACATATCGACCTACATAACGAAAAATATATAAAAGGTAATCCTTATACCGAGCGAGAAATTGTTTACCAATTTTGACAGAATTTTATCAAAGTAGTAACGCTGCTCTTCTACCTATTGCTCCTGCCCTAATTACCCAATCCGCATTTTTCTTAATTCTCAATTTGAGATGTATTTGTAAGTAATTGTATATATGCATGTATACCAAAACGGAAATTCGTTTCAAATAGCATTCTGAACTTAAATGGATTCGATGCCATTCCTGGAGAATATTAATTTTTTTATAAAATCTTAACCTAGAATACAATTAAGATATTTGTTGCCACTGCTTCAAATAACATTTGGATGAAAAGCAATTTTATATTTTCAATTGATTTTTAAGTAAATTTTTGCTTCCCGACGTTTTACCGAGCATTGTGCTAAAAATATAGTTTTTATTTTTATATCCTTAATTTATACATACCTGGGTACTTACCTTGGTATATTTGAGAAAAAATTGAGAATAGGTACGTTTAATTGTGAATTTCAAAATGCTCTGGAATTAGAAATGTGTATAAACGTTTTTTCAACGTTCGAGATTTTTTTCTATTATGTTTATTGGGCATCATACCTCAGATGCCAATTCTTAGACTACTGTATCCTTGCTACTTCAGTAGTCTTACAGTAAACAGTAAATAATACTTAAATACTGTAAACTTTTTACAGTAGTAAGTAAAGACTACTTATTACTGTAAAATTTTTACAGTAATAAGTAACGCGGTACTTAATACTGTAAAAAATTTTAAGTAATAAGTAAAGCGATACTTAATACTGTAAAAAATTTTAAGTAAGCAATATTCTTTTACTGCTTACTGTTTTCTTTAGTGAATTACAATTTTACTTCAGTATGCCCATCTATGAGTGAGAAAAAGGCATCTTTCGGCATTGCGCCGAATCAAATATATACACTGAGGGAAAAGGGCAATTGTAAAAATAACTCCCAACGATGACAATGTTACATTTTTCAATGTCGACTAATTTCTTGTTGAATCACACTTTTTATACTCAGCTGTACTAGTACACAGAGTATTATAGTTTTAATCACATAACGGTGGATTGTAACAGAGTGAAATAATCGAGATAGATATAGACTTATGTATATCAAAATGATCAGGGTGAAAAGAGAAATCGATTGAGCCATGTCCGTCCGTCCGTCCGTCTGTCCGTCCGTCCGTCTGTCCGTCCGTCTGTCCGTCCGTCTGTAAACACTCTAACTCGCTCAAAAATTGAGATATTTTGATGAAATTTGAAATGCAAGTTGGTATCGAGACTGGGATGGTTGGTATTGAAAATGGGCGAAATCGGACCATGACCACGCCCACTTTTCCTATATAGAAAAAATCGGAAATTTGGTATCTCAGTCACTAATATAGCTGGAGCGATGAAATTTTACCCACGTGTTGAGCTCAGGCCCCTAGGAAGAAATTTGATAACATTTTGGAAAATGGGCGGTGCCACGCCCACTTATTAAGGGTCAAACCTTGCAAGTTTTATATGCCATAACTCAGAAACCATTGAAGGTATATCGACAAAATTTGGTACGCGTGATTTACTTAATTAGGCAAACGTTTGGACGGAAAATAGTTAAAATCGGTTGACGGCCACGCCCACTTTTAAATATTTGTATTATAAAGTGACCTAATAAAAACATTTTAAGCCATATCTCTGTCAAATATAAAGATCTATCATTGAAATTTTGTCGAATGAGTCCAACTATGGACAGAAAACAAAAAACACAAAAATTTTGGAAAATGGGCGGTGCCACGCCCACTTATTAAGGGGCAAACATTGAAAGTTTTATGAGTCATAAATCAGAAACCGTTGAAGATATATCGATGAAATTTAGTACGCGTGATATACTTACTTAGTCAAATATTTGGACGAAAAATTTCCGAAATCGGTTGAGGGCCACGCCCACTTTTATATATGGGTCTTATAAAGTGACCTAATAAAAACATTTTAAGCGATATCTCTGTCAAATATAAAGATATATCATTGAAATTTTACAGCAGGAGTCCAACTGCGGACATAAAACGAAAAACACAAAAATTTTGGAAAATGGGCGTGGCACCGCCTCTTTTTATAAACAGGAATATACGAGATTTCTGAGCCCATAACTCGACAAATGATTTATATATAATGAGTAAACTTGGTGTGTACACTTTTATTACTTGTGGTAATACATGTTGAAAATTTTAGCGAAATCGGTTGACGACCACGCCCACTTTTATATATGGGTATTATAAAGTGACCTAATAAAAACATTTTACGCGATATCTTTGTCAAATGTAAAGATAATTCATTGAAATTTTCTGGTATGATTTCTACAATAGACCGGAAACAACAAATAGAAAAATTTTGGAAAATGGGCGTGCCACCGCCTCTTTTTACACAAAGGGATATACGAGATTTCTTAGCCTATAACTCGACAAATAATTGAGATATTATGACGAAACTTGGTTTATACACTTTTTTAACATGTGTTAATAGCCACGCAAAAATTTATTGAAATAGGTTTATGGCCACGCCTACTTTTTAAAAAAGATATTTCTGGAAAACCCTTTGGGAATTTGTAACGTGACATCTTTGTAACTAGAAGTCATAAAGGAATGAAAAGTTGCACAAAGAATAATATTCATATGCTTAGTTGGATGACTGATAAAAATTTAGAAAATGGGCGTGGCTACGCCCACTTTATGCAGCACTCGCTTTATATTAAGTGCACCGTGTTTCCATCAAACACAAACAAACAATGAAAGCACACAGCTGAGTATCTAATGTTCGATTCCACTCGAACTTAGGCTTCCTTATTATACTCAGCTGTACTAGTACACAGAGTATTATAATTTTGATTTCATAACGGTGGATTGTAACATAATGAAATAATCGAGATAGATATGGACTTATATATATCAAAATGATCAGGGTGAAAAGAGAAATCGATTGAGCCATGTCCGTCCGTCCGTCCGTCCGTCCGTCCGTCCGTCCGTCCGTCCGTCCGTACGCACGATAACTCGCGTAAAAATTGAGATATTTTGATGAAATTTGAAATGCAAGTTGGTATCGAGACTGGGACGGTTGGTATTGAAAATGGGCGAAATCGGACCATGACCACGCCCACTTTTCCTATATAGAAAAAATCGGAAATTTGGTATCTCAGCCACTAATATAGCTAGAGTGATAAAATTTTACCCACGTATTGAGCTCAGGCCGTTATGAAGAAATTTGATTAAGTTTTGGAAAATGGGCGGTGCCACGCCCACTTATTAAGGGTCAAACATTGAAAGTTTTATATGTCATAACTCAGAAACCGTTGAAGATATATCGATGAAATTTGGTATGCGTAATTTGCTTACCTAGACAAATGTTTTGGCGAAAAATTATCAAAATCGGTTGACGGCCACGCCCACTTTGATATATGGGAACTATAAAGGGGCCTAATAAAAACATTTTAAGCGATATCTCTGTCAAATATAAAGATCTATCACTGAATTTTTGTGGCAGGAGTCCAACTACGGACATAAAACAAAAAGTACAAAAATTTTGGAAAATGGGCGGTGCCACGCCCACTTATTAAGGGGCAAACATTGAAAGTTTTATATGTCATAACTCAGAAACCGTTGAAGATATATCGATGAAATTTGTTTTGCGTAATTTGCTTACTTAGACAAATGTTTTGGCGAAAAATTATCAAAATCGGTTGACGGCCACGCCCACTTTTATATATGGGAACTATAAAGGGGCCTAATAAAAACATTTTAAGCGATATCTCTGTCAAATATAAAGATCTATCACTGAAATTTTGTGGCAGGAGACCAACTAGGGACATAAAACAAAAAATATAAAAATTTTGGAAAATGGGCGGTGCCACGCCCACTTATTAAGGGGCAAATATTGAAAGTTTTATAAGCCATAACTCATAAACCGTTAAAGATATATCGATGAAATTTGGTACGCGTGATATATTTACTTAGCCAAATGTGTGGACGAAAGATTTCCAAAATCGGTTGACGACCACGCCCACTTTTATATATGGGTTTTATAAAGTGACCTAATAAAAACATTTTAAGCGATCTCTCTGTCAAATATAAAGATCTATCACTGAAATTTTGTGACATGAGTTCTACAATAGACCGGAAACAAAATATAAAAAAGTTTGGAAAATGGGCGTGGCACCGCCTCTTTTTATACAAAGGAATCTACGTGCCTATTACTCGACAAATAACTGAGATATTATGACGAAACTTGGTTTATACACTTTTATAACATGTGTTAATAGACACGCAAAAATGTATTGAAATCGGTTTATGACCACGCCTACTTTTTAACAAAGATATTTCTGGAACACCCTTTTGGAATTTGTAACGTGAAGTTTTTGTAACTAAAAGTCATAGAGGGATGCAATTTTGCACTAACAATAATATTTATATGCTTATTTGGATGATTGATACAAATTTTGAAAATGGGCGTGGCTGCGCCCTGTTTATGCAGCACTTGTGTCATATAAAATACACCCTATATCGAACAAACGCAAACAAACAATGAAAGCATACAGCTGAGTATCTAATGTTCGATTCCACTCGAACTTAGGCTTCCTTACTTGTTTGTTTATTTGTTTAAAATCAGCCAATGAATACAGTAAATATCCTTACAGACTAATAGAAAAAAATTATAATTAGGTATAGGTATACATATGTATGTACATGTATTAATATAACTTATTTAAAAGAAGAAGCCAATAAACTCAAAAATTGGACTTTAGAGACTGAAAAATCAATATCCTGACAGCTTTCTAAGCGATCGAAATCAAGTAAGGCTCTAGTTATGGGGGCATTAAGTGCATACACGGTTTTGACAGATCCAGTGTAGAACATGTTGTGTTGCCGCAGATTTCTACTTGGCGTATTAAAACGTATACGAATTAGTAGAGAGGCACAATCAATGGCCGCACTAATAATATCAAAAACGAAAGAGAGTGACAACATAGCCCTGCGGCTCTCAAGTGATTTTAGATTTATAAGCATACACCTAGAGAGATAAGTCGGAATAGGTTCATCAAAATTTAGAGAACGTAAAGCAAAACGCAAGAAAATCTTTTGAATTCTCTCAATCCGGTTGATGTGGCAGGCATGATATGGCCTCCATACGAAAGAGGCGTACTCTAGCCTGGATCTCACAAGGGCAGTAAAAAGTAATTTTAAAGTATATGGGTCTGAGAACTCAGAACTATTCCTTCGCACAAACGCCAATGTTGAGTACGACTTAGAGACGATAAAGTTAATATGTGCGGTAAAGGTAAATTTTCTATCGAAAATTACACCCAAGTCCTTTACTTCTTGGACAGACTGAAGATAATTATTGGAGAAGTGATAAGAGGTCTCAGTGATAAAATTACGTTTACTATAAGTAACATGAAAGCATTTTTTAATATTTAGCGACAAGCGATTACCCTCGCACCAGGAGTTAAGATTGTTAAGCTCACTTTGAAGCATCTGAGAGTCACGAGAACCCTTTATTAGCGAGTAAATTTTTAGATCGTCCGCGTAAAGTAGAAATTTGGAGGAGGAAAAACAACTACCAACGTCGTTTATGAATAAAATGAATAGCAAGGGACCAAGAACGCTACCCTGAGGTACTCCAGAGGAAGCGATGAATGTATGCGATAACGTGTTGTCAACTTTAACGACACAGCGACGATTTCGCAAGTATGATTTTATCCAGTTCAGGAAGGTTGAATGAAAATCAATACGCTCAAGCTTATAGACTAACAGCGTGTGCGAGACTCTGTCGAACGCCTTGGAAAAATCAGTATAAATAACATCGGTCTGAAAGCCTTCATTAAACCCAGATATACAATCTTCTGTGAACACAGAAAGATTAGATACCGTTGAGCGATTGGGAACAAATCCATGTTGATTTTGGCATATAATACTTTTAACCGAAAAATATATTTTTTCTTTAATTATGCACTCAAAAAGTTTCGAAATTGTAGTGAGTTTAGATATTGGCCTGTAGTTACTAACGTCATTTTTATTTCCATTTTTGAAGATGGGTGTGATAAAAGCGATCTTCCATTCATCTAAAAATACTCCCGACGATAACGATTTATTGAAGATTTGTTTTATAGGACGAATGAGAGAATCACACTTTTTAAATAAAATCGACGAAAACCCGTCGACATCCGTTTGATTTGAGGACTTAAGTTTTGCAATTCCATTTGCAACATCGGCTGATTTCAAGATTAGAGATCCAAAATTTAGGTAAGACTCTAGACTACTTGAGTAATTCACACTTATATTACCGTCTGAGATAAAATTAGAGCAGAAGAAATCAGCGAAAAGATTCGCTGCCTCAAGAGGAGAGGTGGCTGACTTTTCATTTAAAAACAATTGAGAGGGAATACTAGAGCACGTTTTCTTCGAATTAATAAAACGCCAGAAAGCTGACGGATTTGTTTTTATATTGGCTTCGTAGTTAAGAACATAGTTTCTGTATAAAAACTTATCGAGGCAAATGAACTTCTTGGAATATTTTTTAAATTCAATGTAAAACAGAGTTTTTTATTCTTCTAAGATTTCTAGTATGCCATGGTACTTTATATTTCTTTTTGCAAGTCAACGGGACGTTATTAATACATACGTTCAATACATTAGATCTGAAAATATGAAAACAAGATAATGCACTTTGATTACTAAACAAAGAATCCCAATCAAAGTTTGAAAACAAGCCATTTAAATCCAAAAAGTTACAAGCATTGAAGTTAAATGACACATTTCTATCTTCATTTTCAAATTTTAGATATTTATAGAAATCTATGCTTAAAACTAAAGGAACATGATGCATATCTGATTCCTTTAATGGAAATGAAAAATTAGACAATTGATAATTGAGATTATTGCTAATGAAAATTAAATCCAAAAATCTTTGAAGCTTATTATGAAAGCAATTAATTTGTCTTAAATCAATGCTTAACAAATTATCAACTAAATAAATTTCACTGCTACTATTTACGTTTGATGATACTAGACCTGAAGTTTTGGCGATATTGGACCACAGTACATTGTTTAAATTGAAGTCGCCCAATATAATAAGATGACTGTTGTCCTGGACGCAATTACGATTTATAAATAATATATTATCCACATGTGCTTTGTATAACTCCTCACAACTATTCGGCGGTATGTAAGAAGCACAAATGTAAAGTTTCTAGCGGACTTTTTACGCATACACAGATTTGGTCAAGCAAGGTATTTTTATTGTTCAGCTCATGTAAAGAGGCCATCAGCTTTCGTTGTATTGCAATTAAGACTCCACCACCTCTTATGCAACCAGTTTTAACGGCATCTCTATCTTTACGAAAGACTTCATAGAGGTGTGGATCGAAGAATTCATGGCTGTAGAAATTTTCATTTAGCCAGGTTTCTATGATAACGAATATGTCGTAGTCAAGTTGCGAGCTTAATAGTCGAAGGGCATTAGATTTTGTTCTGAGCCCTGAAACATTGTGGAAATAGATGCTTATGCCTTTATCGTTTTGTTTATCGAACTGTGAGTTGTTGTCTGAATGTCGTCGTTTTTTGGAAAAAATTTAAAAGGGCGGACAGCAACATGCCGAGGCCATAGATCAGGGTTTAGAAGTTTTTCGTAATGCAAAATAGGCACACCTAGTTTGAAGTTAATGTTTTTTAACGTAGCTAAAGATACATTAAGCTTGACTAGAGGTGAACATACGAGAACATTGCGATCAATATTTGCGTGCTTAGCGACATAATCCATGATGTTATTCGCTGTAACAGATGTTGTGAACGACGAAAGATGCACCCATTTCATTCGAATAGATACATTAAGCTCAGTATTAACATTCGAGCCAACAACAATCGGAGGTGCTTTCTTGTTTTTATTTGAATTCTCTTTGCCATTGTTTCGTGATGATTTCCTTGATGAGGGTGTCAGGTGTTGAGAAGAAGTATTTGTAGGTGTTTTAGCTAATTTGAGATTTTTTGAAGATGAGTGAGCTGCGAGTGCATTTTTAGCAACATCAGCAAATAGAATAGGTAAAGCAGATGGAGAAGAGGAGCTCGTAGAATCAAGAGAGAGCGCATTTAAGTGCACGTTTGAATTGACATTCTCCATATCATTATTAACATTTGCATTTGCCATAGTCTTCTCATGTTGATTTATGCATGCAGCAACGTCCGGGGAGGGATACGAGGCAGATGATGCTTTCTCAGAATTGATGAGAGTATATGAATTGATACCGACGCTAGCAGAAGCAGCAGTATGCAGGTTAAGTGTATCAGTGAGAGCAACTTTCTGAGAAGTATCGCTGTCTTTGATAACGGCTTGAGCGCAGCCAACATTGTTGACTTTTTCGGCAGCTGATATAATACATGAGCGCAGGTTTTTCAGCTCCGCTTTGAGTGCATTAATTGCATCATCTTTTTCGCACAGCAAAGATTTTACTGAGCGAAGATCACTATGCATACTCTCAATTTTTTCGACAATATTAACATTTTCTTTGCGTTGAGAATTTAAAGATTCAAGCATTCGAGCATTGTCAGCTCGAAGAGATGCGATAGCCTCAGTCAGAGAATTCAGCGTATTTTGTTGATGGTTCTTAGTATCAATTTGGGCACTTGTGCATTGTTTTTGCCCAATTGACGAATTTGGTTTCGGTTGTTGCTTTTGCGTAGTCACCGAAGTTAAACTTGAAGTTTTGGCCGATGTCTCTTTAGAAGCATTAGTAGTTAGCAATGACAACCCCAAAGCGGACGCTGGAGGGGGCGGAGAACGAATTGAGTCACGACGAAGAGAAGTGCACTTTTTGCATAGAAACCCTTTGTCTGAGCTAGCAAAAAACTCTGCGTCAGCTGATGTTATGCCAACACAGGTATAATGAAAGAGTTCATTGCACTTTGCGCACGGAATTCCACTTTGAGTTCGCCCAACTTTGTTATTGCACAGGCAGGGCATTATGAAAAAAAAGATAGTTTGCGAAGTATTCTTTATTTTTAATTATTCTTTATTAATTAAGAGTCACTGTCTCATATTTCTTACTTTGCAATAGGTTCATACATATGATCCACTAGGTTTTCACCACATATAAAAGCACATTAGAATATGTATATATAAGTTAGTACGTATGTACATATGTATATTAGCACAGCAAATGCAGATCAAAGCAAAACACGTCCGATCGCGACAAAGGTTGTCACTCACTTTTGGTGTATAACTCCTCCATTTAAATAGCCAAGACACCATTTTTTCTAATAAATCTTTCCATAAATAACCCACAGAATTAAAATTAAACTTAATCCGGCTATGTCCATACATAGGTAACTTTTCATTTCCCCACTCATGAAAGGTATGAAGTCTTCGGTACGGCCGAAGACAGCCACGCTTTTACTTGTTTTCTATTATGTTTATTGGGCATCATACCTCAGATGCTCGTTAACCCATGCGTTTGTGCTCATCAGTGTGCGTGTGTGTGTGTATGCCAATGTAACGCGGTACTTAATATCTACTGTAAAAAATTTTAAGTAATAAGTAACGCGTTACTTATTACTGTAAAAAATTTTAAGTAAGCAGTAAAAAGGGTAAAAATAATGAATTACTACTGGTACTTAAAAGTGCCCATCTATGATACATACATACATACAAACTAACTTCGTCTTTACTACCTGCCACTCAGAACGAAAAAATAAGCATCTACTTGAAAAAATCTACCAAATTCGGGTGAAAAATTACTATTATCTCTTCTTACACTTATTACTTAGGAACAAATACTTAGGTATATGTTTTGATAACATACACTTTGTGTAAAGGCGATTGGTATAACATAAAGAATGAAAAAATACGGGTTTCGAAACCTACATGCATACATACCTACATACAAAATAATAAATTTAACCAATTCTCAAAACTGCTTATTACGTTCATAGTACATATGTACTTGTATATAACTACATACATATTTTATGTGTTCAAAATCGATAAAAGATTTTCTTCTTATTAAAAAATCTTCACCCAAAAATCGATAAACTATTGTTTTTTAAGTAAAGCAGATGAAAACTTTCTTCTTCCAGTTATTTGTTTACTCGAAATACATATCGACCTACATAACGAAAAATATATAAAAGGTAATCCTTATACCGAGCGAGAAATTGTTTACCAATTTTGACAGAATTTTATCAAAGTAGTAACGCTGCTCTTCTACCTATTGCTCCTGCCCTAATTACCCAATCCGCATTTTTCTTAATTCTCAATTTGAGATGTATTTGTAAGTAATTGTATATATGCATGTATACCAAAACGGAAATTCGTTTCAAATAGCATTCTGAACTTAAATGGATTCGATGCCATTCCTGGAGAATAGAGCTGCAAAACTATCGATGGCACTATCGATAGTATCGATAGTTTTTTTTTCGTGTCACTATCGATAGTTTTTTTCCACTATCGATGGTTATCCCTATTCATTCTTGTAGTTTTGTCCCAAGAGAAGAATACTGAATGTTAGGGAGGAGTTGGATTTCGATATCCAATTGCTCAAATTAATACCCCAGCGGGTTAGGGGGCTTAGAATATACCCGTGGTAAGGAATGCCTGTCGTAAGAGGCGACTAAAATCCACGCTTCTAACGATATACAACTTGTAGTAATTGAACGACACCTCGCTAAATGACATCTGGTCAATGTAAAAATTTTTAATTTTTTGCGATTTTTGAAAGTTTTGATTTTCAAATTAAGTTTTTTATAAAAACTTGTAAAAATCAGAAAAGTTTTATTTTTTTAAAATTATCCCGTTTAATTGTTAACGTAATATCAAAGATATCTGACAAAAACATTATTTTTAGCAATTTCTTTCATGTGAAACAAAAAGGATATTTTATGGACTAAAAACTCGGTTATATGACTCATCCGCGTATAGGGCGTCGTTTTACAACATTTTTTTTTTTTTTTGCAAAACACCATAGACTTCTTGCGCGGCCTTAAACTTATCATATTCAATAGTACTGCCTTTAAAATAGGAAACAATTTGCTCGCACAGCTAAATTCAATGAAGGAGCAAAACACGGTAACTCGCATGCTTTGATCACAGATGGAACATGGTGCAAGGTTTCCAATATATTAGCTGCGGAATGATTTGTATCTGACAGCAGCTTTTGTATCTACAGTACAGCTACTCGCAATTTGAAATCTACTTCTGATATAAAATGACAAGCAATAGTTAAGTAATTTTCATTATTCATTTTTTTGCTTGGTTTTCCGACGGGGCACAGTGCCGCGAAGGTGGACAAAAATACAAAAATCGACTGTCTTGAAACTTAGATATTTTGATGTCAAGTTACAGCTAAAACTCCATCTAAGAGAAACTCGTAAGTTATTTTGTGATAAAAACAACTTTTAGCCTCACACACCCCCTCAAAGTTCACCTATTTTCTACATACCATTTCATTTCGGCGCTTCGCACATAAAAGTGGCCGCAGTTAAAAATTTGTTAAAAATACATTTTTTAATCCTAGCAAGATCAACTTTTGCAATTTGATAAAGATATATGCATATGTATGGTTCATGAAAAAAAAACAAATATACAAATATTTTTTTTATTAATAAATAAATATATGATTAACATATAAAAATCCGGAAATTAGTAAACTTTGGAGGCAAAAAAAAAACATCATAAAATTCCATGAATTTTTTGTTTATGGTAGTTTGGACCTCCTACTAACAGAAACAGTCGAAATCTCTTCCACCTTTTTCCAATATTTGAAAATTTTCAATTTTGAAAAAGTGACTAAATGCCCTTTTTTATACTCAGCTGTACTAGTACACATAGTATTATAGTTTTAATCACATAACGGTGGATTGTAACAGAATGAAATAATCGAGATAGATATAGACATATATATATCAAAATGATCAGGGTGAAAAGAGAAATCGATTGAGCCATGTCCGTCCGTCCGTCCGTCCGTCTGTCCGTCCGTCTGTCCGTCTGTAAACACTCTAACTCGCGTAAAAATTGAGATATTTTGATGAAATTTGAAATGCAAGTTGGTATCGACACTGGGACGGTTGGTATTGAAAATGGGCGAAATCGGACAATGACCACGCCCACTTTTCCTATATAGAAAAAATCGGAAATTTGGTATCTCAGCCACTAATCTAGCTAGAGTGATGAAATTTTACCCACGTGTTGAGCTCAGGCCCCTAAGAAGAAATTTGATGGAATTTTGGAATATGGGCGGTGCCACGCCCACTTATTAAGGACCAAACATTGAAAGCTTTATGGGTCATAACTCAGAAACTGTTGAAGATATATCGATGAAATTTGGTACGCGTGATTTAATTACTTAGGCAAACGTTTGGACGGAAAATAGTTAAAATCGGTTGACGGCCACGCCCACTTTTACATATGTGTATTATAAAGTGACCTAATAAAAACATTTTAAGCTATATCTCTGTCAAATATAAAGATATATCACTGAAATTTTGTCGCATGAGTCCAACTATGGACATAAAACAAAAAACACAAAAATTTTGGAAAATGGGCGGTGCCACGCCCACTTATTAAGGGGCAAACATTGAAAGTTTTATGAGTCATAACTTAGAAACCGTTGAAGATATATCGATGAAATTTGGTACGCGTAATTTGTTTACTTAGATAAATGTTTTGGCGAAAAATAATCAAAATCGGTTGACGGCCACGCCCATTTTTATATATGGGAACTATAAAGGGGCCTAATAAAAATATTTTAAGCCAGGGCCGTGCGCAGGAATTAGCCTTGGGGGGTTTTTAATTTTGGTTTGCATTCGCATACATTTTTCGCTAAGATAAACATATTTGCTGAAACAGATATCCAGACCCATACATCATAAATTTAAATGTTCTCTAACTTTTCTGAAACTGCATACTCTGATGCTTAAAATTATACCCAAGAAATTTTTTTGGTTGTAAAAATTTTTCTGTATTTGATAGAGAATTTGTGATATGGTGGCATATTATTCGCACTTTTATGAATACATGGCTATAATTAAAGTCCGTTTAACATTGCGATTCTTCGAGGTACGGAAAAGAATTCTGTCAAATATAAAGATAATTGACTGAAATTTTGTGGCATGAGTCCCACAATAGGCCGGAAACAAAAAACAGAAAAACTTTTGAAAATGGGCGTGACACCGCCCCTTTTTGGACAAAGGAATCTACGAGATTTCGGAGCCCATAACTCAAAAAATAATTATTATAATTGATATGTTATGACGAATAATAATAATATAATACAATGGCGCTATTATTACTCTGGCGAGTTTTATGGCCGGGCTTCTCTCCCAATTCGAGGTGTGCTCCTTTTTTGTTTTTCCTACTAATTGGGTGGACCTACAGTTTTATGCCGGCTCCGAACGGCGAATGCATTTTTTGTGAGAAGCTTTTTCATGGCAGAAATACTCTCGGAGGGTATGCCGCCCGCTGCCGAGAGGTGACCGCTGCTCTTAAAAAAACCCAATAATTGGATTTTTACTAATTAGAAAAATTTTTTTGGTGTTTGCTCGGACTGGGGTTTGAACCCGAGACCTCTGGTATAGCAGGCGAGCACTCTACCCACTGCACCACAGCGGCCACATGACGAAACTTAGGGTTAAACTTTTATTACTTTTACTAATATACGTTAAAAAATTTAGCGAAATCGGTGTTTTTTACAAAAACATTTCTAAAATGGCCTTGTGAAATTTTTGACGTGACATCTTTGTAACTAAAAGTCATAAAGGAATGAAATTTTGCACAAAGAATAATATTCATATGCTTAGTCGGATAATTGATACTAATTTTGAAAATGGGTGTGGCTACGCCCACCTTAAGCGGCATCCGCATTATATAAAATACACCGTGTTTCCGTCAAACGTAAACAAACAATGAGAACATCCCTTTGCCAAAATAGTTGACTTATCTGGTCTAATTCTGATTCATCAAAACCTAGTTAACCAGGTCCTGAATAGTACTGTTTACAGTACTTGTTAATTGAAACTGCTCACTGTTTTCACAAAATGAAAATTTTTTGTTATCAGTACAATTTTTTGAAAAATTTCAAACGAACATATGCTACACAATTGCTCCAAGTGCAATTCAAAGTGCCGAACTTATGTATTGGCCAACCTTATTTTTTGCAACTTTCACCAATTTCTTCTTCCGTAAAATTATTGTACTAATTTTGTCAAAAATTATGAGTCAAGATTCAATGTAAAATTTATAAACGGTGTTTTGAAAATTTTTGCAAAATCATTGCAACTTAGATTTGGTCATGGGGGGGTTTTAACCCCCAAACCCCTCCCCCCGTGCGCACGGCCCTGTTTTAAGCGATATCTCTGTCAAATATAAAGATCTATCACTGAAATTTTGTGGCAGAAGTCCAACTACGGACATAAAACAAAAAATACAAAAATTTTTGAAAATGGGCGGTGCCACGCCCACTTATTAAGGGGCAAATATTGAAAGTTTTATAAGCCATAACTCAGAAACCGTTAAAGATATATCGATGAAATTTGGTACGCGTGATATATCTGCTTAGCCAAATGTGTGGACGAAAAATTACCAAAATCGGTTGACGACCACGCCCACTTTTATATATGGGTATTATAAAGTGACCTAATAAACTCATTTTTAGCGATATCTCTGTGAAATATAAAGATAATTCATTGAAATTTTGTGACATGAGTTCTACAATAGACTGGAAAAAAAATAAAAAAAGTTAATAAAATGGGCGTGGCACCGCCCCTTTTTATACAAAGAAATCTACGAGCCTATTACTCGACAAATAACTGAGATATTATGACGAAACTTGGTTTATACACTTTTATAACATGTGTTAATAGACACGCAAAAATGTATTGAAATCGGTTTATGACCACGCCTACTTTTTAACAAAGATATTTCTGGAACACCCTTTTGGAATTTGTAACGTGAAGTCTTTGTAACTAAAAGTCATAGAGGGATGCAATTTTGCACTAACAATAATATTTATATGCTTATTTGGATGATTGATACAAATTTTGAAAATGGGCGTGGCTGCGCCCTGTTTATGCAGCACTCGTTTCATATAAAATACACCCTATATCGAACAAACGCAAACAAACAATGAGAGCATACAGCTGAGTATCTAATGTTCGATTCCACTCGAACTTAGGCTTCCTTACTTGTTAAGGTTTAATTTAACCTGAAAATGCTACATACATAAGTGAAGTATTTAATTCTTATTTTATATTTTATTTTATTATAGTTTTGCGTAAAAAAAAGAAAAATTAAACACTTTTTGGAAAGAAAAATGTAAACAAAACCATCCCTCTTTTTATTGTAGTGAAATATTCATAAAAAACTATCGATAGTATCGATAGTTTTTTTTTGACTATCGAAACTATCGAGTGGTCCGACTATCGATGGTTTTGCAGCTCTACTGGAGAATATTAATTTTTTTATAAAATCTTAACCTAGAATACAATTAAGATATTTGTTGCCACTGCTTCAAATAACATTTGGATGAAAAGCAATTTTATATTTTCAATTGATTTTTAAGTAAATTTTTGCTTCCCGACGTTTTACCGAGCATTGTGCTAAAAATATAGTTTTTATTTTTATATCCTTAATTTATACATACCTGGGTACTTACCTTGGTATATTTGAGAAAAAATTGAGAATAGGTACGTTTAATTGTGAATTTCAAAATGCTCTGGAATTAGAAATGTGTATAAACGTTTTTTCAACGTTCGAGATTTTTTTCTATTATGTTTATTGGGCATCATACCTCAGATGCCAATTCTTAGACTACTGTATCCTTGCTACTTCAGTAGTCTTACAGTAAACAGTAAATAATACTTAAATACTGTAAACTTTTTACAGTAGTAAGTAAAGACTACTTATTACTGTAAAATTTTTACAGTAATAAGTAACGCGGTACTTAATACTGTAAAAAATTTTAAGTAATAAGTAAAGCGATACTTAATACTGTAAAAAATTTTAAGTAAGCAATATTCTTTTACTGCTTACTGTTTTCTTTAGTGAATTACAATTTTACTTCAGTATGCCCATCTATGAGTGAGAAAAAGGCATCTTTCGGCATTGCGCCGAATCAAATATATACACTGAGGGAAAAGGGCAATTGTAACAAGTAAGGAAGCCTAAGTTCGAGTGCAATCGAACATTAGATACTCAGCTGTATGCTTTCATTGTTTGTTTGCGTTTGTTCGATATAGGGTGTATTTTATATGAAACGAGTGCTGCATAAACAGGGCGCAGCCACGCCCATTTTCAAAATTTATATCAATCATCCAAATAAGCATACAAATATTATTGTTAGTGCAAAATTTCATCCCTCTATGACTTTTAGTTACAAAGACTTCACGTTACAAATTCCAAAAGGGTGTTCCAGAAATATCTTTGTTAAAAAGTAGGCGTGGTCATAAACCGATTTCAATACATTTTTGCGTGTCTATTAACACATGTTATAAAAGTGTATAAACCAAGTTTCGTCATAATATCTCAATTATTTGTCGAGTTAAAGGCTAAGAAATCTCATATATCCCTTTGTCTAAAAAGAGGCGGTGCCACGCCCATTTTCCAAACTTTTTTATTTTTTGTTTCCGGTCTATTGTAAAACTCATGTCACAAAATTTCAATGAATTATCTTTATATTTCACATAGATATCGCTTAAAATGGTTTTATTAGGTCACTTTATAATACACATATATAAAAGTGGGCGCGGTCGTCAACCGATTTTGGTAATTTTTCGTCCACACATTTGGCTAAGTAAATATATCACGCGTACCAGATTTCATCGATATATCTTTAACGGTTTCTGAGTTATGGCTTATTAAACTTTCAATATTCGCTCCTTAATAAGTGGGCGTGGCACCGCCCATTTTCCAAAATTTTTGTAGTTTTTGTTTTATGTCCATAGTTGGACTCCTGCCACAAAATCTCAGTGATTGATCTTTATATTTGACAGAGATATCGCTTAAAATGTTTTTATTAGGCCCCCTTATATTTCCTATATATAAAAGTGGGCGTGGCCGTCAACCGATTTTGATAATTTTTCGCCAAAACATTTGACTAAGTAATTATATTACGCGTACCGAATTTCATCGATATATCTTCAACGGTTTCTGAGTTATGACTCATAAAACTTTCAATGTCTGCCCCTTAATAAGTGGGCGTGGCACCGCCCATATTCCAAAATTTTTGTGTTTTTTGTTTTATGTCCATAGTTGGACTCATGCGACAAAATTTCAATGATAGATCTTTATATTTGACAGAGATATCGCTTAAAATGGTTTTATTAGGTCACTTTATAATACACATATATAAAAGTGGGCGTGGCCGTAAACCGATTTTGATAATTTTTCGTCAAAACATTTGTCTATGTAAGCAAATTACGCGTACCAAATTTCATCGATATATCTTCAACGGTTTCTGAGTTATGACATATAAAACTTTCAATGTTTGACCCTTAATAAGTGGGCGTGGCACCGCCCATTTTCCAAAACTTCATCAAATTTCTTCATAAGGGCCCGAGCTCAATACGTGGGTAAAATTTTAAAACTCTAGCTATATTAGTGGCTGAGATACCAAATTTCCGATTTTTTCTATATAGGAAAAGTGGGCGTGGTCATGGTCCGATTTCGCCCATTTTCAATACCAACCGTCCCAGTCTCGATACCAACTTGCGTTCCAAATTTCATCAAAATATCTCAATTTTTGCGCGAGTTAGAGTGTTTACAGACGGACGGACGGACGGACGGACGGACAGACGGACGGACGGACGGACGGACGGACGGACGGACGGACGGACGGACATGGCTCAATCGATTTCTCTTTTCACCCTGATCATTTTGATATATATAAGTCTATATCTATCTCGATTATTTCATTCTGTTACAATCCACCGTTATGTGATTAAAACTATAATACTCTGTGTACTAGTACAGCTGAGTATAAAAATAACTCCCAACGATGACAATGTTACATTTTTCAATGTCGACTAATTTCTTGTTGAATCACACTTTTTATACTCAGCTGTACTAGTACACAGAGTATTATAGTTTTAATCACATAACGGTGGATTGTAACAGAGTGAAATAATCGAGATAGATATAGACTTATGTATATCAAAATGATCAGGGTGAAAAGAGAAATCGATTGAGCCATGTCCGTCCGTCCGTCCGTCTGTCCGTCCGTCCGTCTGTCCGTCCGTCTGTCCGTCCGTCTGTAAACACTCTAACTCGCTCAAAAATTGAGATATTTTGATGAAATTTGAAATGCAAGTTGGTATCGAGACTGGGATGGTTGGTATTGAAAATGGGCGAAATCGGACCATGACCACGCCCACTTTTCCTATATAGAAAAAATCGGAAATTTGGTATCTCAGTCACTAATATAGCTGGAGCGATGAAATTTTACCCACGTGTTGAGCTCAGGCCCCTAGGAAGAAATTTGATAACATTTTGGAAAATGGGCGGTGCCACGCCCACTTATTAAGGGTCAAACCTTGCAAGTTTTATATGCCATAACTCAGAAACCATTGAAGGTATATCGACAAAATTTGGTACGCGTGATTTACTTAATTAGGCAAACGTTTGGACGGAAAATAGTTAAAATCGGTTGACGGCCACGCCCACTTTTAAATATTTGTATTATAAAGTGACCTAATAAAAACATTTTAAGCCATATCTCTGTCAAATATAAAGATCTATCATTGAAATTTTGTCGAATGAGTCCAACTATGGACAGAAAACAAAAAACACAAAAATTTTGGAAAATGGGCGGTGCCACGCCCACTTATTAAGGGGCAAACATTGAAAGTTTTATGAGTCATAAATCAGAAACCGTTGAAGATATATCGATGAAATTTAGTACGCGTGATATACTTACTTAGTCAAATATTTGGACGAAAAATTTCCGAAATCGGTTGAGGGCCACGCCCACTTTTATATATGGGTCTTATAAAGTGACCTAATAAAAACATTTTAAGCGATATCTCTGTCAAATATAAAGATATATCATTGAAATTTTACAGCAGGAGTCCAACTGCGGACATAAAACGAAAAACACAAAAATTTTGGAAAATGGGCGTGGCACCGCCTCTTTTTATAAACAGGAATATACGAGATTTCTGAGCCCATAACTCGACAAATGATTTATATATAATGAGTAAACTTGGTGTGTACACTTTTATTACTTGTGGTAATACATGTTGAAAATTTTAGCGAAATCGGTTGACGACCACGCCCACTTTTATATATGGGTATTATAAAGTGACCTAATAAAAACATTTTACGCGATATCTTTGTCAAATGTAAAGATAATTCATTGAAATTTTCTGGTATGATTTCTACAATAGACCGGAAACAACAAATAGAAAAATTTTGGAAAATGGGCGTGCCACCGCCTCTTTTTACACAAAGGGATATACGAGATTTCTTAGCCTATAACTCGACAAATAATTGAGATATTATGACGAAACTTGGTTTATACACTTTTTTAACATGTGTTAATAGCCACGCAAAAATTTATTGAAATAGGTTTATGGCCACGCCTACTTTTTAAAAAAGATATTTCTGGAAAACCCTTTGGGAATTTGTAACGTGACATCTTTGTAACTAGAAGTCATAAAGGAATGAAAAGTTGCACAAAGAATAATATTCATATGCTTAGTTGGATGACTGATAAAAATTTAGAAAATGGGCGTGGCTACGCCCACTTTATGCAGCACTCGCTTTATATTAAGTGCACCGTGTTTCCATCAAACACAAACAAACAATGAAAGCACACAGCTGAGTATCTAATGTTCGATTCCACTCGAACTTAGGCTTCCTTACTTGTTAAATTGAAAATAGATTTATATTTCATATTAACCTAATCAACAATGCCGTTTGTCAACCCATCAATAAAAGAGCTTTTACCTAACATCACAACAATTTAAAATTGACATTTTAATGTTGTTTCAAATAATATTCACTTTGAAATAACTACGATAGCTACGTTACATCAATGTATCATTGTTAACCCAACAATAAAAGCGCTTCTACCTAACATCACAACAATTTCAAATTGACATTTTAATGTTGTTTCAAATAATATTCACTTTGAAATAACTACGATACCTACTTTGCATCGACCAATAAAACGTTGAATTAAAATTTTAGTTTTTCTTTCATAATGGAATGTGTTTAAATTGTCAATGTCCTCATGCATTATCCACTCACATGCTTTATTGAACTCGGCCAAAATCGTCTATACGGTTACGTGCCAATTAAGTAAGTAAGTAATCTTAGATTATTTTAGCATCGACCTAGGGGGTGAGGTTGAGAAAATATGGTTGAGAAATATTTACTAGCAATATGATTTACAATCAAAGCTGCTTACAATAATATACACTTTTTATGATTGCAATACAATCTGATTGCAGCTTTTTACAGCTCAGATACATACATATATACATACATACATACATACAGGTGAAACTAATAAATAATAATAATAATATAATACAATGGCGCTATTATAACTCTGACGAGTTTTATGGCCGAGCTTCTCTCCCAATTCGAGGTGTGCTCCTTTTTGTTTTTCCTACTAATTGGGTGGACTTACAGTTTTATGCCGGCTCCGAACGGCGAATGCATTTTTTGTGAGAAGCTTTTTCATGGCAGAAATACTCTCGGAGGGTATGCCGCCCACTGCCGAGAGGTGACCGCTGCTCTTAAAAAACCCAATAATTGGATTTTTACTAATTAGAAAAATTGTTTTGGTGTTTTGCTCGGACCGTGGTTTGAACCCGAGACCTCTGGCATAGCAGGCGAGCACTCTACCCACTGCACCACAGCGGCCACAGCGGAAACTAATAAAAGCGTGTTAAAAAATGAGGTAACCAAATATACAACAATGAAATTTTATAAAATTCCTTATAGGATTTATTTTCTGGTATGTAAAATAGGTGTTAGATTTTTTTTCACGGGACCTGGTCACACTGGTGCTTTCTACCATTTCCATTTCTCGTCCCTAATGGTCATTGTTACTATGGGAACGAACGGTACCACTACCTTCTCTCCGAATACCTATCATGCTCGCATGTTGTTTTCTACGCAAACTCGTCATCCGTAATCTGACAGAGGGAAAGCTAAATTATTGTAAGAGAACCAGTTTCAATAGGGGTGTAAATGTGGTTGTTTTTGCGTTTACGTGTGTGAATGAGTGTTAATTTGCATTGCCCTCTTTTGCTATTCTCATATAACCTACATACATATGTATGTATATAATACTATATATATGTATTAATTTTGAAGCGAGAAATGCGAAATGTCGGATTTGTTGATTTGTTGGTATTATACTAAAGGGAAATGGTGCCGGCGACGCCATGTAAAGGGGATGTTTCCAATAATTTCATTGGTTGAGTTTCTAAGACAGTTGCCAACAGTTGAGTTAAACAGCTACATAAGTCTAAGAAACGGCTTGATGATTTATCAGCTGTTTGGCTTTATGATGTGATGGAAAAACTGGCAAAAAGTTGCCAACAGTTGAGCTGAGCGGAACTACTCAACAGCGCGTTTCTATACAAACACTCAACAGTTGCACAACAGCTTTGTCTTAGAAACTCACTCATTATAAAGCAGTTGCTTATACATAGGTATCATAGTACCAGCGTTGCCATTCTAGCTTTTTTCAAGCTAGATTTAGCTTTTTCTTGTCTTTTAGCTGCAAAAATTCTGATTTAGCTTTGGCTTTTTTTAGCTTTTTTATTTGCTAAAACTCCCCAAAAAAATTAGCGCTGTTCACTGCTCATATACATACATACAGTCATAATACATAGTTACCATGATTTGAATGTAAAAAAATTTTTTTTACACATCGTTATTTTTATTGACACTGAAGTACAAATTTACATACCGACTAGGGATTCCAATCCCGCCCTTTTTGACTCCCCGCAAATCCCGGGATTGCTAGAATTTCATCCCGGGATTTTCGGGATAAAATAAAGAGAGAATATTGCCCTATTATAGCAAAGAAAAATTGTATTTTATATAATTTTTATTGGTCTCAGATAGCGTTTCCTTTTCTGAACGAAAATGTTGCATTATTACATGGCAGCATTACCAACATGTGCCCTGTGCCCTATGAAAATGGTACATTTTTCATGTGATAAATGAAACAAAAATAATGCAACCTTTTTGTGCTAAGAACAGAAAATGTTGCCCCTTACTCGGGCCAGTTTTACATTTTGTCTATAGAACAAACAGCCCTAAAAAAATGTGTGGAAGCTTTGTGGAAGAAATTAAAAAAACATGGCAGTCCGAAGAAAATGCAGAATAAGTTTGACATTTTTGCCAGAATAAAAAAAGCAAAGTAAGGATTAATATTTTTGATTTAATAACACTACAAATAATTTAAAAAATACCAAGAATCTGAGGTTTCGGGGAGAATAGATATGGGCCTGCTGAGCACAGAACTATTTTTTTTTTTTAATTTTTTGTATGGTTAGGTTTTTTTGGTTATCACTTCATTGAAAAATTATTTTCGCGGGAGTCACAAATGGGATAATCACAAGCAGTACCTCTTTCGAAAGACAATTAAAATTGTCGATGTACAACTTGTAGTAATTGGACATTACCTCGCTGAGTAACAGCTGGTCGAAATCAAGATTTTATTAATTACTTGCGATTTTTGAAAAAATTTTGATTTTAAAATTAAGCTTTTTGTAGGAAGTTGTAAAATTCAGGGAAGTTTTATTCTTTTAAAAATTAGCCTGCTTAATTGTGGTTATCGCATTTGTGATTTCCGAGAATAATTTTTGAGTGAAGTGATAACCAAAGAAACACCAAATTACCGTTATCTCAAAAATCTAACAATACAAAACCTTAAAAAAAATAGTTCCCAGCTCAGCAGTCATACCTATCCTCCCCCATACCTGAATTTTTAGATATTTCTTGGCTGTAAACTAGTGTAATTAAATTTTTTTGTTGTGAAATACGCGTTGTAAGGAAACGTATATTAGGTATTTTTAAAATCTTTAGAATTCTTGTGGTAAAATTCATTTGATAATTTCTATTTCCTGATTTTTGGCCATTTATTTCTCAAAGGTTTTTGCAATTTCCTCCCATGAAAAGTAAAAAAGGAAAAAGTTTAATTCTTTTTTAGACTTTCACATTGTGTATTAAAATAAAATACGCAGCTGTATACTCGGAATTCATCTCAAAATTTCTACATCCGATTTTTTATTTTTTTCGAATGTTGCATTAATTTTCAGTATTTGTCGGCAAGCTTGGAAATATTCGCTTAAACGAAGTACGTCATTAAATTCTAAAAATTTTTATTGGAAATTATCAAATGATCACAAGCTTTATTACTAATTATCCTAAAAGTACCAACTGTAAAGGCAAATGTTTTGTGTGTAATTTTCTTTGTTGGTTGCGTTTTTTAAAGTAACTCTTATGAGTTTACGTTCCTATTTTATTTTGTTACTAATGAGATAATAAAAATGGCAATAAAAATCAATTTTTTATTTGCACTTTAAAGTTGTAGCGTTCCTCGAAATATATATTTACTTTTTTCAACCCCAAAATGTGGGAAAATAATTAAAGTCCAAATCCCGGGATAAATCCCGGGATCCCGGGATTATAAAAAGAAATCTCGAAAATCCCGGGACCGCAAAAATCGGAAAAATTGGAATCCCTAATACCGACGTGCTGTACGAAAACTAGCAATAATAAAATTTGAAAATAAAACTAGCAACTAAAAAATTTCAGACGAATATTAGTACTAGGGATGGGACTATTCGAATAAAAATTATTCGAATAAAAAATCCTTTTATTCGAAAGGTATTCGTAATTCGAATAATATTTATTCGAATAAATACTATTCGAATAGTACTATTCGAATACCACTATTCGCGAATAGCTATTGAATGTATGTATGTATGCTTTTGCTTTTGTAAATACACACATATGTATGTACCCTCACGGAAAAAAAAGTTAGTTGCAAAAATAAATATATTAAAAAGTGATTTATATTCAACTAATTTTAAAGTAGCTTAAAACAAATGCAGCGCGGGAGAGTTTCTTTTTTATATGTAAGTACCTACATATGTATATGTAAACACATGTTTTCAGATCTAAGTATGCCAAGATTGTTTTTTCCTTTTTTTGGTTACCGTTTTTCAGCTTCACTTCCCATTAAACACTGAAAACGAAATTCTCAAACGGAGAAAATATTGCTTCATATTTATCATTTGAAAATTAAGATAAATTCAATTGTTTCTCAAATATTGTTTATCAACTTGAGAACAATTTTCGAAATTTGAGGAAAATTTGCTTCGCATTTTTACCATTTCTTGAATTTCGACATCAAATGCAGGATTAAGTTATTTATATTAAACTACAAGTAAAGTAGTTGAAAAGAAACTCAAGATAAAGTTATTTATTTTAAACTACTAGTAAAGTAGTTGAAAACAAATGCAGGATAGGGCAATTGACTGCTTGCTATGACATCGCCGTGTTAAAAAAGTCAGTTCATTGCAAAGGAAAAAGTCACATTTTCAATTAGTTGTTATTGAAAATAAAGTAGTTTATAGTGATTTAAAATTAATTAAATTTCCTACAGGGTACACATTAGACATATACGCCGACAGTGATTCCGGCGACGGCGGCGCTATTCCAAAAACATTTCGGCGGCGGCGGCGACGCCGGCGTGCTTTTTCGCGCCGTCGCGCCTGCCCCAAATCTACAAATCACAATCCTTATTCAAATATTCATTTTATTTAGTTACCTTAATAGCGCTGGCTGAATGGAAAAAATAAACTAATTTCCACCTTAAATTGTTGAAACTTTTTTATTAACAGCAAAAACCAATTGTTACATAAACTAAAATATAAAATAAAGAAAATAAATATTAAAGAATATACACAAATACATATGTATATGCATACATATATTTACATATGTACATATTTATATATATATATAAGGCACTTTAAAATAAATATATGTATATACAGTGTTGGAAAAAAAATAGGGACAAAATTTTGCAATTCTCCATTTATTTCATTTTAAGACCAAATAATAATTACCATATATTGATGCTTACACGGAGAGGACATGCTTTAATGACTCTGGGGTGGTTTTTATACTCAGCTGTACTAGTACACAGAGTATTATAGTTTTGATTTCATAACGGTGGATTGTAACAGAATGAAATAATCGAGATAGATATAGACTTATATATATCAAAATGATCAGGGTGAAAAGAGAAATCGATTGAGCCATGTCCGTCCGTCCGTCCGTCCGTCCGTCCGTACGCACGATAACTCGCGCAAAAATTGAGATATTTTGATGAAATTTGGAATGCAAGTTGGTGTCGACACTGGGACGGTTGGTATTGAAAATGGGCGAAATCGGACCATGACCACGCCCACTTTTCCTATATAGAAAAAATCGGAAATTTGGTATATCAGTCATTAATAGAGCTGGAGTGATGAAATTTTACCCACGTGTTGAGCACAGGCCCCTAAGAAGAAATTTGATGAAATTTTGGAAAATGGGCGGTGCCACGCCCACTTATTAAGGGTCAAACATTGAAAGTTTTATATGCCATAACTCAGAAACCGTTGCAGATATATCGATAAAATTCGGTAGGCGTGATGTACTTACTTAAGCAAATCTTTGGAAGGAAAATTGTTAAAATCGGTTGACGGCCACGCCCACTTTTATATATGGGTATTATAAAGTGACCTAATAAAAACATTTTAAGCCATATCTCTGTCAAATAAAAAGATATATCACTGGATTTTTGTCGCCTGTGTCCAGCTATGGACGTAAAACAAAAAACGTAAAAATTTTGGAAAATGGGCGGTGCCACGCCCACTTATTAAGGGGAAAACATTGAAAATTTTATGAGTCATAACTCAGAAACAGTTGAAGATATATCGATGAAATTTGGTATGCGTGATATACTTTCTTAGGCAAATGTTTGGACGAAAAATTGCCAAAATCGGTTGACGACCACGCCCACTTTTATATATGTGTATTATAAAGTGACCTAATAAAAACATTTTAAGCGATATCTTTGTCAAATATAAAGATATATCATTGAAATTTTATGGCAGGAGTCCATCTGCGGACATAAAACGAAAAACACAAAAATTTTGGAAAATGGGCGTGGCACCGCCTCTTTTTAGAAGCAGGAATATACGAGATTTCTGAGCCCATAACTCGACAAATAATTGATATATAATGACGAAACTTGGTGTATACACTTTCGTAACGTCTGGTAATACATACTCAAAATTTTAGAGAAATCGGTTGACGACCACGCCCTCTTTTATATATGGAAACTATAAAGGGGCCTAATAAAAACATTTTAAGCGATATCTTTGTCAAATATAAAGATAATTCATTGAAATTTTGTGGCATGAGTTCCACAATAGACCGGAAACAAGAAATATAAAAATTTTGGAAAATGGGCGTGGCACCGCCTCTTTTTAGACAAAGGGATATACGACATTTCTTAGCCTATAACTCGACAAATAATTGAGATATTGTGACGAAACTTGGTTTATACACTTTTATAACTTGTGTTAATAGACACGCAAAAATTTATTGAAATCGGTTATGACCACGCCTACTTTTTAACAAAGATATTTCTGGAACACCCTTTAGGAATTTGTAACGTGACATCTTTGTAACTAGATGTCATAAAGGAATGAAATTTTGCACAAATAATATTCATATGCTTAGTTGGATGACTGATTTTGAAAATGGGCGTGGCTACGCCCACTATATGCAGCACTCGCTTTATATAAAGTGCACCGTGTTTCCATCAAACGCAAACAAACAATGAAAGCATGCAGCTGAGTATCTAATGTTCGATTCCACTCGAACTTAGGCTTCCTTACTTGTTGTATAATAATTTAATTTTTATGAATAAAAATAAAGAAATGTATAATTTAAGTTGGAAATAATAATAGGGACAAACTTTAAATTCGATTGTTTTTCCAAATAAACTACAATATTACTGCTGCAGCTAGATTTAAACTAATGTTTAGTTGAAGCTCCTTTATTTTTTATAACTTCCTTACTTCTTCGTGGCATAGGGTTGACCAAATCAGCGCAATTTGCAACTGGTATTAAGTACCAAGCTTCTTTAATTTTTTTTCCATAACTCTTGCTTATTTTTCCATTTTTGATCCCCCATCGTCTTCTTTAATATTCCCTATAGGGCTGAGGTTCGACGACTGTGAGGGCTACTCAAAAACAGCAACTTTGTTACGTTCAAACTATGAGTTTTCGATTATGGAGGCATGTTTGGGATCATTTTCGGCATCTAATGATATCAAGGAGGGTTGAAATGGTGCAGTTTTGAATAGAACAATTAGCAACAGACCTCGATAAGTAGGACTAAATGGAAGAGATCCCATAAAAGTTCCGTATCTGAGAAAAAATTATGTAAGCCAACGAACTGAAATTTTCCAGTAGCTTAAATTCTTTAGGACTGAGGCCAGTAAAGTAGGGAACAGGCAAAGTTTTTGTTAATAACTTTTAACCGGCAAAAAATAAAACATTTCCGCATTCAGCTTCGAGTTCCTGAGGTCAAAACACGTCGATTGATTCCTTTATTTTAATTTTGAAGAACTTTAGCAGTTAACAAAACTAGGAAAATATGTACAAATCTCGCTCCATACGGGTATGGCGCACTAGCGCACGCCGCCGCGCCGATACGCCGATTTCACGGATTATGGCGGCGGCGGCCGATTATGAAGGTAATCGGCGCGGCGGCGGCGGCGTCAATCGGCGGCGTATATGTCTAGTACACATATATATACGTACTCTGGCTTGCGCGGAGGCAAGTGCAATTCCCAAATTATGCATGTACATCAGCGATGCGCAGCCTCTTGCCCGCAGGCAGACCAGCTGTTTTCTATTCACACGTATACACACCGATTGTCACTACTACAGACAAATAAAGAGCGTAAAACGAGCGCTTACGATGGGACCAGGCGATCGTCGCTTAGCAAAAATAATTAATTTCCCTTCGACTGTCGTGAAAGCAAGTGGTCTCTAGGTGATCATCGCTTGAAATTCTTTTGTTTTATTTGCAGAAGCCAGACAACAAACAAAACTATGAAGAGTTTGCATATAACATACGTAAGTATGTATTTGTATACGTACGTTGTTTCATAATTTCGCAAAGCATGCGCAGCATGACCCTGCTCGCTCAACATCTGCATGCAGACTGATTATTGTTTGTCGTTTTCCACTTTGGTCTACAGTAGGCGCACCAACACACACTAATTTTCGGAGATTGTTTGAATGTGTTTGTGTGCCCATCCCTGATGTACAATTGTACATACATATTATTATTCTAGTAGTCAGCCTTGGGCACAGCGTTGCCATTGAAAAAATTTCGAGGTGGCTATATTTGATTTAATTTGTGGCTAAAAATGGCTAAAAAATTTGGTTCGTGGCTAAAAATGGTGGCTAAAAAATTTTGTTTCAAATTAACATGTTTTAAATTTATTTTTCACATTCAGTCACAAAGCTATTGCATGCAATATAAGGAAAGAATCATACATTTGTGTAAAAATAAAATATTCATTCATACATAGTATGTACTTAACTATATCTAAAAAAATTAGATATCACATTCAATCATGCCTATTACGGTATCCGACGGATGCCACTCCCGCGATTGGCATCCGATTCGCACTCCCCTCGCTGGTCAAATTTCACGCTATTACCATAACCGTCGGATTACTGCTTTATCGATTCACCCAGCGTAATTGAAGAAAAATTTAACTTTTTTTGCAAATCTATTTGCGTTTTCAATAATTTAATTTGGTTACTTCTTGGAAGCGCTCTTTGTTGTGATTGCGGACTTGAAGCTGTTCCAATTTCTTGCGAAGTACTCGCTGAATTTTGTACTTTTGTTCTCGAATTATTAACGGATGGTTCGCAATCAACGCTTATGTTTTGATCATCGCGGTACTGAGCCTACCAAAATGTGAACTTCTGCGTTTTGCGGTTATTTGTTAGCTTATTCTTAACACAGGATTTGGGTTCAGACCTTGTGATTTTGATGGTAGTGCCAAAGCATTCAAATCCGTGCTTAATGTTGTCCAAAACTCTAGATACAACTTCTGGAGACTGCTTGCTCATGTTATTTTGCGATATTTTCGTTAAGCTTTTTCCGCTCAACCAACAAAGAAAACTGCCCACGTTTTTGGTACGAATTCTGTTTAAAAATAAAATTAACTCATATATTTTTACTTAAAATATACGAATTATTTTGTTATTCGTTAAATTTCATTGTAATTTACTACGCAATTAAAATGCAATTTTTATACTCAGCTGTACTAGTACACAGAGTATTATAGTTTTGATTTCCTAACGGTGGATTGTAACAGAATGAAACAATCGAGATAGATATAGACATATATATATCAAAATGATCAGGGTGAAAAGAGAAATCGATTGAGCCATGTCCGTCCGTCTGTCCGTCTGTCCGTCTGTGAGCACGATAACTCGCGCAAAAATTGAGATATTTTGATGAAATTTGAAATGTAAGTTGGTATCAACACAGGAACGGATGGTATTGAAAATGGGCGAAATCGGACCATGACCACGCCCACCTCCCCTATATGGTAAAAATCGGAAATTTTGTATCTCAGTCACTAATAGAGCTAGAGTGATAAAATTTTACACACGTATTGAGCTCAGGCCCTTATGAAGAAATATGGTGAAATTTTGGAAAATGGGCGGTGCCACGCCCACTTATTAAGGGGCAAACATTGAAAGTTTTATGAGTCATAACTCAGAAACCGTTGAAGATATATCGATGAAATTTGGTAGGCGTGATATACTTATACCAGGAATATACGAGATTTCTGAGCCCATAACTCGACAAATAATCGATATATTATGACGAAACTTGGTCTATACACTTTCACTACTTGTAGTAATACATGTTCAAAATTTTAGCGAAATCGGTTGACGACCACGCCCACTTTTATATATGGGTATCATAAAGTGGCCTAATAAAACCATTTTAAGCGATATCTTTGTCAAATATAAAGATAATTCATTGAAATTTTGTGGCATGAGTTCTACAATAGATCGGAACCAAAAAATAGAAAAATTTCGGAAAATGGGCGTGGCACCGCCTCTTTTCAGACAAAGGAATCAACGAGATTTCGGAGCCCATAACTCGACAAATAATTGAGATATTATGACGAAACTTGGTTTATACACTTTTGTAACTTGTGTTAATAGACACGCAAAAATATATTGAAATGTTTTTTATTCCCGGACTGCATTGACGGTCGGTTATGAGAATACCAAATCATATCAAAACGATTCGCATTCCCTGCGAAAGGCATCCGCTGGATACCGTAATAGGCATGAATATCTATCATTATGTCGTCATCATTAATAAAGAAATTCATTTTTTTTTGGCAACAAGCTACAAAAATTAGACAGCCTTCACAAAAAGGTGCAAATTTCATTCTTAATTCTAAATTCATAGAGGTTTTTTGTTTACTTAACAAAACAACCCTTTAAATCAGTGATGGGCGAAAATTTGGCTCTTGCAGCAGCCTCGGAGCCAGCAAGAGGATGGAGAGGGGCTGATTTGTTTTTCGGTGATAAGGGGAATGTGAAACAATTAAAATCAGCGTATATTCCCTCGCTCGTCATGTTCATCGCAAGAAGCCTGCGGAAACACTAAAAATCAAAAACCAAAACCACGAACTCTCAGCCACGATCAACAATTCTTAAACTGTGTTGCCGTAGTACGGAAACAAAATAATACAATTTTTGCCAAGAATTACGAAAAAAGTAATTAATACTGAATTTTTCGACTTTTAGGTAGCAACGACTTTATAATATACATTTAGGTTGTGCGTATTTCATTTCTACATGCAAATCGATTTATTTACAAACTATATACATATTTTTCGAATTGATAGTAGCAAAGCATAAGTATTAGTTTTTAAGAGTAGTAGTTGTAGTAGTATTTGTTGTAGAAAAGAGTACTAAAACACATTTATTATACAATCCTTAAACAATGACACCCTCCCTGTTGACAACAGCGCTCTTCCCCCAGAGTTGCCGCTCCTACAATACATATATTATTTTAGTGGAAATAATATTTGGTTTATGAAACTCACTCACATTCGATTCATAGAAGATAGATAATTTATTTTTATATTATTTTAGCAATGTTAAAATTCAAGAACTTACATTTATAAATTCTCTTATATTAAATAAAATCTGTTATACAAAAAAGAATGTGTGTCTGTCCTTTATAGACTCCCAAACTAATCAACCGATCTTTATGAAATTTTTGCAGTAGATCTATGTGGTATTAACGCACATGATAGGGTATATAGAATTTCAATAAGTGGGAACTTCTCGGGATACGGGCCTAAATGTGGACCCAGAGTGACCCAGATAGACTTTGAGCAATATTGGTACCAAATGAAAGGTGCTAAGCTGGCCTTCCATTTAATTAATTTTTTTTCAATAATTTTTAGGTGATACGAGGAAAAACCCATGAAAGTACCAAATTGTGATACCAAAATGTTTGACGCTGCGGCAACACTGCTGCACACTGCCTCTCAGGCATGAACCAGTGATGGAAAATGACTCGTGCCTATGCAGTTTTCGGTTATTTGGGAAGTAGCAAGGCACTTGTGTATAATCAATTGATTTTCGCACTATTCTGCAAAACTCAATTCAGGTTATAAATATTTTTCGATTACAATGCCATTTTTGTTTGCTTCATAGTAAACAGACGGTTGTTTTTTTTATTATGAAGGCATATAAACTTTATTATAAAGTAATCTTCATAAAAGTAGGACGCACAAATATGCCTAAGAAAGGTTTTGTATGAGATCCTTATTATACAATATGTGCTGTAAACTTATTTTATCAAGGTAATGGTACCAACTGACGATTTTCAAATTGATTGCACAATGAAATTCAAAAATTCAGCACTTTTTGTACAAATTTCACACAATTGGAAACTTTCATTTTCCATCACTGACACGAATACAGGCAGCGACATACTCTCTCGTTCTCAATCTTGCTTATGTGTTAGTGAGTTCTTCCTCAGTTCTTCTCCCCTTATGCTGCACTTGGTTGCGTCCCTCACCTTCACCCAAATGTGCAAAGTCGGCTCCTAAGTGCAAAATGCTACCAGGAGCTACTTTGCCCAACGCTGCTTTAAATCATAGGTGGCCACAAAGTAAGCATAAGGGAGCCACACGACAACAACATCAATAAAGATTGCAACAACCTTCTTCTCGGAGTTATAAAAATATTATTTTGCCAAATAACGGTTTATTGCAACAACCTACATAAAAAAAATCATATTCCCATGAGCACTTTCTATTCTTAGATGTCATTTTGAAAAGAACAAATGTACAATGTACCTACATCAGTGGTCCGCATTTCTGCAAACAATTGTTTGCGCTCAAATCACACCGACACGTTACGCTCATGGAGGAACAATAAAGGAGAATGCATAAGATCAGCTGAGTTCTTCTTCAATTTTCATAAACACACGAACACAAGCATTTTTTTTGTTGACATATTCCACACACACACGCACCCTAGCATTTCCATAGGGGCCTCTTTGCATGACACTTCTGGCCCCACTATGTATGAAGGTATGTCGTCATGCGTAAACCTTCATTGTTGAATCATGGTTACGCTCTTTCTTTACTAGATGATTTAGTCCAGTGATAGGCGTTTCATAGAATCTATGTCATAGATCAATTGATCGCGCTCAAATCACACAGACACGTTATGCTCTTTCTTTTGTAAACGATTTAGTCGTCGCTCAGCAAGTGGCGTAGCAACATCGTGGGTGAATGTCGCTTGTTTGCGCATATTTATATATGTAAAAGCATAATTACTTATACATATGTACACATGCTTGTCGTTTTTATAAACGACCGCATTCATTGCGGGCCAGCAAGCGACTAAACGAAAACCACTGTAGACCTGTAGGCAAGGTTAGGTGAAAAAGAAAAAATGATTGTCCTTTCTGGAGGTGAATATAGCGGACATTACAGTACACCACACATCAGAGTTGCATATCAGTTGCTCTAAAAAACTTTAGAACTTGAAAACAAAAAAAACAAGAAAACTGTCGTATTTGTAACAAAGTAGTGAGGTCAAGGAGCATTTTCTAATTATGCAAATGAATACACATATGTTTTTTTCTATATTATTAAAATATACCACCATTCTACCACGACCTTAAAATATTTATATCACATATTTTCGCTGTGCTGGCAACCCTCTTCTGTCGATGTTCATTTGGGAGGTGAATTTCCCAAAATCCCATCTCAAAGCTTGCCTACAGTTCTACAGTGACGAAAACGAACCAAGTGACTTGCGCGATGACGGCGCTCTCACTAATACAGCTGCATTTCAATTTTGCCTATCACTGATTTAGGGTGCCGACAGTCAACAACGAGTTGACGACCCGTTTCCGAAGCCCGAGTTCGTTCCGAGTTAGACAAAATGCGTGCCCGTATGAAAAGATAAAAATCAGCTGTTTTCTATTTTGAACAGCCGTGTGAGTGTTGCCGTATTTGAAATAATCGGAAGACACAAAAATTTCGCATGAAATACCCAAACTTAGTACCGATGTTTACTCTCAATTTAAATTTTTAAATATATTGTTTTCTTTAAGAAAAAAAGCGACACAGGCGAAAATTTTTAATAAAAAAATGCGCGATTTTGTATTCCAAGTTTTGGTAATTATCTAGTTTAGGTGACAACGGTGAAAATTAGTAAATTTTCAAGAAGTGGGGTGTCAATCGACGCGTTTTGATCACATGAACACGAATACGAAGCGGAACTTAATTTTTTAACGCAACAACAAATGACGGCGGTGTAAAACGGGTTTTTGAGTGGCGGGTCCTATCCCTCCTCAGGAGTCAGAGTTGCATTTCTGATGTATTTTGTTATTTTCTTGTTGAAAAGTGAAAAATAAATAAAAGAAAATACACTTTTTTGGCAACGAATAAAGGAATAACCATACGCCATTTTTATTTCGTGCTTACACAAAAAAATTTCTAAAAGCTGCCATTGTCGCAATTTTGTTTGCCTGTGTGAATTTTATGACGGAAAATATCAGTTGTTCACTATCCGCTGGCCCGCTATCCGTTGACCCATTCAAAAATGGTAAAAAGGGATAATTTTGAAATAAAAATTACTTTTATTTATCGTAAATTACTAGTTACTAACATCATTTATGTAACTTTTTTATTTCATCCTGTGCGAATTTATGCTCCGAAAAAAGTTATAACTGGATAATCTCGATTTTAAGTTTATTTGAAACTAAAATAAACGTATTAAAAATGGTTTCATGTGAATTAATAACATATACATAAATGATAATTATTTTCAATAAATGAGCTAAACAATTATCTAATAACTCATATTTCGCTTAAGTAAACTTAAGCTGTTTTTCCTATGAAGAAAGATATATTCCATTACATTTTACACTCGCATTGATTTCGTTTAATAATACAATGAAAAATACCGTTCAAATGTTTTAGTGGCTAAAAAAGTTCGTTCGGCAACACCGCGTTGAGAAAAAGCAATCAGCTGACACGTTTTCCGGCAAAAATCAAAATGCTCGTTGATTTCTACGGTACGGGCTGCGTACTCGTATGTTCCGGTCGTTGGTGAGTTTTCATTTATATGGCACTCTCATAAGGTAGATCGTGTCAGCTGACACGGGTTGCGGCAACTCGTTGTTGACTGTTAGCACCATTAGTCGTCACTGAGCAAGCGGCGTAGCAACATCGAGAGTGCTTGTCGTTTCGTTGAAAACAATTTACTATGCTACCTAATATCGACGCACGTGGTCAATTTACTATCAATAATTTCTCATACCCACATAATTTCTGTAACCGAAATTGAAGGGCGTGCGTATTAAGCAAACTCGACTCCCAATTATCGTTTTTCTGACAGTTGAAACTAAGCATTGTGGGTGATTATTTGCAAAAAAATTGACATTAGCTTTCGATATCGTGTGTGTTAGTTACATATTCCACAAAATAACAAGATTTTCTCGGATTTTCTATATTTTTCAATTTCTTTATCTATATACGCACGTAAGTCAATTTCGGTTCAACGCATATGGAAAATTTGCGGGCGTGCGTCAATTTGAGGCTTGTGTACATATATATGCAGCCTTGGGAAAAATCTTAGCACCTGCTAAATGAGAGTAAGCGCCCGTGTACATATCAGCGTTGCCGTTTTGTGGGTAATTCCCCAAATTTGGGGAATTTTTTAATATTTGGGTAATTTTTGGGGAATGCTATGATTTGGGGAATTTTTGCGGAATTCGGCTTTTAATAGTTTTAACTATAGGAATAATAATACCTATAAAAAATTAATTATTTTCATGAGTTTCTATTACATTCGCATTGTGTGAAAGTGTGCATGAGTTTTTGCAGCATTTATTTAATCTTGAATTACCGGCTGGTCGAACATGTACAAGCAAACTTCATAAGCCCATTAAAGTAAGAAGTTAGCTAGGAAAAAAATAAGCAAATTTTATACCTTTCATGAACAAGAAATGGTATTATAACATTGAGCCAAAACAGGTTTGTCGAAAGTTCCAGAAGGAGAAATAGTAGACCCACAAAAATATATACCGATAGTATCAGAAATATAAGCTAGTTCCTCAGTTGTTAAGATACGCTGATCATTTGTCGGTATCGGCCAAATTGGACCATTATAACATATAGCTCCCCTACAACCAACCATACATTTTGGGGTAAAACTTCTCCACTTAAATTGCTAAGATCATAATATTGTTTTTTTATAAATATTTGCATAAACAACCCACAGAATTGGAGGTACCTATAAATTAAAGAAAATCGGACTATTTAATGTTTCATTTCTCTCTTACTTGCTTTATGTTTCTTTATAACTTTTTTTAACCACACATATATGTACATACAGGCCCGTGCGCACGGGGTGAGGGTTTTGGGGGTTAAAACCCCCCCATGGCCAAATCTAAATTGCAATGATTTTGCAAAAATTTTCAAAATACAGTTTATAAATTTTGAATTGAATCTTGACTCATAATTTTTGACAAAATTAGTTACAATAATTCTACGGAAGAAGAAATTGGTGAAAGTTGCAAAAAATAAGGTTGGCCAATACATAAGTTCGGCACTTTGAATTGCACTTGGAGCTTTCCGAAATTACAAAGTTGTGTAGCATATGTTCGTTTGGCATTTTTCAAAAAATTGTACTGATAACAAAAAATGTTCATTTTGTGAAAACAGTGAGAAGTTTCAATTAACAAGTACTGTAAACAGTACTATTCAGGACCTGGTTAACTAGTGCGAATAATATGCCACCATATCACAAATTCTCTATCAATAACAGAAAAATTTGTACAACCAAAAAAAATTCTTGGGTATAATTTTAAGCATCAGAGTATGCAGTTTCAGAAAAGTTAGAGAACATTTAAATTTATGATGTATGGGTCTGGATATCTGTTTCCGCAAATATGTTTATCTTAGCGAAAAATGTATGCGAATGCAAACCAAAATTAAAAACCCCCCAAGGCTAATTCCTGCGCACGGCCCTGTGTACATACATATATGCACATGAATTTAAAAATACAAACCGTTATAAAGTAAAATAAAAAGAAAAGGAGGATTACTAATCTGTCAATATCTCCGCCATTACAGTCTTGAGTTTTATGTCATTTCATTTCATTTCATTTTGAGAGGATGAAATACCCTTTTCAATTCCACATAAAATCGACGTTAAAGTGACGGAATTATGGCGGACAAAAGATTTGTTTTTATGCAAAAAATAAGTTAAATACAAGATGCATAAAAAGTCGAGGATATCAAAACTTTTGAAATTTTGTCGGGTAGTGTAATTTGAAAATTTGTATGGGGAATTTTGGGCAATTATGGGTAATTTGAATATTTTTTTGGGTAGTCTCAAGAATTTAAAACGGCAACGCTGGTACATATACACACCGATTGTCACTACTACAGACAAATAAAGAGCGTAAAACGAGCGCTTACGATGGGATTTGGCGATCGTCGCTTAGGAAAAATAATCAGTTTGCCTTCGACTGGCGTGAATGCTTTAAATAATATTTTAAAACAAAAAAAAAATAAAATCAAGCAAGATTATATGCATGTGTTAAAAACTTGGTTTTGGTGTTTTCCACACAGAGGTGTGTTACACTTGAAACATTATTTTTTTGACATGCGTCTTATTTTAGAAGGACAGCACCAATAGTATTTTATTTTCTGGGAAGAGCCTGATTTCTACTGCCTTCGAGATCATTGCTGGTGTTATTTTTTGTCTTCTTGGGTATCACTAACTCCATCTGAATTTTGTAGGGCAACTTGTATGGTGTTGCGCAAAGTTCTTTGCAAAGAAGATATTTTAAGTCTTGTTTTCATCCGTAGATTTGTTAACAAATTAGAACTAAAAAAAAAAACAAAAACAACATATTAATCTAATAAATTGAAACACAAAAGTTAAAAGGTTAAAAACCAAAATGTCACACTAAAGATAAAGCTACGTCGTTTTGACGTACGTTGTGATCATAACTCAGATAAAAAAAAAACTTATGCCAAAAAATCGAGCACCAGCAATGCGCTACAACCACCGACTGAGAAAACTGAGCGTATGAAGTTGCTTCGGAAATAAATGAAAGTCTGAGAGAGTAAAAATAAAAATGAATACGTCATTTCGACGGGGTTTATCTAGGTAATTAGGGTTAATCTCATATTATCTTTAATTTTATGTTTAAATGTTCCACATAGGACTGGAAATAAATGAAATAAATTATCTCAGTCAAAAAACAAATAAGTTTTATATTTTTCACCTCCTTAAAAGCCATTAAATGAAGATACGTCATTATGACGTATGTTTATCTTTGCAGGGGTATAAAATAGCGTTATCTATCTAGGGCTAATTGACTCTTTCTCTTCATAAGTTAATTCTTTCTTCATTAATTTAATGAGATCTTCTGTTATTTCAAATTCATTGCAACATTGTTTTACATTCTTTAAGCCATACCTTATAGATAAAGTTGCATTCAACATTGAATAATTCATTTTGTTTCAATTTTTGGTCTTTTCATTTCGGAACAGGTTTTTTTCACTTCGGCGTTGCTAAGTGGTAGAAGTAGCAAACAATATACAAAGTAAGTTAGATCCTGATATGGACTTTCACCGAAAGCCTACTATTTCACTAGCGAGTATCAACAGGCATTTATAGATAGTTGCGTTACTTGTTTTGTTTTTAACACTTAAATCGATTTGTGATAATCGCTGAATTGAATTAGCGTTACCACATCCTTCCTATGTGCAAAATTATGGTTCATTACAAGCGGTGGCAGCGTTACCACTTCAAAAATTTTAAATTTACCAAAATAAAAAATAAAAGTAACCAAAACTAGAAACAAGTAACCAAGATCAGGGCCGTGCGCAGGAATTAGCCTTGGGGGGGTGGGTTTTAATTATGGTTTGCATTCGCATACATTTTTCGCTAAGATAAACATATTTGCTGAAACAGATATCCAGACCCATACACCATAAATTTAAATGTTCTTTAACTTTTCTGAAACTCATTCTGATTCATCAAAACCTAAACCTAAAAATTAATTATTTTCGTGAGTTTCTATTACATTCGCATTGTGTGAAAGTGTGCATGAGTTTTTGCAGCATTTATTTAATCTTGAATTACCGGCTGGTCGAACATGTTAAAGCAAACTTCATAAGCCCATTAAAGTAAGAAGTTAGCTAGGAAAAAAATAAGCAAATTTTATACCTTTCATGAACAAGAAATGGTATTATAACATTGAGCCAAAACAGGTTTGTCGAAAGTTCCAGAAGGAGAAATAGTAGACCCACAAAAATATATACCGATAGTATCAGAAATATAAGCTAGTTCCTCAGTTGTTAAGATACGCTGATCATTTGTCGGTATCGGCCAAATTGGACCATTATAACATATAGCTCCCCTACAACCAACCATACATTTTGGGGTAAAACTTCTCCACTTAAATTGCTAAGATCATAATATTGTTTTTTTATAAATATTTGCATAAACAACCCACAGAATTGGAGGTACCTATAAATTAAAGAAAATCGGACTATTTAATGTTTCATTTCTCTCTTACTTGCTTTATGTTTCTTTATAACTTTTTTTAACCACACATATATGTACATACAGGCCCGTGCGCACGGGGTGAGGGTTTTGGGGGTTAAAACCACCCCCATGGCCAAATCTAAATTGCAATGATTTTGCAAAAATTTTCAAAATACAGTTTATAAATTTTGAATTGAATCTTGACTCATAATTTTTGACAAAATTAGTTACAATAATTCTACGGAAGAAGAAATTGGTGAAAGTTGCAAAAAATAAGGTTGGCCAATACATAATTTCGGCACTTTGAATTGCACTTGGAGCTTTCCGAAATTACAAAGTTGTGTAGCATATGTTCGTTTGGCATTTTTCAAAAAATTGTACTGATAACAAAAAATGTTCATTTTGTGAAAACAGTGAGAAGTTTCAATTAACAAGTACTGTAAACAGTACTATTCAGGACCTGGTTAACTAGTGCGAATAATATGCCACCATATCACAAATTCTCTATCAATAACAGAAAAATTTGTACAACCAAAAAAAATTCTTGGGTATAATTTTAAGCATCAGAGTATGCAGTTTCAGAAAAGTTAGAGAACATTTAAATTTATGATGTATGGGTCTGGATATCTGTTTCCGCAAATATGTTTATCTTAGCGAAAAATGTGTGCGAATGCAAACCAAAATTAAAAACCCCCCAAGGCTAATTCCTGCGCACGGCCCTGTGTACATACATATATGCACATGAATTTAAAAATACAAACCGTTATAAAGTAAAATAAAAAGAAAAGGAGGATTACTAATCTGCCAATATCTCCGCCATTACAGTCTTGAGTTTTATGTCATTTCATTTCATTTCATTTTGAGAGGATGAAATACCCTTTTCAATTCCACATAAAATCGACGTTAAAGTGACGGAATTATGGCGGACAAAAGATTTGTTTTTATGCAAAAAATAAGTTAAATACAAGATGCATAAAAAGTCGAGGATATCAAAACTTTTGAAATTTTGTCGGGTAGTGTAATTTGAAAATTTGTATGGGGAATTTTGGGCAATTATGGGTAATTTGAATATTTTTTTGGGTAGTCTCAAGAATTTAAAACGGCAACGCTGGTACATATACACACCGATTGTCACTACTACAGACAAATAAAGAGCGTAAAACGAGCGCTTACGATAGGATTTGGCGATCGTCGCTTAAGAAAAATAATCAGTTTGCCTTCGACTGGCGTGAATGCTTTAAATAATATTTTAAAACAAAAAAAAAATAAAATCAATCAAGATTATATGCATGTGTTAAAAACTTGGTTTTGGTATTTTCCACACAGAGGTGTGTTACACTTGAAACATTATTTTTTTGACATGCGTCTTATTTTAGAAGGACAGCACCAATAGTATTTTATTTTCTGGGAAGAGCCTGATTTCTACTGCCTTCGAGATCATTGCTGGTGTTATTTTTTGTCTTCTTGGGTATCACTAACTCCATCTGAATTTTGTAGGGCAACTTGTATGGTGTTGCGCAAAGTTCTTTGCAAAGAAGATATTTTAAGTCTTGTTTTCATCCGTAGATTTGTTAACAAATTAGAACTAAAAAAAAAAACAACAAGTAAGGAAGCCTAAGTTCGAGTAGAATCGAACATTAGATACTCAGCTGTATGCTTTCATTGTTTGTTTGCGTTTGTTCGATATAGGGTGTATTTTATATGACACGAGTGCTGCATAAACAGGGCGCAGCCACGCCCATTTTCAAAATTTGTATCAATCATCCAAATAAGCATATAAATATTATTGTTAGTGCAAAATTGCATCCCTCTATGACTTTTAGTTACCCGAGCTTCTCTCCCAATTCGAGGTGTGCTCCTTTTTGTTTTTTCCTACTAATTGGGTGGACCTACAGTTTTATGCCGGCTCCGAACGGCGAATGCATTTTTTGTGAGAAGCTTTTTCATGGCAGAAATACTCTCGGAGGGTATGCCGCCCACTGCCGAGAGGTGACCGCTGCTCTTAAAAAACCCAATAATTGGATTTTTACTAATTAGAAAAATTTGTTTGGCTCGGACCGTGGTTTGAACCCGAGACCTCTGGCATAGCAGGCGAGCACTCTACCCACTGCACCACAGCGGCCAACTAACACATGTTATAAAAGTGTATAAACCAAGTTTCGTCATAATATCTCAGTTATTTGTCGAGTAATAGGCACGTAGATTCCTTTGTATAAAAAGAGGCGGTGCCACGCCCATTTTCCAAACTTTTTTATTTTTTGTTTCCGGTCTATTGTAGAACTCATGTCACAAAATTTCAGTGATAGATCTTTATATTTGACAGAGATATCGCTTAAAATGTTTTTATTAGGTCACTTTATAATACCCATATATAAAAGTGGGCGTGGTCGTCAACCGATTTTGGTAATCTTTCGTCCACACATTTGGCTAAGTAAATATATCACGCGTACCAAATTTCATCGATATATCTTTAACGGTTTCTGAGTTATGGCTTATAAAACTTTCAATATTTGCCCCTTAATAAGTGGGCGTGGCACCGCCCATTTTCCAAAATTTTTATAATTTTTGTTTTATTTCCCTAGTTGGTCTCCTGCCACAAAATTTCAGTGATAGATCTTTATATTTGACAGAGATATCGCTTAAAATGTTTTTATTAGGCCCCTTTATAGTTCCCATATATAAAAGTGGGCGTGGCCGTCAACCGATTTTGATAATTTTTCGCCAAAACATTTGTCTAGGTAAGCAAATTACGCATACCAAATTTCATCGATATATCTTCAACGGTTTCTGAGTTATGACATATAAAACTTTCAATGTTTGACCCTTAATAAATGGGCGTGGCACCGCCCATTTTCCAAAACTTCAACAAATTTCTTCATAAGGGCCTGAGCTCAATACGTGGGTAAAATTTTATCACTCTAGCTATATTAGTGGCTGAGATACCAAATTTCCGATTTTTTCTATATAGGAAAAGTGGGCGTGGTCATGGTCCGATTTCGCCCATTTTCAATACCAACCGTCCCAGTCTCGATACCAACTTGCATTTCAAATTTCATCAAAATATCTCAATTTTTACGCGAGTTATCCTGCGTACGGACGGACGGACGGACGGACGGACGGACGGACGGACGGACGGACGGACGGACGGACATGGCTCAATCGATTTCTCTTTTCACCCTGATCATTTTGATATATATAAGTCCATATCTATCTCGATTATTTCATTATGTTACAATCCACCGTTATGAAATCAAAATTATAATACTCTGTGTACTAGTACAGCTGAGTATAAAAAAGTTTGGAAAATGGGCGTGGCACCGCCTCTTTTTATACAAAGGAATCTACGTGCCTATTACTCGACAAATAACTGAGATATTATGACGAAACTTGGTTTATACACTTTTATAACATGTGTTAGTTGGCCGCTGTGGTGCAGTGGGTAGAGTGCTCGCCTGCTATGCCAGAGGTCTCGGGTTCAAACCACGGTCCGAGCCAAACAAATTTTTCTAATTAGTAAAAATCCAATTATTGGGTTTTTTAAGAGCAGCGGTCACCTCTCGGCAGTGGGCGGCATACCCTCCGAGAGTATTTCTGCCATGAAAAAGCTTCTCACAAAAAATGCATTCGCCGTTCGGAGCCGGCATAAAACTGTAGGTCCACCCAATTAGTAGGAAAAAACAAAAAGGAGCACACCTCGAATTGGGAGAGAAGCTCGGGTAACTAAAAGTCATAGAGGGATGCAATTTTGCACTAACAATAATATTTATATGCTTATTTGGATGATTGATACAAATTTTGAAAATGGGCGTGGCTGCGCCCTGTTTATGCAGCACTCGTGTCATATAAAATACACCCTATATCGAACAAACGCAAACAAACAATGAAAGCATACAGCTGAGTATCTAATGTTCGATTCTACTCGAACTTAGGCTTCCTTACTTGTTTTTTTTTTATCTTTTTTTTCGTTTTACAGCTATTTACTTCCTTCCCTTCTTCTACCTTCTTTCTATCGGACAGACCACAATCAAAGGAGTAGCATCACTTACCACCTTGGTAACTGATAAGTACTCGTTTGATTGGCTTAGGGGGGATTCCCGCCTCAACTTCATCGTACCTCCTAGAATCTTTACCAGACCTAGGAGTAGACAGTGGGGTTGAGACGGCGAATAATAGTTAATGTTGAAGTTGGGTGAGGCTACTCAAGCTACCATGTGTTTAGTGCACCACTGGACTCATGTGAGGTTTGTGGTTTCATCCGACAGGGGAGACAAAAATTTTGTTTGTGAGTGATACGGCAGCCTTGCAAGGAGCCAACGCTCTATGCAAGTTGTGCCTCACTCGCTAATGAAAGAAAGGACTTGACTCGGACATGACAACGTTGACAATTTACATACACTACAGGCCATTCTTACGTTTGCCTCGCTAGAGCATCACCTAAAATACACCAAAACAACTAAATTAACATTTTTTGTGTCCAAACCACAGTAGGTAACAAAACAGAAATTACATTTTTTTTTGATATTGAAGTATATATTTTTATACTCAGCTGTACTAGTACACAGAGTATTATAATTTTGATTTCATAACGGTGGATTGTAACATAATGAAATAATCGAGATAGATATGGACTTATATATATCAAAATGATCAGGGTGAAAAGAGAAATCGATTGAGCCATGTCCGTCCGTCCGTCCGTCCGTCCGTCCGTCCGTCCGTCCGTCCGTCCGTCCGTCCGTCCGTCCGTACGCAGGATAACTCGCGTAAAAATTGAGATATTTTGATGAAATTTGAAATGCAAGTTGGTATCGAGACTGGGACGGTTGGTATTGAAAATGGGCGAAATCGGACCATGACCACGCCCACTTTTCCTATATAGAAAAAATCGGAAATTTGGTATCTCAGCCACTAATATAGCTAGAGTGATAAAATTTTACCCACGTATTGAGCTCAGGCCCTTATGAAGAAATTTGTTGAAGTTTTGGAAAATGGGCGGTGCCACGCCCACTTATTAAGGGTCAAACATTGAAAGTTTTATATGTCATAACTCAGAAACCGTTGAAGATATATCGATGAAATTTGGTATGCGTAATTTGCTTACCTAGACAAATGTTTTGGCGAAAAATTATCAAAATCGGTTTGACGGCCACGCCCACTTTTATATATGGGAACTATAAAGGGGCCTAATAAAAACATTTTAAGCGATATCTCTGTCAAATATAAAGATCTATCACTGAAATTTTGTGGCAGGAGACCAACTAGGGAAATAAAACAAAAATTATAAAAATTTTGGAAAATGGGCGGTGCCACGCCCACTTATTAAGGGGCAAATATTGAAAGTTTTATAAGCCATAACTCAGAAACCGTTAAAGATATATCGATGAAATTTGGTACGCGTGATATATTTACTTAGCCAAATGTGTGGACGAAAGATTACCAAAATCGGTTGACGACCACGCCCACTTTTATATATGGGTATTATAAAGTGACCTAATAAAAACATTTTAAGCGATATCTCTGTCAAATATAAAGATCTATCACTGAAATTTTGTGACATGAGTTCTACAATAGACCGGAAACAAAAAATAAAAAAGTTTGGAAAATGGGCGTGGCACCGCCTCTTTTTATACAAAGGAATCTACGTGCCTATTACTCGACAAATAACTGAGATATTATGACGAAACTTGGTTTATACACTTTTATAACATGTGTTAGTTGGCCGCTGTGGTGCAGTGGGTAGAGTGCTCGCCTGCTATGCCAGAGGTCTCGGGTTCAAACCACGGTCCGAGCCAAACAAATTTTTCTAATTAGTAAAAATCCAATTATTGGGTTTTTTAAGAGCAGCGGTCACCTCTCGGCAGTGGGCGGCATACCCTCCGAGAGTATTTCTGCCATGAAAAAGCTTCTCACAAAAAATGCATTCGCCGTTCGGAGCCGGCATAAAACTGTAGGTCCACCCAATTAGTAGGAAAAAACAAAAAGGAGCACACCTCGAATTGGGAGAGAAGCTCGGGTAACTAAAAGTCATAGAGGGATGCAATTTTGCACTAACAATAATATTTATATGCTTATTTGGATGATTGATACAAATTTTGAAAATGGGCGTGGCTGCGCCCTGTTTATGCAGCACTCGTGTCATATAAAATACACCCTATATCGAACAAACGCAAACAAACAATGAAAGCATACAGCTGAGTATCTAATGTTCGATTCTACTCGAACTTAGGCTTCCTTACTTGTTCTATATAATTTTTTTTGAAATTTTGAATTGTTGCTTTAGTTTTTTTGGTTAAATTTTTCTTTTTTTGTTGTTTATAATTATTTACTTAAATATTTATTTACTAATATATTATATTACTAGTCAATCAAATAAATTTCTTGGAATTTTGAATATTTGCTATTAATGAAATATTAGTTTTCTGACTACGCAATACACCTTTTAGCTTTTTGAATTTTTTTATACTCAGCTGTACTAGTACACAGAGTATTATAATTTTGATTTCATAACGGTGGATTGTAACATAATGAAATAATCGAGATAGATATGGACTTATATATATCAAAATGATCAGGGTGAAAAGAGAAATCGATTGAGCCATGTCCGTCCGTCCGTCCGTCCGTCCGTCCGTCCGTCCGTCCGTCCGTCCGTCCGTCCGTCCGTCCGTCCGTCCGTACGCAGGATAACTCGCGTAAAAATTGAGATATTTTGATGAAATTTGAAATGCAAGTTGGTATCGAGACTGGGACGGTTGGTATTGAAAATGGGCGAAATCGGACCATGACCACGCCCACTTTTCCTATATAGAAAAAATCGGAAATTTGGTATCTCAGCCACTAATATAGCTAGAGTGATAAAATTTTACCCACGTATTGAGCTCAGGCCCTTATGAAGAAATTTGTTGAAGTTTTGGAAAATGGGCGGTGCCACGCCCACTTATTAAGGGTCAAACATTGAAAGTTTTATATGTCATAACTCAGAAACCGTTGAAGATATATCGATGAAATTTGGTATGCGTAATTTGCTTACCTAGACAAATGTTTTGGCGAAAAATTATCAAAATCGGTTTGACGGCCACGCCCACTTTTATATATGGGAACTATAAAGGGGCCTAATAAAAACATTTTAAGCGATATCTCTGTCAAATATAAAGATCTATCACTGAAATTTTGTGGCAGGAGACCAACTAGGGAAATAAAACAAAAATTATAAAAATTTTGGAAAATGGGCGGTGCCACGCCCACTTATTAAGGGGCAAATATTGAAAGTTTTATAAGCCATAACTCAGAAACCGTTAAAGATATATCGATGAAATTTGGTACGCGTGATATATTTACTTAGCCAAATGTGTGGACGAAAGATTACCAAAATCGGTTGACGACCACGCCCACTTTTATATATGGGTATTATAAAGTGACCTAATAAAAACATTTTAAGCGATATCTCTGTCAAATATAAAGATCTATCACTGAAATTTTGTGACATGAGTTCTACAATAGACCGGAAACAAAAAATAAAAAAGTTTGGAAAATGGGCGTGGCACCGCCTCTTTTTATACAAAGGAATCTACGTGCCTATTACTCGACAAATAACTGAGATATTATGACGAAACTTGGTTTATACACTTTTATAACATGTGTTAGTTGGCCGCTGTGGTGCAGTGGGTAGAGTGCTCGCCTGCTATGCCAGAGGTCTCGGGTTCAAACCACGGTCCGAGCCAAACAAATTTTTCTAATTAGTAAAAATCCAATTATTGGGTTTTTTAAGAGCAGCGGTCACCTCTCGGCAGTGGGCGGCATACCCTCCGAGAGTATTTCTGCCATGAAAAAGCTTCTCACAAAAAATGCATTCGCCGTTCGGAGCCGGCATAAAACTGTAGGTCCACCCAATTAGTAGGAAAAAACAAAAAGGAGCACACCTCGAATTGGGAGAGAAGCTCGGGTAACTAAAAGTCATAGAGGGATGCAATTTTGCACTAACAATAATATTTATATGCTTATTTGGATGATTGATACAAATTTTGAAAATGGGCGTGGCTGCGCCCTGTTTATGCAGCACTCGTGTCATATAAAATACACCCTATATCGAACAAACGCAAACAAACAATGAAAGCATACAGCTGAGTATCTAATGTTCGATTCTACTCGAACTTAGGCTTCCTTACTTGTTATTTTTTGTTTCCGGTCTATTGTAGAACTCATGTCACAAAATTTCAGTGATAGATCTTTATATTTGACAGAGATATCGCTTAAAATGTTTTTATTAGGTCACTTTATAATACCCATATATAAAAGTGGGCGTGGTCGTCAACCGATTTTGGTAATCTTTCGTCCACACATTTGGCTAAGTAAATATATCACGCGTACCAAATTTCATCGATATATCTTTAACGGTTTCTGAGTTATGGCTTATAAAACTTTCAATATTTGCCCCTTAATAAGTGGGCGTGGCACCGCCCATTTTCCAAAATTTTTATAATTTTTGTTTTATTTCCCTAGTTGGTCTCCTGCCACAAAATTTCAGTGATAGATCTTTATATTTGACAGAGATATCGCTTAAAATGTTTTTATTAGGCCCCTTTATAGTTCCCATATATAAAAGTGGGCGTGGCCGTCAACCGATTTTGATAATTTTTCGCCAAAACATTTGTCTAGGTAAGCAAATTACGCATACCAAATTTCATCGATATATCTTCAACGGTTTCTGAGTTATGACATATAAAACTTTCAATGTTTGACCCTTAATAAGTGGGCGTGGCACCGCCCATTTTCCAAAACTTCAACAAATTTCTTCATAAGGGCCTGAGCTCAATACGTGGGTAAAATTTTATCACTCTAGCTATATTAGTGGCTGAGATACCAAATTTCCGATTTTTTCTATATAGGAAAAGTGGGCGTGGTCATGGTCCGATTTCGCCCATTTTCAATACCAACCGTCCCAGTCTCGATACCAACTTGCATTTCAAATTTCATCAAAATATCTCAATTTTTACGCGAGTTATCCTGCGTACGGACGGACGGACGGACGGACGGACGGACGGACGGACGGACGGACGGACGGACGGACGGACGGACGGACATGGCTCAATCGATTTCTCTTTTCACCCTGATCATTTTGATATATATAAGTCCATATCTATCTCGATTATTTCATTATGTTACAATCCACCGTTATGAAATCAAAATTATAATACTCTGTGTACTAGTACAGCTGAGTATAAAAACAACATATTAATCTAATAAATTGAAACACAAAAGTTAAAAACCAAAATGTCACACTAAAGATAAAGCTACGTCGTTTTGACGTACGTTGTGATCATAACTCAGATAAAAAAAAACTTATGCCAAAAAATCGAGCACCAGCAATGAGCTACAACCACCGACTGAGAAAACTGAGCGTATGAAGTTGCTTCGGAAATAAATGAAAGTCTGAGAGAGTAAAAATAAAAATGAATACGTCATTTCGACGGGGTTTATCTAGGTAATTAGGGTTAATCTCATATTATCTTTAATTTTATGTTTAAATGTTCCACATAGGACTGGAAATAAATGAAATAAATTATCTCAGTCAAAAAACAAATAAGTTTTATATTTTTCACCTCCTTAAAAGCCATTAAATGAAGATACGTCATTATGACGTATGTTTATCTTTGCAGGGGTATAAAATAGCGTTATCTATCTAGGGCTAATTGACTCTTTCTCTTCATAAGTTAATTCTTTCTTCATTAATTTAATGAGATCTTCTGTTATTTCAAATTCATTGCAACATTGTTTTACATTCTTTAAGCCATACCTTATAGATAAAGTTGCATTCAACATTGAATAATTCATTTTGTTTCAATTTTTGGTCTTTTCATTTCGGAACAGGTTTTTTTCACTTCGGCGTTGCTAAGTGGTAGAAGTAGCAAACAATATACAAAGTAAGTTAGATCCTGATATGGACTTTCACCGAAAGCCTACTATTTCACTAGCGAGTATCAACAGGCATTTATAGATAGTTGCGTTACTTGTTTTGTTTTTAACACTTAAATCGATTTGTGATAATCGCTGAATTGAATTAGCGTTACCACATCCTTCCTATGTGCAAAATTATGGTTCATTACAAGCGGTGGCAGCGTTACCACTTCAAAAATTTTAAATTTACCAAAATAAAAAATAAAAGTAACCAAAACTAGAAACAAGTAACCAAGATCAGGGCCGTGCGCAGGAATTAGCCTTGGGGGGGTGGGTTTTAATTATGGTTTGCATTCGCATACATTTTTCGCTAAGATAAACATATTTGCTGAAACAGATATCCAGACCCATACACCATAAATTTAAATGTTCTTTAACTTTTCTGAAACTCATTCTGATTCATCAAAACCTAAACCTAAAAATTAATTATTTTCGTGAGTTTCTATTACATTCGCATTGTGTGAAAGTGTGCATGAGTTTTTGCAGCATTTATTTAATCTTGAATTACCGGCTGGTCGAACATGTTAAAGCAAACTTCATAAGCCCATTAAAGTAAGAAGTTAGCTAGGAAAAAAATAAGCAAATTTTATACCTTTCATGAACAAGAAATGGTATTATAACATTGAGCCAAAACAGGTTTGTCGAAAGTTCCAGAAGGAGAAATAGTAGACCCACAAAAATATATACCGATAGTATCAGAAATATAAGCTAGTTCCTCAGTTGTTAAGATACGCTGATCATTTGTCGGTATCGGCCAAATTGGACCATTATAACATATAGCTCCCCTACAACCAACCATACATTTTGGGGTAAAACTTCTCCACTTAAATTGCTAAGATCATAATATTGTTTTTTTATAAATATTTGCATAAACAACCCACAGAATTGGAGGTACCTATAAATTAAAGAAAATCGGACTATTTAATGTTTCATTTCTCTCTTACTTGCTTTATGTTTCTTTATAACTTTTTTTAACCACACATATATGTACATACAGGCCCGTGCGCACGGGGTGAGGGTTTTGGGGGTTAAAACCACCCCCATGGCCAAATCTAAATTGCAATGATTTTGCAAAAATTTTCAAAATACAGTTTATAAATTTTGAATTGAATCTTGACTCATAATTTTTGACAAAATTAGTTACAATAATTCTACGGAAGAAGAAATTGGTGAAAGTTGCAAAAAATAAGGTTGGCCAATACATAATTTCGGCACTTTGAATTGCACTTGGAGCTTTCCGAAATTACAAAGTTGTGTAGCATATGTTCGTTTGGCATTTTTCAAAAAATTGTACTGATAACAAAAAATGTTCATTTTGTGAAAACAGTGAGAAGTTTCAATTAACAAGTACTGTAAACAGTACTATTCAGGACCTGGTTAACTAGTGCGAATAATATGCCACCATATCACAAATTCTCTATCAATAACAGAAAAATTTGTACAACCAAAAAAAATTCTTGGGTATAATTTTAAGCATCAGAGTATGCAGTTTCAGAAAAGTTAGAGAACATTTAAATTTATGATGTATGGGTCTGGATATCTGTTTCCGCAAATATGTTTATCTTAGCGAAAAATGTGTGCGAATGCAAACCAAAATTAAAAACCCCCCAAGGCTAATTCCTGCGCACGGCCCTGTGTACATACATATATGCACATGAATTTAAAAATACAAACCGTTATAAAGTAAAATAAAAAGAAAAGGAGGATTACTAATCTGCCAATATCTCCGCCATTACAGTCTTGAGTTTTATGTCATTTCATTTCATTTCATTTTGAGAGGATGAAATACCCTTTTCAATTCCACATAAAATCGACGTTAAAGTGACGGAATTATGGCGGACAAAAGATTTGTTTTTATGCAAAAAATAAGTTAAATACAAGATGCATAAAAAGTCGAGGATATCAAAACTTTTGAAATTTTGTCGGGTAGTGTAATTTGAAAATTTGTATGGGGAATTTTGGGCAATTATGGGTAATTTGAATATTTTTTTGGGTAGTCTCAAGAATTTAAAACGGCAACGCTGGTACATATACACACCGATTGTCACTACTACAGACAAATAAAGAGCGTAAAACGAGCGCTTACGATAGGATTTGGCGATCGTCGCTTAAGAAAAATAATCAGTTTGCCTTCGACTGGCGTGAATGCTTTAAATAATATTTTAAAACAAAAAAAAAATAAAATCAAGCAAGATTATATGCATGTGTTAAAAACTTGGTTTTGGTGTTTTCCACACAGAGGTGTGTTACACTTGAAACATTATTTTTTTGACATGCGTCTTATTTTAGAAGGACAGCACCAATAGTATTTTATTTTCTGGGAAGAGCCTGATTTCTACTGCCTTCGAGATCATTGCTGGTGTTATTTTTTGTCTTCTTGGGTATCACTAACTCCATCTGAATTTTGTAGGGCAACTTGTATGGTGTTGCGCAAAGTTCTTTGCAAAGAAGATATTTTAAGTCTTGTTTTCATCCGTAGATTTGTTAACAAATTAGAACTAAAAAAAAAAACAAAAACAACATATTAATCTAATAAATTGAAACACAAAAGTTAAAAACCAAAATGTCACACTAAAGATAAAGCTACGTCGTTTTGACGTACGTTGTGATCATAACTCAGATAAAAAAAAACTTATGCCAAAAAATCGAGCACCAGCAATGAGCTACAACCACCGACTGAGAAAACTGAGCGTATGAAGTTGCTTCGGAAATAAATGAAAGTCTGAGAGAGTAAAAATAAAAATGAATACGTCATTTCGACGGGGTTTATCTAGGTAATTAGGGTTAATCTCATATTATCTTTAATTTTATGTTTAAATGTTCCACATAGGACTGGAAATAAATGAAATAAATTATCTCAGTCAAAAAACAAATAAGTTTTATATTTTTCACCTCCTTAAAAGCCATTAAATGAAGATACGTCATTATGACGTATGTTTATCTTTGCAGGGGTATAAAATAGCGTTATCTATCTAGGGCTAATTGACTCTTTCTCTTCATAAGTTAATTCTTTCTTCATTAATTTAATGAGATCTTCTGTTATTTCAAATTCATTGCAACATTGTTTTACATTCTTTAAGCCATACCTTATAGATAAAGTTGCATTCAACATTGAATAATTCATTTTGTTTCAATTTTTGGTCTTTTCATTTCGGAACAGGTTTTTTTCACTTCGGCGTTGCTAAGTGGTAGAAGTAGCAAACAATATACAAAGTAAGTTAGATCCTGATATGGACTTTCACCGAAAGCCTACTATTTCACTAGCGAGTATCAACAGGCATTTATAGATAGTTGCGTTACTTGTTTTGTTTTTAACACTTAAATCGATTTGTGATAATCGCTGAATTGAATTAGCGTTACCACATCCTTCCTATGTGCAAAATTATGGTTCATTACAAGCGGTGGCAGCGTTACCACTTCAAAAATTTTAAATTTACCAAAATAAAAAATAAAAGTACCCAAAACTAGAAACAAGTAACCAAGATCAGGGCCGTGCGCAGGAATTAGCCTTGGGGGGGGGGTTTTAATTTTGGTTTGCATTCGCATACATTTTTCGCTAAGATAAACATATTTGCTGAAACAGATATCCAGACCCATACACCATAAATTTAAATGTTCTTTAACTTTTCTGAAACTCATTCTGATTCATCAAAACCTAGTTAACCAGGTCCTGAATAGTACACGGAAAGAAAAATTAGACTTGATTTTGAACTTAGAAAATAATTTCTTAATATCAAGAAAATCCAAGAAAATTGGATTTTAAATAAATAAGAAAACATTTTCTTGCTTCAAGTAAAATTGGATTTTAAATAAATAAGAAATAATTTACTTAGGGTAAGTGTTTTTTTCTTGTTTTTGAAATAAATTAAGAAATTATTTTTTTGTTGCAAGTAAAAATTTTCTTATACGAGCTTAAGTAAGTAATGCGAGAGACACACATCGTAGTATAGTAATAATATTTCGATCTATACCACATATGTGTCACCCTCATATTGTAGTTTAATTGAAAATTTTCATAGCATAGCCAAATCATAATATTGATATTCTAATATTCATACCACATGTGTGTCTGAGGCATAAGAAAATATTAAATATTAAATTAAGCAAATATTTTCTAAAAATATTAAAAACGTAAAAAATAAGTAAAATGAAAACTAATCATGAGGGATTAGAAAACCATAATTAGCCAACTAGTATTTTCCTAGGACTTTTTTATTGAAATGACAACATTTTATTTAATATAAATGAAGATGCAAATAGTGAACTCCTTATACCAAATGCTTCACTAACAATCTGAGAATTGCAAAAATATTCAGAAATATGCAAAGCGGATGGCAAATGAAAAAAAATACATGTAACTTTGGAAATGCAAATTCAGCAAGAAAAATTTTACTTCGCTCAAGAAAACGTTTTCTTATTCATTTTACATTTTTTTTTTCGCTGTATTTTGTTGTTCCAATTCGTCGAAACACAATTTTCTTAAATTCTTCTTCATATTAGCAAAAAGATTTTCTTCATTTAAGTAAATTTAAGAAAAGATGTTCTTAGGGCCGATTTCATAATGAAATTCTTAAAGCTCCTTTCCTTAAAGGAGCCTTTTAGTTAAAGAGCCATTTAAAAGTTCTTTAAAGTGGGAGTGATTTCATAATAATATAATATTAAAAGGCTCCTTTAACGTCAAATAATTTTCATAAATTTAAAAATATTGAAATTTGACTTTTATTTTTTTCTGAAAATAAATAAATTTTTTGATTATGGCTTTTTTATTTATTTTTTTTTTTTGAAAAAAAGAAAAAGAACAAAGAAGCATAATTTGGAAACCCAGTGCAGAAAATATAGGAAGCGGTCATCCAACATCACAAAAGAGAAGAAGATGAATATTGCATTATACGACTCAACAAACAAACAACAAACAAAATCGGTTCAAAAATTTTAATAAATTTTTGATATTTGATTTTGACACATTACAGAAATGAAATTTTTTTCTGGCAAAAGGAACCTGTAAATAACTTAAATGCCCGTTTTTGGGTATTTAATTTTAAATGAACTTTTATCTTCAAATCTGAAATCGATCAGAAAATTAAAGGCTCCTTTAGAATTTAAAGGAACTTTTAATTTGATTATGAAATCGGCCCTTATTTATTTAAACATTTTTTTTCAACATTTTTTTTCTATAGATTTTATTAGTGTTCTTGAATAAGAAAATAATTGTCTCATTTTTGGAAAACTCAATTTCTTATTTCCAGTAATAATTAAGTCAATTTTTCTTATTTCCTTAAAAATTTTCTAAATTGAGTTCAAGAAAGCATTTTTCTTGATTCAAGTATACAAATTTCTTTCCGTGTACTGTTTACAGTACTTGTTAATTGAAACTGCTCACTGTTTTCACAAAATGAACATTTTTTGTTATCAGTACAATTTTTAAAAAAATGCCAAACGAACATATGCTACACAATTTTGTAATTTCGGAAAGCTCCAAGTGCAATTCAAAGTGCCGAACCTATGTATTGGCCAACCTTATTTTTTGCAACTTTTACCAATTCTTCTTCCGTAAAATTATAATTATAAAATTTATAAACTGTATTTTGAAAATTTTTGCAAAATCATTGCAACTTAGATTTGGTCATGGGGGGGTTTTAACCCACAAAACCCCCCCGTGCGCACGGCCCTGACCAAGATACATAATATAGGCATATCGCTAGCTTAGAGTGCAAAGTGGACTTACTTTTATGAAAAAGTTTATTTTTATGTGGAACGCTAGAAAAATCAAATACGCACCACGCTGAACAAGTCTGTGCCACTTGTCATATTTCTACTCGTTGTTATGCAGTGATACGCAAATTGTGTAAGTCCAAAAAGCGAAGAAAATTATGTAAGTCCAAAATATTTACATGAACAGAATTTTTTATTCATTTGGAAATTTTTTTATTTTTTGTTTTTTCTCTCCTACAATAAAGTCCTTGAATAAAGGACTTGCCCAATTTGCACTCTAAGCTAGCCATATGTCCCATTAACGTTAGGGCTATTTATTTGGAAGCAAAACAATATATACGGTTAACAAAAACTAAAATATATAAATTGTTTTACACATTTCAAAACACGGCCAGATATGAGAATGAACAGAACCAAAAAGCTGACGAAAATCGCCCGACGAAAATTCGCCAGAATAGAATTATTTATAATGTGGTCGCTGGCTCCTGTCAAATAAATTATTTGGACTTGAGAGCTTTTTAGTGCTCAGCACGAAAATTACATATTTAATTTAATTTTTTATTGTTGTGGATAAATGAAAAAATTTCTACAACTATGTATTTCCAGCGAAGGTTGAGTGTAGCTATTTCACGAAAAACCATTTTCGATCATTAGCGCCCTTTTCGGAAGTGGATGCTCCTCGCGGGGATCGAACCCGTGATACATTCCATCTTCAGATGCGATGTGCGAACGCTTTTATACGCCCGACCATTGAGACTCTGCAAAAGCTGTTCAGTTTTTCCCACTTTTGCCTTATTGATTTTCGTGAAACAGCTATACACTCAACATTCGCTGGAAATAGTGGTTGAATTTTTTCCATTTACCTCCAACAATAAATTATTTGGAATATGATCAAAAAAAATACGACAAAACAATTTAGATAACAAATATTTTATTGTTTGGAAAAATTAAAAGCGTATTCCTAAAAATTTAATGTAACCATGGTGTACTCAATACATGGACCATGAATGTAACCAAAATTGGCTGAAAGTAACCACGTAACCAAACGAAAAAATTGTAACCAATTTTAGTAAAAAGTAACCAAAGTGGCAATGCTGAGCGGTGGCTAAAAACGTGGCTAGTGGCAAAACCGAAATTTTGGTGGCTAAAAAAACACAGCGGTGGCTAAATCTAGCCACCAAATGGCTAAAACGGCAACGCTGCTTGGGCAAAACCTTAGCACCTGCTAAAAGAGAGTAAGCGCCCGTGTACGTATACACACCAGCGTTGCCGTTGAAAAATTTTCGTGGTGGCTAGATTTGATTTAATTTGTGGCTAAAAATGGCTAAAAAATTTGGTTCGTGGCTAAAAATGGTGGCTAAAAGATTTTGTTTCAAATTAACATGTTTTAAATTTATTTTTCAAATTCAGACACGAAAGTATTGCATGCAATATAAGGAAAAAATCATAAATTTGTGTAGAAATAAAGTATTCATACATACATAGTATGTACTTAACTATATCAAAAAAAAATTAGATATCACATTCAATATCTATCATTATGTTGTCATCACTAATTGAATCTTTCTCTTCATAAATTAATTCTTTCTTCATTAATTTAATGAGATCTTCTGTTATTTCAAATTCATTGCAACATTGTTTTACATTCTTTAAGCATAATCTTATTCATTAGAGAAAATGTTCTTTCCACTTCGGCGTTGCTAAGTGGTAGAAGTAGCAAACAATATACAAAGTCAGTTAGATCCTTATACGGACTTTCATGGACAGCCTACTATTCCACTAGCGAGTATCAACAGGCATTTATCGATAGTTGCGTTACTTGTTTTTTTTTTAACACTTAAATCGATTTGTGATAATCGCTGAATTGAATTAGCGTTACCACATCCTTCCTATGTGGAAAATTATGGTTCATTACAAGCGGTGGCTAAAAACGTGGCTAGTGGCAAAACCGAAATTTTGGTGGCTAAAAAAACACGGCGGTGGCTAAATCTAGCCACAAAATGGCTAAAACGGCAAGGCTGATACACACCGATTGTCACTACTACAGACAAATAAAGAGCGTAAAACGAGCGCTTACTGTGTAACCTAAATCAAACGCACGCCGTCAATTTACTGTCAAAAATTTCTCATGCCCATACAACTTGTATGGGAGTAACCGAAATTGAACGGCGTGCGTAAAAAGCAAATTCGACGCCCAATTTTTGTTTTGCGTGACAGTTGAAATTAAGCATTGTGGGTGATTGTTTGCAAAAAAATTGACACTTGCTTTTGATATCGTTTCTGTTAGGTACATATTCCACAAAATAACAAGATTTTCTCTGATTTTCTGTATTTTTCTATTTCTTTATCTGAACACGCACGCAAGTCAATTTCGGTTCAACGCATATGCAAAATTTGCGTGCGTGCGTTAAATTGACGACTTGCGTTTGATTTAGGTTACACAGTTACGATGGGACTTGGCGATCGTCGCTTAGGAAAAATAATCAGTTTGCCTCAAGAATTATCTAAAGAAGGATATCGCAGTAGAAAAGCTGATTGGAATTGTGTATGTATACTAAAAAGTGTGAATGTCAGACAAAAGGAATTGGTAAAAATTTTACCTTGAAATTCATTTCTCTTCTCTTTCACATTGACATTTTTAAAGAACACACACCTATAAAATGGAAGTAATATAACCTCTATTTGGATAAACCTTGGTTTGCCTTCGACTGGCGTGAAAGCAAGTGTTCGCTTGAAATTCTTTTATTCTATTTGCAGATGCCAAACAACAAGCATATGTATGTGTATACGTACGTTGTTTCATAATTTCGCGAAGCGTCCGCGCATGACCCTGCTCGCTCAACATCTTCATGCAGACTGATTATTTTTAGTAAATTTTCACTTTATCCTACAGTAGGCGCACCAACACACACTCATTTTTTAGTAATGGCTTGAGTGTAGTGGTGCCCAAGGCTGCTAATAGTACTATTCGAATTTTTTCCCTCGAATATTATTATTAGTTTATTCGAATAATATTTATTCGAATATTATTCGAAAAAAGTCCCACTACTAATTAGCACTTTCGGGTTGCGGCTGACGAAAACAAACAATATCGTTTTGTGGTTGACGAAAACTAGCTATGTTGTGTTTTTCAAACGAAAAGAGGCATTTTCGTTTTGTGGCTGACGAAGACTAGCAATTAGTTTTTGTTTTTCCAGATAAACATCAGGATCAAAAAAATTGTTGCAGTTGCTTGCAAATTTTTTGTCCGGATCACTGCCACGGGAAGTCGCCTATTAATAAAGCATTAAAATATGCAGTAGGACTTGGAATCATCGTTTTATTCTTCTTCTTCTTCTTGATTGGCGCTTAACCGTCTAGACGATTCTGGCCGAGTCCAACAGAGCGCGCCAATTGCTTCTGTTTCGTGCAGCATGGCGCCACTTGGGAACACCTAGGGAGGCAGCATCGCTGTCCACCTGATTTTCCCAACGCAGTGGAGGTCTCCCTTTTCTTTTGCGTTCAGCGGGTTTCGATAGAAATGCTTTCTTGGCCGGAGCGCCTTCGTCCATTCTCACGACATGACCTGCCCAACGCAGCCGCTGGATCTTTATTCGCTGAACAATGTCGATGTCTGTGTAAAGCTCGTACAGCTCATCGTTAAATCTCCGTCGATACTCGCCCACGCCAACGCGCAAAGGTCCATAAATCTTACGAAGAACTTTTCTCTCGAATACTCCAAGTGCCATCTCATCTGATTTTGAAATTGTCCATGCTTCTGCGCCGTACATGAGGACTGGAACGATGAGCGTCCTGTAGAGTGTGATTTTTGTTTGTCGAGAGAGGACTTTACTTTTCAGTTGCCTACTTAGTCCGAAGTAGCATTCATTGGCAAGCGTGATTCTTCGTTGGATCTCCGTGCTGACATCATTCTTGGTGTTAATGCTGGTTCCCAGATAGTCCTTAACAGTTTCGAATTTGTAGCTATCAACATTGACGTGGCTGCCAAGGCGTGCTGTTTCTTTGTGTGATGACAGGAGGTACTTCGTCTTGTCCTCGTTGACCGCCAAACCCATTTTCTTAGCCTCTTTATCCAGCTTGGAGAAGGCAGAACATACGGCGCGCGTGTTAGTGCCAATGATGTCGATGTCATCGGCGTACGCCAGCAGTTGCACACTCTTGTGATATAAGATGCTTCCTGTATGGTTAAGTTCTGCAGCTCGTATTATCTTTTCCAGCATCAAATTGAAGAAGTCGCACGAAAGAGAGTCACCTTGTCTGAAACCTCGTTTGGTCTCGAACGGCTCGGAGAGGTCCTTCCCAATTCTGACGGAGCTGGTGGTGTTAGTCAACGTCATTTGGCATAGCCGTATAAGTTTAGCAGGGAAACCAAATTCAGACATTGCGGCATACAGGCAATTCCTATTCGTGCTATCAAAAGCGGCTTTAAAATCGACAAAGAGATGGTGTGTGTCGGATCCTTTTTCATGGGTTTTTCCCAGTATTTGTCGTATTGTGAAGATCTGGTCGATGGTAGATTTACCAGGTCTGAAGCCACACTGATAAGGTCCAATCAGATTGTTGACGATAGGCTTCAGTCTTTCGCACAATACACTTGCTAAGACCTTATATGCGATATTCAGGAGGCTTATCCCACGATAATTGGCGCGTACTGTGGAGTCTCCTTTTTTGTGGATTGGGCAGAGCACACTTAAGTTCCAATCGTCGGGCATGCGCTCGTCCGACCATATTCTGCATAGGAGTTGATGCATGCTCCTTATCAACTCTTCGCCACCATGTTTGAATAGCTCGGCTGGCAAGCCGTCAGCGCCCGGGGCCTTGTTATTCTTAAGCCTAGATACTGCTATTCGCACTTCGTCATGATCAGGTGGTGGAACATGCCTACCATCATCTGCTATTGGGGATTCGGGTCGTACATCTTCTCCTTCCGCACTTTCACTGTTGCCATTATCTAGCAAGGAGGAGAAGTGATCCCTCCACAACTTAAGTATGCTCTGGACATCAGTTACCAGATCACCGTTATCATTCCGGCAGGAATTTGCCCCGGTCTTGAAACCTTCAGTCATCCGCCTGATTTTTTGATAGAATTTTCGAGCATCGTTCCTACCCGCCAGCATCTCAAGCTCTTCACATTAGCGCCTTTCAGCCTCCCTTTTCTTTTTTCGAAAAAGGCGCCTCTCTTCCTTCTTCGCCGTTCGATAACGCTCCCATACGCTTCGCGTTGCGCCCGCACACAATGTAGCCCTGTAGGCGGCGTTCTTTTTTTCCGAGGCATCGCGACATTCCTTGTCGTACCAGGTGTTTTTGTGGGCTCGCTTGTATCCTATAGATTCCCCAGCGGCGATACGAAGTGAACGAGCGATGTGTTCCCATTCCTCAGATACATCGTTTGGTGAAGGGTTGCTCTCAGAGAGCAGGAGTGAGAGCCGAGTGGTGTATTGATTGGCTGTCTGCGTCATGTGCAGCCTTTCGACTTCAAACTTTCCTTGCTGTCCTGCTGGCACATTCTTTGCTGCACAGAGGCGGGTGCATACCTTGCTTGCTACAAGATAGTGGTCGGAGTCGACATTGGGACCACGGATTGTGCGCACATCTAGGATGCTGGAGCTGTGTCTGCCGTCGATCATGACGTGATCAATTTGATTTCGCGTTTTTCGATCAGGAGACAGCCATGTGGCTTGGTGTATTTTTTTGTGCTGGAATCTGGTACTGCTAATGACCATGTTTCGTGACCCGGCGAAGTCGATCAGCCTCGTCCCATTGGGACTGGTTACGTCGTGGAGACTGAATTTTCCGACTGTGCTGCCAAAGATACCTTCCTTACCCACCCTGGCATTAAAATCGCCAAGCACAATCTTAATGTCGTGACGGGGGCAGCGGTCGTAGGCATGCTCTAACTGCTCATAGAAAGTGTCTTTGATCGCATCGTCCTTCTCTTCCGTCGGGGCGTGGGCGCAGATGAGAGATATGTTGAAAAATCTCGCTTTGATGCGGATGGTGGCTAGACGCTCGTTCACTGGCGTGAACGACAGTACTCGGCGGCTGAGTCTCTTTCCCACCACAAAACCAACACCAAATATACGCTCCTCTGCATGGCCACTGTAATATATATCGCAAGGCCCACATTTCTTCTTGCCTTGCCCCTTCCACCGCATCTCTTGTATGGCGGTGATGTCAGCTTTCACTCTTTCGAGGACATCAACCAGCTGGGCAGAGGCACCTTCCCAATTAAGGGTCCGGACGTTCCAGGTGCTTACCCTCAAATCATAGTCCTTTAAACGTTTGCCGTGGTTGTCATCAGAAAGGGGTGGTCTCATCCGAGGCTTTGTTGTTGTTTTCATTGGATAGGATTTTTACGTGGTGGCTCCCAAGCCCGACGCACAACCCGCCCTGCGTGAGTTGTGTATTTTTACACGTTTATATAGCGAGCCGCTTGCTCCAAGACAGACGCCCGCTCGCAGCCGCACCTTCTGGTGAACAGACGCTGCAGTTATTCCCCTCAACAAGCCCTTAAACCGAATATGTCGGAGTGGCCTTGTCGAGTTGTCGCCTTCTCACTTTAGTTCACCACCAAACGGGTGTTCGGTGGCTATCCAGAGGACACTGCGCGGAAGTCGTGAGCTGCTTGCTCCGCATGCAAAAGAATCGCTCTGGCCACCCCCAGGTGGATGGCAGTCAGAAGCTTTCCCCACTTACGTGGACTTTTACACACGAAGCCATCCTCCATCATCGTTTTATTAATCCGGGAATACTTGTCAATAGATACTCTATTACTCCCTATACTTCGTGTACAAGGCCGTACTTAGGGGAAGGGGGTTTGGGTGTTTGAACCCCCCACGAAATTCTGGTAGATAAATTTTACTTCTATCATATTCAAAGCTATATGTTCAAAATACTAGTTTACAAATAATTAATTTGAGAAAATACCAAGAATTTCAGGTATAGGGGAAGACTGGCATGAACCTGCTGAGGTCAAAACCATTTCTTTATGGTTAGGGTTTTGAGTAGGGCTGATGATTTGACCCGGGTAATGAGATACCCGGGTACCCGGGTAGTGAATGAAGCCCTACCCGGGTACCCGGGTAATGCCCGGGTACCCGGGTTTTTTATTACCCGGGCAGGCCCGTTCGGCCCGGGTAGCCGGGCATCGAAAAATTACCCGGGTACCCGGGCGGCCTCGAAACTGTTAGAAATGAAATTTTAAAGACTCCGTATGTATAGAAAGATCGTACAATATGAGTATCAAACGAAAGGAGATGGCTTCTGGTTTCATTTGGACTTCGATATGTTTCGATAAATTAATCGATAACTGAGTTATCGGTCAAAATGTTATTGCCCAAAAACATTAAAATTATACTACAACATGGGTATCAAACGAAAGGGGATGGCCCCAGGTTTCATTTTAACTTGGTTATATTTCGATAAATTTATCGATAACTGAGTTATCGGTCAACATCTGATTGCACAAAAACCTTAACATTACCTTACAATATGGGTGTCAAACGAAAGGGGATGGCCCCAGGTTTCATTTGAACTTCGATATATTTCGATAAATTTATCGATAACTGAGTTATTGGTCAAAATGTGATTGCACAAAAACCTTAATATTACCTTACAATATGGGTATCAAACGAAAGGGGATGGCCCCAGGTTTCATTTGAACTTCGATATATTTCGATAAATTTATCGATAACTGAGTTATCGGTCAAAATTCGATTGCACAAAACCTTAATATTACCCTACAATATGGGTATCAAACGAAAGGGGATGGCCCCAGGTTTCATTTTAACATCGATATATTTCGATAAATTTATCGATAACTGAGTTATCGGTCAAAATGTTATTGCCCAAAAACATTTATATTATACTACAACATGGGTATCAAACGAAAGGGGATGGCCCCAGGTTTCATTTTAACTTCGATATATTTCGATAAATTTATCGATAACTGAGTTATCGGTCAAAATGCGATTGCACAAAAACCTTAATATTACCCTACAATATGGGTATCAAACGAAAGGGGATGGCCCCAGGTTTCATTTGAACTTCGATATATTTCGATAAATTTATCGATAACTGAGTTATTGGTCAAAATGTGATTGCACAAAAACCTTAATATTACCTTACAATATGGGTATCAAACGAAAGGGGATGGCCCCAGGTTTCATTTGAACTTCGATATATTTCGATAAATTTATCGATAACTGAGTTATCGGTCAAAATTCGATTGCACAAAACCTTAATATTACCCTACAATATGGGTATCAAACGAAAGGGGATGGCCCCAGGTTTCATTTTAACATCGATATATTTCGATAAATTTATCGATAACTGAGTTATCGGTCAAAATGTTATTGCCCAAAAACATTTAAATTATACTACAACATGGGTATCAAACGAAAGGGGATGGCCCCAGGTTTCATTTTAACTTCGATATATTTCGATAAATTTATCGATAACTGAGTTATCGGTCAAAATGTTATTGCCCAAAAACATTTAAATTATACTACAACATGGGTATCAAACGAAAGGGGATGGCCCCAGGTTTCATTTTAACTTCGATATATTTCGATAAATTTATCGATAACTGAGTTATCGGTCAAAATGCGATTGCACAAAAACCTTAATATTACCCTACAATATGGGTATCAAACGAAAGGGGATGGCCCCAGGTTTCATTTGAACTTCGATATATTTCGATAAATTTATCGATAACTGAGTTATCGGTCAAAATGTTATTGCCCAAAAACATTTAAATTATACTACAACATGGGTATCAAACGAAAGGGGATGGCCCCAGGTTTCATTTTAACTTCGATATATTTCGATAAATTTATCGATAACTGAGTTATCGGTCAAAATGCGATTGCACAAAAACCTTAATATTACCCTACAATATGGGTATCAAACGAAAGGGGATGGCCCCAGGTTTCATTTGAACTTCGATATATTTCGATAAATTTATCGATAACTGAGTTATCGGTCAAAATGCGATTGCACAAAAACCTTAATATTACCCTACAATATGGGTATCAAACGAAAGGGGATGGCCCCAGGTTTCATTTGAACTTCGATATATTTCGATAAATTTATCGATAACTGAGTTATCGGTCAAAATTCGATTGCACAAAACCTTAATATTACCCTACAATATGGGTATCAAACGAAAGGGGATGGCCCCAGGTTTCATTTTAACATCGATATATTTCGATAAATTTATCGATAACTGAGTTATCGGTCAAAATGTTATTGCCCAAAAACATTTAAATTATACTACAACATGGGTATCAAACGAAAGGGGATGGCCCCAGGTTTCATTTTAACATCGATATATTTCGATAAATTTATCGATAACTGAGTTATCGGTCAAAATGTTATTGCCCAAAAACATTTAAATTATACTACAACATGGGTATCAAACGAAAGGGGATGGCCCCAGGTTTCATTTGAACTTCGATATAATTCGATAAATTTATCGATAACTGAGTTATCGGTCAAAAGCCTAATTTTGTACGATATATCGACCAAATTTTTTGTGTCACTTTATATACTTTTGTTGTAGAAACTAAGCACATTGTATGCCAAAAAAGCAGTACTATATTAATTTGAACTCTTTCCTATATAATACAGCCAGAAATATCATAATCTTTGTAAATATGTTCTGAGAAAAAAAACCCGCATGTAGCACAGTACACGTGATGGAAGTTAACTTATTACATTAAGACCAGCCACAAATGACAGCAGAAAACGCGCAGAACTTGGGCAGGCAGAAAACGCCGGTTTACAAAAACCCTCGATTTCCTTGTACTTCTGCCAATGGGCACACATGAAGACGCGCGTTTCTATGGCTTTCTGCCCAAGTTCTGAGCGTTTGCTGCCGTCATGTGTGGCTGCAAGCTTCTGCTTTTGTTTAGAAATTAGCCACACAATATTGATGAACCAGAAACTTTGTTTGATAACCTTTTGGCTTGTCGGTAAATTGTAAATATTTAAACCATTTGTCCCGTACAAACAATGTAAAAAATTACATTACAGCATTTTTAATTCTTTTGGAATAAACTTATTTCTAATATTTTTTCTGTTTGAATAAAACTTGATATTAGTGCTACCACATTTACTTTTTTATTTTTATCGAATACAATTAATTTGCCAAAAATTGCTCCTGGTTTGCATAAACCAAGGATCATGGTAGACCAGTCCTATCACGTACAAACACATAACTTTTTTAAGATTTTGCATGCATACACGAATATTTCAAAAGCAAGTTTCTGCTTTTAATAAGAGTATTATCAAACAGTAATAATGCACCAGATATTCTGTTGGTTAACATTTTGGTGTGCCTTTAATTCAAATCGAAAACTGTAAAAATTCGTACAATTTGTCCCGTAAAAACCTTCATTTGATACCAATATTGCTCAGAAATATTCCGTGGTTAACCAATACCCGGATTCTAGAAATTGCCATCGCTAAATGAGATCGCCATCCCCTTTCGTTTGATACCCATATTGTAAGGTAATATTAAGGTTTTTGTGCAATCACATTTTGACCGATAACTCAGTTATCGATAAATTTATCGAAATATATCGATTTTAAAATGAAACCTGGGGTCATCCCCTTTCGTTTGATACCCATATTGTAAGGTAATATTAAGGTTTTTGTGCAATTACATTTTGACCGATAACTCAGTTATCGATAAATTTATCGAAATATATCGAAGTTCAAATAAAACCTGGGGCCATCCCCTTTCGTTTGACACCCATATTGTAAGGTAATGTTAAGGTTTTTGTGCAATTACATTTTGACCGATAACTCAGTTATCGATAAATTTATCGAAATATATCGAAGTTCAAATGAAACCTGGGGCCATCCCCTTTCGTTTGACACCCATATTGTAAGGTAATGTTAAGGTTTTTGTGCAATCAGATTTTGACCGATAACTCAGTTATCGATAAATTTATCGAAATATATCGAAGTTCAAATGAAACCTGGGGCCATCCCCTTTCGTTTGACACCCATATTGTAAGGTAATGTTAAGGTTTTTGTGCAATCAGATTTTGACCGATAACTCAGTTATCGATAAATTTATCGAAATAGATCCAAGTTAAAATGAAACCTGGGCCCATGCCCTTTCGTTTGATACCCATATTGTAAGGTAATATTAAGGTTTTTGTGCAATCGCATTTTGACCGATAACTCAGTTATCGATAAATTTATCGAAATATATCGAAGTTCAAATGAAACCTGGGGCCATCCCCTTTCGTTTGATACCCATATTGTAGGGTAATATTAAGGTTTTTGTGCAATCGCATTTTGACCGATAACTCAGTTATCGATAAATTTATCGAAATATATCGAAGTTCAAATGAAACCTGGGGCCATCCCCTTTCGTTTGATACCCATATTGTAGGGTAATATTAAGGTTTTTGTGCAATCGCATTTTGACCGATAACTCAGTTATCGATAAATTTATCGAAATATATCGAAGTTCAAATGAAACCTGGGGCCATCCCCTTTCGTTTGATACCCATATTGTAGGGTAATATTAAGGTTTTTGTGCAATCGCATTTTGACCGATAACTCAGTTATCGATAAATTTATCGAAATATATCGAAGTTCAAATGAAACCTGGGGCCATCCCCTTTCGTTTGATAACCATATTGTAAGGTAATATTAAGGTTTTTGTGCAATCGCATTTTGACCGATAACTCAGTTATCGATAAATTTATCGAAATATATCGAAGTTCAAATGAAACCTGGGGCCATCCCCTTTCGTTTGACACCCATATTGTAAGGTAATGTTAAGGTTTTTGTGCAATCAGATTTTGACCGATAACTCAGTTATCGATAAATTTATCGAAATATATCCAAGTTGAAATGAAACCTGGGGCCATCCCCTTTCGTTTGATACCCATATTGTAGGGTAATATTAAGGTTTTTGTGCAATCGCATTTTGACCGATAACTCAGTTATCGATAAATTTATCGAAATATATCGAAGTTCAAATGAAACCTGGGGCCATCCCCTTTCGTTTGATACCCATATTGTAAGGTAATGTTAAGGTTTTTGTGCAATCAGATTTTGACCGATAACTCGATAAATTCTTGTTTTTGAGGAACAAAAGAAAACGTCTGAGCATCCAAACATCGCTACATATGTACATTTCTCGTTCATCCATAAACGAGCGGCCTATTGTGGTAAGCAGCGTTTGTCGCATTAGCCGGCATCAACAAGAATGCCCGGGTACCCGGGTACCCGGGCATTACCCGGGTACCCGGGTACACGGGTATCATCAGCTCTAGTTTTGAGATAACGTAATTTAGGTTTTTTTTGGTTACAAATTCAATCAAACATTTTTCTCGCTGAAGTTACAAATACCCGCAAACCGTATCTACTCCTTCGAAAGATAATTAAAGTACGCTTCTAACGACATACCACTTATAAATTAAATTATGTTACATACATACATTTTCTAAAATTTTAGTATATTTCCTTATAACCGCATAAAGTCATTGCATGGCTGAAAATTCATTACTCGGGTTATATGTGTTAGTGTCTGATTTATAACATTTTGTGTGTTTTTGTGTGAAAGATCCCATATATGCGATGGTCGCGTTGTTATAGTCCGATTTCACCTATTTTCAATACTAACTTTATTGATCGAATCTTTTTAATATTACGCTTAAAATGTTTGCAATAAAACAGAATAATTTTAAAAAGAATAAAACTTTCCTGATTTTTACAACTTCTTATAAAAACCCCAATAAAAACCAAATTTTTTCAATAATTGAAAAAAATCAATAAAATGTTGACTTTGACATATTTATATGGGATGGTTGCGTTATTATAGTCCGATTTCACCTATTTTCAATACTAACTTTATTGAAAATAGGTGAAATCGGACTATAACAACGCAACCATCCCATATACATATGTCAAAGTCAACATTTTATTGATTTTTTGCAATTATTGAAAAAATTTGGTTTTTATTGGGGTTTTTATAAGAAGTTGTAAAAATCAGGAAAGTTTTATTCTTTTTAAAATTATTCTGTTTTATTGCAAACATTTTAAGCGTAATATTAAAAAGATTCGATGAATACTTTATTTTTGGCGATTTTTTCCAAGTGAAACAAAAAGGATGTTCCCAACTATATGAAAACCACTTCACAGATAAAAGGACATTAGAGGGAAATATAAAGCTTCCTAAGCACTGTTTGCCAGCGTAACACCAACAGTCTCAAAAAATAAGCTGTTGCTGTTCTGCGAAAGTTATCATAATTTTTTGAGAACTTTTGAATTTCGATTTCCTTTGAAAATATCTGAAGTCGAAGCACAGAGCAGTAGAATATATTTGTAGGCTTATTTTTGCTGTTGCTTTACTGTGTAATTTCAAACAGATCAGTCGACAGCAAAGCACAGATAAACAGAATTTTAAATTTAAAATTGGTTTTTTTTTGTACATTACAATTTCGATTGTGTTGCCATTAATTAAAAAAAAAAAACAATAACAACAGTGCTGTAAAAACTCGAAATTATGTTTGCCCTTTGCTGTGCTGTAAAAATTTCCACAATACAGCAACAGTCGACTATAATTTTTTGAAACTTAGGGCTGCGCAGTTGCATTACAGTATAACTTTTTATTTTTTATACTTCTGCTGCGCTGTTTATTTTTTAATTTTCAAATGAAAATGAAATTCAATGGAAATGAAAAAAAAAGTTGATACAGATGGGTAATCTAACCGAGTTTTTCGTCCATAAAATATTTTTTTTTTTTTTCACTTTTATAAAATCACCAAAACTAATGGCGTTTTCTTTTCTGACAAAAAATGTTGCCCTTTAATATCTCAATTATCAAATTACGTAACATGACTTTCTATAAAATGGCTGAATTTGTAGTTAATGGTGCCCTCTTACTTAGTCAGAGGACAATATTCGTTGAAATCACCACACAAGCTTACAAAATGGCTAAGAAAATCAAACAGGGCAACATTTTTTCGAGAAAAGAAAACGGCATAAAGTATTCATCGTGTTTGCAATGGAACAGTCTAATTTTTAAATGAATAAAAGTTTCCTGATTTTTAAAACTTCTTATAAAAACCGTAATTTGAAAAAATTGTTCTTCTAAATAGCAGTTTAGAAACCAGATTTCTTTTATTATTTTTAGTTAGTGCACGAAATAGGTTATATATTTTTCTCCAAAAAAAAAAAAACCTACGATGAAAACCCCCCACGAAAAAAATTCCTGGGTACGGCCCTGTTCGTGTATAAGCAAACAATTTTGTATGCTCGCTTTTAGCGTTGTATGTCCTAGGAAGGGAAGTAATAAACACAAACAAAATAAAAGAAAACTGATTTCGATATTGCTCGGAAAGGATATCAAATAGAGTGCTCTTCTGCTCTCGCTTGCGGAGATCTCGCTCCAAGTTCTACTGGGTAATTTCATAATTTTTTTAGCTTCTTTTTTAGCTTTACATTTTTTTTGATGTGTGAAACAATTTTTTTTTAGCTTTTTCTTGCTTTTTTTTGAGAATCTAGCTGGAACTCTGGAAAAGTTCTGCCAACACTGCATAATACATAACGAATCGGTTGATTGAAATTGTAGTTATCATACATACATTACGAATCGATTGATTGAAATTGCAAGCCATAGGCAAATTATTCATTAATTTTTCAATCTCTTTTTTTAAATTTTTTTTATATTTACATATTTAGGAAATAATGAAAAGACCATCCATAATTTTTATATATTTATATGTACATACCTATAATGAATTCTGAATGGTGACTTCATTTTTTAACTCCCTTTCATAAAATTCAAAAATGTATTGGAATCATTTGAGTTAAATTAAATGAATTAATAAACTTAATTTCAAAATTATAAACGGATAAGTAGAAACATTTTTTTGTTTGTTTGTTGATTTATCATTTCTTTTATGTAGATATTCAATGATTTTTTTAATTCACATATAGCCTTAAACAATAGTTAAATACATACATATATCCATGTTTTTCTGCTATTTTTCAAGCGAGAAAAAAAAAATACTGGTGTCCATTGGTGCAAATTTTTTTCTCTTTTGTTTAATTCAGAAAAAACTGTATTAAAGTCCTAGTCCTACATATATATGTAACTGATCATAGTTACTATTTCTTTTTATTTAAAAAAATGCAAAGCTGTAAATTATAGGCTGTTAACTTTTAAACCAAAATACTTACATAGGTATAAATGCAGAAATATGGGCACTGGATAGATTTAATAAAATAAACAATCAAATGGTTTTTGAAAAAATTATCATACCTGAGTCGGAATTTGTGCCCGCCACCCAAAAGTGACAGCGCTCCCCAGGAATTCCAACAGCATTAATTCAGAAACACCACTTTTCAGAAACTTCTTTTCAGAAATAAATGAAAAATTCAGAAAACATATTTCAGAAACAAAAGGCTTACCACCTCTAGCAGGGTTGCGTGATTTCGAATCAATTTTGATTTCAAATCAACTTTCAAATAAAGAATTTGACTCGTGATTCAAAATATTTTCAAATAAAAGATAATTTTTATTTGTGGTTCATTTCACAAAACAATCAAAAATACCCTTTGATTCGTGATTCAACTATTTTCAAATAAAAGATAAATTTACCTTTACCTTTACCTTTACCTTTACCTTTACCTTTACCTTTACCTTTACCTTTACCTTTACCTTTACCTTTACCTTTACCTTTACCTTTACCTTTACCTTTACCTTTACCTTTACCTTTACCTTTACCTTTACCTTTACCTTTACCTTTACCTTTACCTTTACCTTTACCTTTACCTTTACCTTTACCTTTACCTTTACCTTTACCTTTACCTTTACTTTTACCTTTACCTTTACCTTTACCTTTACCTTTACCTTTACCTTTACCTTTACCTTTACCTTTACCTTTACCTTTACCTTTACCTTTACCTTTACCTTTACCTTTACCTTTACCTTTACCTTTACCTTTACCTTTACCTTTACCTTTACCTTACCTTACCTTACCTTTACCTTTACCTTTACCTTTACCTTTACCTTTACCTTTACCTTTACCTTTACCTTTACCTTTACCTTTACCTTTACCTTTACCTTTACCTTTACCTTTACCTTTACCTTTACCTTTACCTTTACCTTTACCTTTACCTTTACCTTTACCTTTACCTTTACCTTTACCTTTACCTTTACCTTTACCTTTACCTTTACCTTTACCTTTACCTTTACCTTTACCTTTACCTTTACCTTTACCTTTACCTTTACCTTTACCTTTACCTTTACCTTTACCTTTACCTTTACCTTTACCTTTACCTTTACCTTTACCTTTACCTTTACCTTTGCCTTTGCCTTTACCTTTACCTTTACCTTTACCGTTACCTTTACCTTTACCTTTGCCTTTACCTTTACCTTTACCTTTACCTTTACCTTTACCTTACCTTACCTTACCTTTACCTTTACCTTTACCTTTACCTTTACCTTTACCTTTACCTTTACCTTTACCTTTACCTTTACCTTTACCTTTACCTTTACCTTTACCTTTACCTTTACCTTTACCTTTACCTTTACCTTTACCTTTACCTTTACCTTTACCTTTACCTTTACCTTTACCTTTACCTTTACCTTTACCTTTACCTTTACCTTTACCTTTACCTTTACCTTTACCTTTACCTTTACCTTTACCTTTACCTTTACCTTACCTTTACCTTTACCTTTACCTTTACCTTTACCTTTACCTTTACCTTTACCTTTACCTTTACCTTTACCTTTACCTTTACCTTTACCTTTACCTTTGCCTTTACCTTTACCTTTACCGTTACCTTTACCTTTACCTTTGCCTTTACCTTTACCTTTACCTTTACCTTTACCTTACCTTACCTTACCTTTACCTTTACCTTTACCTTTACCTTTACCTTACCTTACCTTACCTTTACCTTTACCTTTACCTTTACCTTTACCTTTACCTTTACCTTTACCTTTACCTTTACCTTTACCTTTACCTTTACCTTTACCTTTACCTTTACCTTTACCTTTACCTTTACCTTTACCTTTACCTTTACCTTTACCTTTACCTTTACCTTTACCTTTACCTTTACCTTTACCTTTACCTTTACCTTTACCTTTACCTTTACCTTTACCTTTACCTTTACCTTTACCTTTACCTTACCTTACCTTACCTTACCTTTACCTTTACCTTTACCTTTACCTTTACCTTTACCTTTACCTTTACCTTTACCTTTACCTTTACCTTTACCTTTACCTTTACCTTTACCTTTACCTTTACCTTACCTTACCTTTACCTTTACCTTTACCTTTACCTTTACCTTTACCTTTACCTTTACCTTTACCTTTACCTTTACCTTTACCTTTACCTTTACCTTTACCTTTACCTTTACCTTTACCTTTACCTTTACCTTTACCTTTACCTTTACATTTACCTTTACCTTTACCTTTACCTTTACCTTTACCTTTACCTTTACCTTTACCTTTACCTTTACCTTTACCTTTACCTTTACCTTTACCTTTACCTTTACCTTTACCTTTACCTTTACCTTTACCTTTACCTTTACCTATACCTTTACCTTTACCTTTACCTTTGCCTTTGCCTTTACCTTTACCTTTACCGTTACCTTTACCTTTACCTTTGCCTTTACCTTTACCTTTACCTTACCTTACCTTTACCTTTACCTTTACCTTTACCTTTACCTTTACCTTTACCTTTACCTTTACCTTTACCTTTACCTTTACCTTTACCTTTACCTTTGCCTTTACCTTTACCTTTACCTTTACCTTTACCTTTACCTTTACCTTTACCTTTACCTTTACCTTTACCTTACCTTACCTTTACCTTTACCTTTACCTTTACCTTTACCTTTACCTTTACCTTTACCTTTACCTTTACCTTTACCTTTACCTTTACCTTTACCTTTACCTTTACCTTTACCTTTACCTTTACCTTTACCTTTACCTTTACCTTTACCTTTAACTTTACCTTTACCTTTACCTTTACCTTTAGCTTTACCTTTACCTTTACCTTTACCTTTACTTTTACCTTTACCTTTACCTTTACCTTTACCTTTACCTTTACCTTTACCTTTACCTTTATCTTTACCTTTACCTTTACCTTTACCTTTACCTTTACCTTTACTTTTACCTTTACCTTTACCTTTACCTTTACCTTTACCTTTACCTTTACCTTTACCTTTACCTTTACCTTTACCTTTACCTTTACCTTTACCTTTACCTTTACCTTTACCTTTACCTTTACCTTTACCTTTACCTTTACCTTTACCTTTACCTTTACCTTTACCTTTACCTTTACCTTTACCTATACCTATACCTTTACCTTTACCTTTACTTTTACCTTTACCTTTACCTTTACCTTTACCTTTACCTTTACCTTTACCTTTACCTTTACCTTTACCTTTACCTTTACCTTTACCTTTACCTTTACCTTTACCTTTACCTTTACCTTTACCTTTACCTTTACCTTTACCTTTACCTTTACCTTTAACTTACCTTACCTTTACCTTTACCTTTACCTTTACCTTTACCTTTACCTTTACCTTTACCTTTACCTTTACCTTTACCTTTACCTTTACCTTTACCTTTACCTTTACCTTTACCTTTACCTTTACCTTTACCTTTACCTTTACCTTTACCTTTACCTTTACCTTTACCTTTACCTTTACCTTTACATTTACCTTTACCTTTACCTTTACATTTACCTTTACCTTTACCTTTACCTTTACCTTTACCTTTACCTTTACCTTTACCTTTACCTTTACATTTACCTTTACCTTTACCTTTACCTTTACCTTTACCTTTACCTTTACCTTTACCTTTACCTTTACCTTTACCTTTACCTTTACCTTTACCTTTACCTTTACCTTTACCTTTACCTTTACCTTTACCTTTACCTTTACCTTTACCTTTACCTTTACCTTTACCTTTACCTTTACCTTTACCTTTACCTTTACCTTTACCTTTACCTTTACCTTTACCTTTACCTTTACCTTTACCTTTACCTTTACCTTTACCTTTACCTTTACCTTTACCTTTACCTTTAACTTTACCTTTACCTTTATCTTTACCTTTACCTTTACCTTTACCATTACCTTTACCTTTACCTTTGCCTTTACCTTTACCTTTACCGGGACCATCCGTCACCATCCGGGCCCACTACTTGAACCATCTCTGGGAAATCGACCCAAAAAATAACAATGAAAATATCTGTATGTTGAAGCCCGGCTCGACACCTTTCATTTGATACCCATATTGTTCAAACACTTGCTGGGTCATTCTGGGTCCACATTTGGGCCTATATTCCGGGAAGTTCCCACTTTTTCGAAATTTTATGTACCCCTTTATTTGCGCTAGTACCACATGAATATACTGTGAAAATTTCATAAAGATCGGTTGATTATTTGCAAGTCCATAAAGGACACACACACACACACATTCATTTTTATACTCAGCTGTACTAGTACATAGAGTATTATAGTATTAATCACATAACGGTGGATTGTAACAGAATGAAATAATCGAGATAGATATAGTGTTGGCGCGCGACAAATCGTCGAGTCTTAAATGAACCGAAAACCGAATACCTCTTACAAATGAATACAACCCTGTGGCCGTACGTCCCGCTAACCGCCTATTGTCAAATATCTTTGATTTCTCTCTATCTATTTTTCTTGAATCGTTGGCGGATCGGTACGTACAACTACAAAAGGCACAAGTATTTTAGCAAAATCAATATTGAATTATAATATTATCCATTTTTACATGTACCATCGTAAACCGAAATAAATCGGCTCCGTGAAGCTGGACCCCCCATTCATTGGATTTGAAAATTAATAGGCTAGGAATTATGTGCTATTTATGTGCTAATTTGTTCCAAAAAAAAAAAATTTTGTGCTCCAATTTTAAGGGGTTTTTTTTATATGTCAAAAATGGGGGTGCAGCTTCACGTGAAGCTGGACCCCCCCCTCAACGGATCGAAAATTCAATATGCAAAAATGAATGCCAGATTTATGTGCTAATTTCGTCCAACCACCAAATTTTTTTTTTTTTAATTTTTAAAAAAATTTTTTTTTTAATTTCAAATTTGGGGTAAATTTTTATAAAATTTAACAAGCCTAAATGAACGCTATGATAACGAACTGTCATCTAGCAAAAAGATTTTTTTTGTTTTTTGAATTTTTAAGACTTTTTTTTCAATTTCAAAGTGGGGGGTGCAGCTTCACGTTTTTTGAAAAACTCCCCCCTTCAATGGATCTGAAATTCAATATGTAAAAATGAATGCCAGATTTATGTGCTAATTTCGTCCAACCACCAAATTTTTTTTTTTTTAATTTTTAAAAAAATTTTTTTTTTAATTTCAAATTTGGGGTAAATTTTTATAAAATTTAATAAGCCTAAATGAACGCTATGATAACGAACTGTCATCTACCAAAAAGATTTTTTTTGTTTTTTGAATTTTTAAGACTTTTTTTTCAATTTCAAAGTGGGGGGTGCAGCTTCACGTTTTTTGAAAAACTCCCCCCTTCAATGGATCTGAAATTCAATATGTAAAAATGAATGCCAGATTTATGTGCTAATTTCGTCCAACCACCAAATTTTCTTTTTTAATTTTTAAAAAAATTTTTTTTTTAATTTCAAATTTGGGGTAAATTTTTATAAAATTTAATAAGCCTAAATGAACGCTATGATAACGAACTGTCATCTACCAGAAAGATTTTTTTTGTTTTTTGAATTTTTAAGACTTTTTTTTCAATTTCAAAGTGGGGGGTGCAGCTTCACGTTTTTTGAAAAACTCCCCCCTTCAATGGATCTGAAATTCAATATGTAAAAATGAATGCCAGATTTATGTGCTAATTTCGTCCAACCACCAAATTTTTTTTTTTTAATTTTTAAAAAAATTTTTTTTTTAATTTCAAATTTGGGGTAAATTTTTATAAAATTTAATAAGCCTAAATGAACGCTATGATAACGAACTGTCATCTACCAAAAAGATTTTTTTTGTTTTTTGAATTTTTAAGACTTTTTTTTCAATTTCAAAGTGGGGGGTGCAGCTTCACGTTTTTTGAAAAACTCCCCCCTTCAATGGATCTGAAATTCAATATGTAAAAATGAATGCCAGATTTATGTGCTAATTTCGTCCAACCACCAAATTTTTTTTTTAATTTTTAAAAAAATTTTTTTTTTAATTTCAAATTTGGGGTAAATTTTTATAAAATTTAACAGGCCTAAATGAACGCTATGATAACGAACTGTCATCTAGCAAAAAGATTTTTTTTGTTTTTTGAATTTTTAAGACTTTTTTTTCAATTTCAAAGTGGGGGGTGCAGCTTCACGTTTTTTGAAAAACTCCCCCCTTCAATGGATCTGAAATTCAATATGTAAAAATTAATGCCAGATTTATGTGCTAATTTCGTCCAACCACCAATTTTTTTTTTTTTTTTTTATTTTTTTTTTTTAAATTTTTTTAAAGTTCAAAAAAAATAAAATATCGATACTATCGATAGTGGCATCGATAGTTTCCCACCTCTAACTTGTACATGTGAATCCACTGGGCAAAATTGTGACGTGCCTATGACTAGCCACACATGACGGCAGAAAACGCGCAGAACTTGGGCAGAAAGTCATAAAAACGCACGTCTTCATGTGTGCACATTGGCAGAAATACAAGGAAATGGAGGGTTTTTGTAAACCGGCGTTTTCTGCCTGCCCAAGTTCTGCGCGTTTTCTGCCGTTATGTTTGGCTAGTCTATTTCTGATTAAATTTTGCCTATCGCGCAGAATAAACAGTATATACCCACCAAAAAATCGAAGCCTTATTTAATAATTAAAACAGCATATTTTAAGACTTTTTTTTCAATTTCAAAGTGGGGGGTGCAGCTTCACGTTTTTTGAAAAACTCCCCCCTTCAATGGATCTGAAATTCAATATGTAAAAATGAATGCCAGATTTATGTGCTAATTTCGTCCAACCACCAAATTTTTTTTTTTAATTTTTAAAAAAATTTTTTTTTTAATTTCAAATTTGGGGTAAATTTTTATAAAATTTAATAAGCCTAAATGAACGCTATGATACGAACTGTCATCTACCAAAAAGATTTTTTTTGTTTTTTGAATTTTTAAGACTTTTTTTTCAATTTCAAAGTGGGGGGTGCAGCTTCACGTTTTTTGAAAAACTCCCCCCTTCAATGGATCTGAAATTCAATATGTAAAAATGAATGCCAGATTTATGTGCTAATTTCGTCCAACCAGTTAGTCAAATTTGATAAATTTAATAAGCCTAAATGCTGGTGTAAATCATTAGGTGCGGAGTAGCTCTCGATTTTGATGAGAGGCTTTGTTCTGAAACAAGAAGGTCATCAACTTCGGACCATTTTTCATTTTCCTGCAATAAAACCGCGGTGTAATGGCCTATTTCTTGCGGGAAATGCCTTGCAAGCTCTTCGCTGCGATTTGATTCCCTTAGGGGTTTGCTTGTCATAGCGGGCAATTTGTAGCTCACAAAGCCTTCCAGCTTGTACTTTCTGTTTTCCACAAAAACCTCCTTTGGGATATCGCACAATTTGATCGTATCCATTTTTCCGCCGGCATATACGTCCAAAGCTAAGATTTGGCCTAAAATCATTTAATTTTTCAATTGGACTGGATCATGAAATTCCATTTATGCTTAAAAAACATTCAAACCGGCTTACGGCAAACAGACAGATTTCTAGATCCCAAACATCTTTTGAACTATGCGTTTAAAAGAACGAATCTTAGCTTTGGACGTATATGCCGGCGGAAAAATGGATACGATCAAATTGTGCGATATCCCAAAGGAGGTTTTTGTGGAAAACAGAAAGTACAAGCTGGAAGGCTTTGTGAGCTACAAATTGCCCGCTATGACAAGCAAACCCCTAAGGGAATCAAATCGCAGCGAAGAGCTTGCAAGGCATTTCCCGCAAGAAATAGGCCATTACACCGCGGTTTTATTGCAGGAAAATGAAAAATGGTCCGAAGTTGATGACCTTCTTGTTTCAGAACAAAGCCTCTCATCAAAATCGAGAGCTACTCCGCACCTAATGATTTACACCAGCATTTAGGCTTATTAAATTTATCAAATTTGACTAACTCACTCAAAAAAACACTCAAACTGGATAATTTAGATTGTAAGTTGCCAAGGGCCTATACGATGGTGCTGTTATTGGCGTTGTGGTGGCGCCATTTTACTCCAGCGCTATATTGCAGCCGGTATGGTGCTGGTGTTAGCGCACGTAATTTGAGTAGATGTTATATTGCACTATCGTAATATTGAGTTGGCGCATTTTCCAAATCGGAGTTAGCGCAATAACGCCAAGGTTGGCGCTAGCGGAATTGGTCGGCGCAGCTCAGTGTGTGAACCTTCAAGCGAACACACCGTGTATGCTAATGTCGTTTTGTTTTTCAACACAGATATTCCTTTAACACACGTGTGAATGTTTGTTAGCGCAAACCAAAAATGCCCTGCGCGAAATATTTTACGATTGTTCATGCTTTCGGACATATAATGGATTTTGAAAAAAAAATGTATTTAAAAGACATTTTGAACGATTCCATACAGAGTTCAAACAGTTTGATGAAGAGTAGATGCAAAAATGTAAATTTTTAACTTTTATATATGTACATATTTTCATTAATTTTATTTTATTTTATTGCAATTTTTGTATACATATATGCGTATGTATTACATACATTGTTGATGTAAATATATACGTATGTAAACGAAAAATTTTTATACGTATGATCACTTGAAGCGCTTCAATTTCCCTCTGGGGTAGCAGTAGTAGTATGCATACATACATATATGTACATACATACATACCCTGCAAAAAAGTTTTGTTTATTGTTGACAAATCAGGTCTAAAGAGGAGTACGCTGGCTGCACTGCCTCTGTTATGCACTCACTCTGTCTGCTCTTAACTTTCTAATACATATCTAGGCCTTATTTCGCATGGCGGATGAGCCTTTGGAAAATCAGCGTTATTTTAAGCCTTACACCATACATATTTGATACCCTTATAATTTTATTGGCCTTATTTCTTAGCCTTTAAATATGCTGTTTTAATTATTAAATAAGGCTTCGATTTTTTGGTGGGTATATACTGTTTATTCTGCGCGATAGGCAAAATTTAATCAGAAATAGACTAGCCAAACATAACGGCAGAAAACGCGCAGAACTTGGGCAGGCAGAAAACGCCGGTTTACAAAAACCCTCGATTTCCTTGTATTTCTGCCAATGTGCACACATGAAGACGTGCGTTTTTATGACTTTCTGCCCAAGTTCTGCGCGTTTTCTGCCGTCATGTGTGGCTAGTCATAGGCACGTCACAATTTTGCCCAGTGGATTCACATGTACAAGTTAGAGGTGGGAAACTATCGATGCCACTATCGATAGTATCGATATTTTATTTTTTTTGAACTTTAAAAAAATTTTAAAAAAAAAATAAAAAAAAAAAAAAAAATTGGTGGTTGGACGAAATTAGCACATAAATCTGGCATTATTTTTACATATTGAATTTCAGATCCATTGAAGGGGGGAGTTTTTCAAAAAACGTGAAGCTGCACCCCCCACTTTGAAATTGAAAAAAAAGTCTTAAAAATTCAAAAAACAAAAAAAATCTTTTTGCTAGATGACAGTTCGTTATCATAGCGTTCATTTAGGCTTGTTAAATTTTATAAAAATTTACCCCAAATTTGAAATTAAAAAAAAAATTTTTTTAAAAATTAAAAAAAAAATTTGGTGGTTGGACGAAATTAGCACATAAATCTGGCATTCATTTTTACATATTGAATTTCAGATCCATTGAAGGGGGGAGTTTTTCAAAAAACGTGAAGCTGCACCCCCCACTTTGAAATTGAAAAAAAAGTCTTAAAAATTCAAAAAACAAAAAAAATCTTTTTGGTAGATGACAGTTCGTTATCATAGCGTTCATTTAGGCTTATTAAATTTTATAAAAATTTACCCCAAATTTGAAATTAAAAAAAAATTTTTTTAAAAATTAAAAAAAAAAAATTTGGTGGTTGGACGAAATTAGCACATAAATCTGGCATTCATTTTTACATATTGAATTTCAGATCCATTGAAGGGGGGAGTTTTTCAAAAAACGTGAAGCTGCACCCCCCACTTTGAAATTGAAAAAAAAGTCTTAAAAATTCAAAAAACAAAAAAAATCTTTTTGGTAGATGACAGTTCGTTATCATAGCGTTCATTTAGGCTTATTAAATTTTATAAAAATTTACCCCAAATTTGAAATTAAAAAAAAAATTTTTTTAAAAATTAAAAAAAAAAAATTTGGTGGTTGGACGAAATTAGCACATAAATCTGGCATTCATTTTTACATATTGAATTTCAGATCCATTGAAGGGGGGAGTTTTTCAAAAAACGTGAAGCTGCACCCCCCACTTTGCACGGTAGGCAGGAAGCGACGATAGGTTGCATGAAAATGTCGAGAAAAAAGGAAAGTGGGGTTGTATTATGTGATGTTTATAGATGAAACATCCGTTGAAATTAAAATCCGAGCTGCTCCTTTTTCAAGGATATCCACATTTTTTGTTTTTTTTTGAAAGGATCAAATATTGAGGAAATCGAAAATTCGCCACTGTCCAAATTTTTCCGATTTTGATACATTATTTGGTCGCTAAGGGATACAAAAAAAGGTATTAAAAAGAAAAAAGGACACCTATAGTGGAAAAATCCAATGTGAACAGGACCTAAAGGATAACCACTGAAATATAAAATAACACAAAAAGTACCCATTTTAATTTGCGCATAACTCCTAAAATGTTAACTCTACGTGAAAATTCCGTATAATATGTTTCATTCAGAATAAATAAAGGAATATTTCTTTGATATACGATTTTCATCTACCTGCAGTGGTTAATGCACTTTGGTCCATCTAAAGTGAAAATTTCAAAAAAAAGTACTTTTTTTTATGGTGCTATTTTAAGTTCAAATATTTGTCTAGTTTATGTAAATATTTTAATCTAATGATCCAATTCTCATTCTTACATATCTATACGTTAATATTAAAAAGAATTAGAGCTGAAATACGCGCTAGCTGTGCACGGTGGACGGTAAGCAACAATAGGTTGCATGGGAATATCGAAAAAACGATCGCCGGCTAAAAACTTACGTAAAATGATATTCTAATATACTTCATAAACACACAGCAAGCGTGAATAAAATCTCCAACATTTTATTTAAACGAAAATTAGTACCAGCACACAGCTAGGCACATATTCGTTGGGCCATCGTTTTTACGATATTCCCATGCAACCTATTGTTGCTTCCCGCCCACCGTGCACAGCTAGCGCGTATCTCAGCTCTAACTCTTTTTTAGTATTAACGTATAGATATGTAGGAATGAGAGTTGGATCATTAGATTAAAATATTTACATAAACTAGAAAAATATTTGAACTTAAAATAGCACCATAAAAAAAACGTACTTTTTTTGAAATTTTCACTTTAGATGCACAAAAGTACATTAAGCACTGCAGGTACATCAAAATTGCATATCAAAGAAATATTTCTTTATTTATTCTGAATGAAACATATAATAAGGAATTTTCACGTAGAGTTAACATTTTAGGAGTTATACGCAAATTAAAGTGGGTACTTTTTGTGTTATTTTATATTTCAGTGGTTATCTTTTGGGTTCTGTTCACGTTGGATTTTTCCACTACAGGTGTCCTTTTTTCTTTTTAATACCTTTTTTTGTATCCCTTAGCGACCAAATAATATATTGAAATCGGAAAAATTTGGACAGTGGCGAATTTTCGATTTCCTCAATATTTGATCCTTTCAAAAAAAACAAAAAATGTGGATATCCTTGAAAAAGGAGCAGCTCGGATTTTAATTTCAACGGATGTTTCATCTATAAACATCACATAACACAACCCCACTTTCCTTTTTTCTCGACATTTTCATGCAACCTATCGTCGCTTCCTGCCTACCGTGTTTGAAATTGAAAAAAAAGTCTTAAAAATTCAAAAAACAAAAAAAATCTTTTTGGTAGATGACAGTTCGTTATCATAGCGTTCATTTAGGCTTATTAAATTTTATAAAAATTTACCCCAAATTTGAAATTAAAAAAAAAATTTTTTTAAAAATTAAAAAAAAAAATTTGGTGGTTGGACGAAATTAGCACATAAATCTGGCATTCATTTTTACATATTGAATTTCAGATCCATTGAAGGGGGGAGTTTTTCAAAAAACGTGAAGCTGCACCCCCCACTTTGAAATTGAAAAAAAAGTCTTAAAAATTCAAAAAACAAAAAAAATTTTTTTGATGGATGACAGTTCGTTAAGTTCGTTATCATAGCGTTCATTTAGGCTTATTAAATTTTATAAAAATTTACCCCAAATTTGAACTTTAAAAAAATTTTTTTTAAAAAATTAAAAAAAAAAAAATTGGTGGTTGGACGAAATTAGCACATAAATCTGGCATTCATTTTTACATATTGAATTTCAGATCCATTGAAGGGGGGAGTTTTTCAAAAAACGTGAAGCTGCACCCCCCACTTTGAAATTGAAAAAAAAGTCTTAAAAATTCAAAAAACAAAAAAAATCTTTTTGCTAGATGACAGTTCGTTATCATAGCGTTCATTTAGGCTTGTTAAATTTTATAAAAATTTACCCCAAATTTGAAATTAAAAAAAAAAATTTTTTAAAAATTAAAAAAAAAAAATTTGGTGGTTGGACGAAATTAGCACATAAATCTGGCATTCATTTTTACATATTGAATTTCAGATCCATTGAAGGGGGGAGTTTTTCAAAAAACGTGAAGCTGCACCCCCCACTTTGAAATTGAAAAAAAAGTCTTAAAAATTCAAAAAACAAAAAAAATCTTTTTGGTAGATGACAGTTCGTTATCATAGCGTTCATTTAGGCTTATTAAATTTTATAAAAATTTACCCCAAATTTGAAATTAAAAAAAAAAATTTTTTAAAAATTAAAAAAAAAAAATTTGGTGGTTGGACGAAATTAGCACATAAATCTGGCATTCATTTTTACATATTGAATTTCAGATCCATTGAAGGGGGGAGTTTTTCAAAAAACGTGAAGCTGCACCCCCCACTTTGAAATTGAAAAAAAAGTCTTAAAAATTCAAAAAACAAAAAAAATCTTTTTGGTAGATGACAGTTCGTTATCATAGCGTTCATTTAGGCTTATTAAATTTTATAAAAATTTACCCCAAATTTGAAATTAAAAAAAAAATTTTTTTTAAAATTAAAAAAAAAAAATTTGGTGGTTGGACGAAATTAGCACATAAATCTGGCATTCATTTTTACATATTGAATTTCAGATCCATTGAAGGGGGGAGTTTTTCAAAAAACGTGAAGCTGCACCCCCCACTTTGAAATTGAAAAAAAAGTCTTAAAAATTCAAAAAACAAAAAAAATCTTTTTGCTAGATGACAGTTCGTTATCATAGCGTTCATTTAGGCTTGTTAAATTTTATAAAAATTTACCCCAAATTTGAAATTAAAAAAAAAATTTTTTAAAAATTAAAAAAAAAAAATTTGGTGGTTGGACGAAATTAGCACATAAATCTGGCATTCATTTTTACATATTGAATTTCAGATCCATTGAAGGGGGGAGTTTTTCAAAAAACGTGAAGCTGCACCCCCCACTTTGAAATTGAAAAAAAAGTCTTAAAAATTCAAAAAACAAAAAAAATCTTTTTGGTAGATGACAGTTCGTTATCATAGCGTTCATTTAGGCTTATTAAATTTTATAAAAATTTACCCCAAATTTGAAATTAAAAAAAAAATTTTTTTAAAAATTAAAAAAAAAAAATTTGGTGGTTGGACGAAATTAGCACATAAATCTGGCATTCATTTTTACATATTGAATTTCAGATCCATTGAAGGGGGGAGTTTTTCAAAAAACGTGAAGCTGCACCCCCCACTTTGAAATTGAAAAAAAAAGTCTTAAAATATGCTGTTTTAATTATTAAATAAGGCTTCGATTTTTTAGTGGGTATATACTGTTTATTCTGCGCGATAGGCAAAATTTAATCAGAAATAGACTAGCCAAACATAACGGCAGAAAACGCGCAGAACTTGGGCAGGCAGAAAACGCCGGTTTACAAAAACCCTCGATTTCCTTGTATTTCTGCCAATGTGCACACATGAGGACGTGCGTTTTTATGACTTTCTGCCCAAGTTCTGCGCGTTTTCTGCCGTCATGTGTGGCTAGTCATAGGCACGTCACAATTTTGCCCAGTGGATTCACATGTACAAGTTAGAGGTGGGAAACTATCGATGCCACTATCGATAGTATCGATATTTTATTTTTTTTGAACTTTAAAAAAATTTAAAAAAAAAAATAAAAAAAAATAAAAAATTGGTGGTTGGACGAAATTAGCACATAAATCTGGCATTAATTTTTACATATTGAATTTCAGATCCATTGAAGGGGGGAGTTTTTCAAAAAACGTGAAGCTGCACCCCCCACTTTGAAATTGAAAAAAAAGTCTTAAAAATTCAAAAAACAAAAAAAATCTTTTTGCTAGATGACAGTTCGTTATCATAGCGTTCATTTAGGCTTGTTAAATTTTATAAAAATTTACCCCAAATTTGAAATTAAAAAAAAAATTTTTTTAAAAATTAAAAAAAAAATTTGGTGGTTGGACGAAATTAGCACATAAATCTGGCATTCATTTTTACATATTGAATTTCAGATCCATTGAAGGGGGGAGTTTTTCAAAAAACGTGAAGCTGCACCCCCCACTTTGAAATTGAAAAAATAGTCTTAAAAATTCAAAAAACAAAAAAAGTCTTTTTGGTAGATGACAGTTCGTTATCATAGCGTTCATTTAGGCTTATTAAATTTTATAAAAATTTACCCCAAATTTGAAATTAAAAAAAAAATTTTTTTTAAAATTAAAAAAAAAAAAATTTGGTGGTTGGACGAAATTAGCACATAAATCTGGCATTCATTTTTACATATTGAATTTCAGATCCATTGAAGGGGGGAGTTTTTCAAAAAACGTGAAGCTGCACCCCCCACTTTGAAATTGAAAAAAAAGTCTTAAAAATTCAAAAAACAAAAAAAATCTTTTTGGTAGATGACAGTTCGTTATCATAGCGTTCATTTAGGCTTATTAAATTTTATAAAAATTTACCCCAAATTTGAAATTAAAAAAAAAATTTTTTTAAAAATTAAAAAAAAAAAATTTGGTGGTTGGACGAAATTAGCACATAAATCTGGCATTCATTTTTACATATTGAATTTCAGATCCATTGAAGGGGGGAGTTTTTCAAAAAACGTGAAGCTGCACCCCCCACTTTGAAATTGAAAAAAAAGTCTTAAAAATTCAAAAAACAAAAAAAATCTTTTTGGTAGATGACAGTTCGTTATCATAGCGTTCATTTAGGCTTATTAAATTTTATAAAAATTTACCCCAAATTTGAAATTAAAAAAAAAATTTTTTTAAAAATTAAAAAAAAAAAATTTGGTGGTTGGACGAAATTAGCACATAAATCTGGCATTCATTTTTACATATTGAATTTCAGATCCATTGAAGGGGGGAGTTTTTCAAAAAACGTGAAGCTGCACCCCCCACTTTGAAATTGAAAAAAAAGTCTTAAAAATTCAAAAAACAAAAAAAATCTTTTTGGTAGATGACAGTTCGTTATCATAGCGTTCATTTAGGCTTATTAAATTTTATAAAAATTTACCCCAAATTTGAAATTAAAAAAAAAATTTTTTTAAAAATTAAAAAAAAAAAATTTGGTGGTTGGACGAAATTAGCACATAAATCTGGCATTCATTTTTACATATTGAATTTCAGATCCATTGAAGGGGGGAGTTTTTCAAAAAACGTGAAGTCTTAAAAATTCAAAAAACAAAAAAAATCTTTTTGATGGATGACAGTTCGTTATCATAGCGTTCATTTAGGCTTATTAAATTTTATAAAAATTTACCCCAAATTTGAACTTTAAAAAAATTTTTTTTAAAAAATTAAAAAAAAAAAAATTGGTGGTTGGACGAAATTAGCACATAAATCTGGCATTCATTTTTACATATTGAATTTCAGATCCATTGAAGGGGGGAGTTTTTCAAAAAACGTGAAGCTGCACCCCCCACTTTGAAATTGAAAAAAAAGTCTTAAAAATTCAAAAAACAAAAAAAATCTTTTTGCTAGATGACAGTTCGTTATCATAGCGTTCATTTAGGCTTGTTAAATTTTATAAAAATTTACCCCAAATTTGAAATTAAAAAAAAATTTTTTTAAAAATTAAAAAAAAAAAATTTGGTGGTTGGACGAAATTAGCACATAAATCTGGCATTCATTTTTACATATTGAATTTCAGATCCATTGAAGGGGGGAGTTTTTCAAAAAACGTGAAGCTGCACACCCCACTTTGAAATTGAAAAAAAGTCTTAAAAATTCAAAAAACAAAAAAAATCTTTTTGGTAGATGACAGTTCGTTATCATAGCGTTCATTTAGGCTTATTAAATTTTATAAAAATTTAACCCAAATTTGAAATTAAAAAAAAAATTTTTTTAAAAATTAAAAAAAAAAAATTTGGTGGTTGGACGAAATTAGCACATAAATCTGGCATTCATTTTTACATATTGAATTTCAGATCCATTGAAGGGGGGAGTTTTTCAAAAAACGTGAAGCTGCACCCCCCACTTTGAAATTGAAAAAAAAGTCTTAAAAATTCAAAAAACAAAAAAAATCTTTTTGGTAGATGACAGTTCGTTATCATAGCGTTCATTTAGGCTTATTAAATTTTATAAAAATTTACCCCAAATTTGAAATTAAAAAAAAAATTTTTTTAAAAATTAAAAAAAAAAAATTTGGTGGTTGGACGAAATTAGCACATAAATCTGGCATTCATTTTTACATATTGAATTTCAGATCCATTGAAGGGGGGAGTTTTTCAAAAAACGTGAAGCTGCACCCCCCACTTTGAAATTGAAAAAAAAGTCTTAAAAATTCAAAAAACAAAAAAATCTTTTTGGTAGATGACAGTTCGTTATCATAGCGTTCATTTAGGCTTATTAAATTTTATAAAAATTTACCCCAAATTTGAAATTAAAAAAAAAATTTTTTTAAAAATTAAAAAAAAAAAATTTGGTGGTTGGACGAAATTAGCACATAAATCTGGCATTCATTTTTACATATTGAATTTCAGATCCATTGAAGGGGGGAGTTTTTCAAAAAACGTGAAGCTGCACCCCCCACTTTGAATTGAAAAAAAGTCTTAAAAATTCAAAAAACAAAAAAAATCTTTTTGCTAGATGACAGTTCGTTATCATAGCGTTCATTTAGGCTTATTAAATTTTATAAAAATTTGAAATTAAAAAAAAAATTTTTTTAAAAATTAAAAAAAAAATTTGGTGGTTGGACGAAATTAGCACATAAATCTGGCATTCATTTTTACATATTGAATTTCAGATCCATTGAAGGGGGGAGTTTTTCAAAAAACGTGAAGCTGCACCCCCCACTTTGAAATTGAAAAAAAAGTCTTAAAAATTCAAAAAACAAAAAAAATCTTTTTGGTAGATGACAGTTCGTTATCATAGCGTTCATTTAGGCTTATTAAATTTTATAAAAATTTACCCCAAATTTGAAATTAAAAAAAAAATTTTTTTAAAAATTAAAAAAAAAAAATTTGGTGGTTGGACGAAATTAGCACATAAATCTGGCATTCATTTTTACATATTGAATTTCAGATCCATTGAAGGGGGGAGTTTTTCAAAAAACGTGAAGCTGCACCCCCCACTTTGAAATTGAAAAAAAAGTCTTAAAAATTCAAAAAACAAAAAAAATCTTTTTGGTAGATGACAGTTCGTTATCATAGCGTTCATTTAGGCTTATTAAATTTTATAAAAATTTACCCCAAATTTGAAATTAAAAAAAAAATTTTTTTAAAAATTAAAAAAAAAAAATTTGGTGGTTGGACGAAATTAGCACATAAATCTGGCATTCATTTTTACATATTGAATTTCAGATCCATTGAAGGGGGGAGTTTTTCAAAAAACGTGAAGTCTTAAAAATTCAAAAAACAAAAAAAATCTTTTTGATGGATGACAGTTCGTTATCATAGCGTTCATTTAGGCTTATTAAATTTTATAAAAATTTACCCCAAATTTGAACTTTAAAAAAATTTTTTTTAAAAAATTAAAAAAAAAAAAATTGGTGGTTGGACGAAATTAGCACATAAATCTGGCATTCATTTTTACATATTGAATTTCAGATCCATTGAAGGGGGGAGTTTTTCAAAAAACGTGAAGCTGCACCCCCCACTTTGAAATTGAAAAAAAAGTCTTAAAAATTCAAAAAACAAAAAAAATCTTTTTGCTAGATGACAGTTCGTTATCATAGCGTTCATTTAGGCTTGTTAAATTTTATAAAAATTTACCCCAAATTTGAAATTAAAAAAAAAATTTTTTTAAAAATTAAAAAAAAAAAATTTGGTGGTTGGACGAAATTAGCACATAAATCTGGCATTCATTTTTACATATTGAATTTCAGATCCATTGAAGGGGGGAGTTTTTCAAAAAACGTGAAGCTGCACACCCCACTTTGAAATTGAAAAAAAAGTCTTAAAAATTCAAAAAACAAAAAAAATCTTTTTGGTAGATGACAGTTCGTTATCATAGCGTTCATTTAGGCTTATTAAATTTTATAAAAATTTACCCCAAATTTGAAATTAAAAAAAAAATTTTTTTAAAAATTAAAAAAAAAAAATTTGGTGGTTGGACGAAATTAGCACATAAATCTGGCATTCATTTTTACATATTGAATTTCAGATCCATTGAAGGGGGGAGTTTTTCAAAAAACGTGAAGCTGCACCCCCCACTTTGAAATTGAAAAAAAAGTCTTAAAAATTCAAAAAACAAAAAAAATCTTTTTGGTAGATGACAGTTCGTTATCATAGCGTTCATTTAGGCTTATTAAATTTTATAAAAATTTACCCCAAATTTGAAATTAAAAAAAAAATTTTTTTAAAAATTAAAAAAAAAATTTGGTGGTTGGACGAAATTAGCACATAAATCTGGCATTCATTTTTACATATTGAATTTCAGATCCATTGAAGGGGGGAGTTTTTCAAAAAACGTGAAGCTGCAGCCCCCACTTTGAAATTGAAAAAAAAGTCTTAAAAATTCAAAAAACAAAAAAAATCTTTTTGCTAGATGACAGTTCGTTATCATAGCGTTCATTTAGGCTTGTTAAATTTTATAAAAATTTACCCCAAATTTGAAATTAAAAAAAATTTTTTTTTTTAAAATTAAAAAAAAAAAATTTGGTGGTTGGACGAAATTAGCACATAAATCTGGCATTCATTTTTACATATTGAATTTCAGATCCATTGAAGGGGGGAGTTTTTCAAAAAACGTGAAGCTGCACCCCCCACTTTGAAATTGAAAAAAAAGTCTTAAAAATTCAAAAAACAAAAAAAATCTTTTTGCTAGATGACAGTTCGTTATCATAGCGTTCATTTAGGCTTGTTAAATTTTATAAAAATTTACCCCAAATTTGAAATTAAAAAAAAAATTTTTTTAAAAATTAAAAAAAAAAAAATTTGGTGGTTGGACGAAATTAGCACATAAATCTGGCATTCATTTTTACATATTGAATTTCAGATCCATTGAAGGGGGGAGTTTTTCAAAAAACGTGAAGCTGCACCCCCCACTTTGAAATTGAAAAAAAAGTCTTAAAAATTCAAAAAACAAAAAAAATCTTTTTGGTAGATGACAGTTCGTTATCATAGCGTTCATTTAGGCTTATTAAATTTTATAAAAATTTACCCCAAATTTGAAATTAAAAAAAAAATTTTTTTAAAAATTAAAAAAAAAAATTTGGTGGTTGGACGAAATTAGCACATAAATCTGGCATTCATTTTTACATATTGAATTTCAGATCCATTGAAGGGGGGAGTTTTTCAAAAAACGTGAAGCTGCACCCCCCACTTTGAAATTGAAAAAAAAGTCTTAAAATATGCTGTTTTAATTATTAAATAAGGCTTCGATTTTTTGGTGGGTATATACTGTTTATTCTGCGCGATAGGCAAAATTTAATCAGAAATAGACTAGCCAAACATAACGGCAGAAAACGCGCAGAACTTGGGCAGGCAGAAAACGCCGGTTTACAAAAACCCTCGATTTCCTTGTATTTCTGCCAATGTGCACACATGAAGACGTGCGTTTTTATGACTTTCTGCCCAAGTTCTGCGCGTTTTCTGCCGTCATGTGTGGCTAGTCATAGGCACGTCACAATTTTGCCCAGTGGATTCACATGTACAAGTTAGAGGTGGGAAACTATCGATGCCACTATCGATAGTATCGATATTTTATTTTTTTTGAACTTTAAAAAAATTTAAAAAAAAAATAAAAAAAAAAAAAAATTGGTGGTTGGACGAAATTAGCACATAAATCTGGCATTAATTTTTACATATTGAATTTCAGATCCATTGAAGGGGGGAGTTTTTCAAAAAACGTGAAGCTGCACCCCCCACTTTGAAATTGAAAAAAAAGTCTTAAAAATTCAAAAAACAAAAAAAATCTTTTTGCTAGATGACAGTTCGTTATCATAGCGTTCATTTAGGCTTGTTAAATTTTATAAAAATTTACCCCAAATTTGAAATTAAAAAAAAAAATTTTTTAAAAATTAAAAAAAAAATTTGGTGGTTGGACGAAATTAGCACATAAATCTGGCATTCATTTTTACATATTGAATTTCAGATCCATTGAAGGGGGGAGTTTTTCAAAAAACGTGAAGCTGCACCCCCCACTTTGAAATTGAAAAAAAAGTCTTAAAAATTCAAAAAACAAAAAAAATCTTTTTGGTAGATGACAGTTCGTTATCATAGCGTTCATTTAGGCTTATTAAATTTTATAAAAATTTACCCCAAATTTTAAATTAAAAAAAAAATTTTTTTAAAAATTAAAAAAAAAAAATTTGGTGGTTGGACGAAATTAGCACATAAATCTGGCATTCATTTTTACATATTGAATTTCAGATCCATTGAAGGGGGGAGTTTTTCAAAAAACGTGAAGCTGCACCCCCCACTTTGAAATTGAAAAAAAAGTCTTAAAAATTCAAAAAACAAAAAAAATCTTTTTGGTAGATGACAGTTCGTTATCATAGCGTTCATTTAGGCTTATTAAATTTTATAAAAATTTACACCAAATTTGAAATTAAAAAAAAATTTTTTTTAAAAATTAAAAAAAAAAAATTTGGTGGTTGGACGAAATTAGCACATAAATCTGGCATTCATTTTTACATATTGAATTTCAGATCCATTGAAGGGGGGAGTTTTTCAAAAAACGTGAAGCTGCACCCCCCACTTTGAAATTGAAAAAAAAGTCTTAAAAATTCAAAAAACAAAAAAAATCTTTTTGGTAGATGACAGTTCGTTATCATAGCGTTCATTTAGGCTTATTAAATTTTATAAAAATTTACCCCAAATTTGAAATTAAAAAAAAAATTTTTTTAAAAATTAAAAAAAAAAAATTTGGTGGTTGGACGAAATTAGCACATAAATCTGGCATTCATTTTTACATATTGAATTTCAGATCCATTGAAGGGGGGAGTTTTTCAAAAAACGTGAAGCTGCACCCCCCACTTTGAAATTGAAAAAAAAGTCTTAAAAATTCAAAAAACAAAAAAAATCTTTTTGCTAGATGACAGTTCGTTATCATAGCGTTCATTTAGGCTTGTTAAATTTTATAAAAATTTACCCCAAATTTGAAATTAAAAAAAAAATTTTTTTAAAAATTAAAAAAAAAAAATTTGGTGGTTGGACGAAATTAGCACATAAATCTGGCATTCATTTTTACATATTGAATTTCAGATCCATTGAAGGGGGGAGTTTTTCAAAAAACGTGAAGCTGCACCCCCCACTTTGAAATTGAAAAAAAAGTCTTAAAAATTCAAAAAACAAAAAAAATCTTTATGATGGATGACAGTTCGTTATAATAGCGTTCATTTAGGCTTATTAAATTTTATAAAAATTTACCCCAAATTTGAACTTTAAAAAAATTTTTTTTAAAAAATTAAAAAAAAAAAAATTGGTGGTTGGACGAAATTAGCACATAAATCTGGCATTCATTTTTACATATTGAATTTCAGATCCATTGAAGGGGGGAGTTTTTCAAAAAACGTGAAGCTGCACCCCCCACTTTGAAATTGAAAAAAAAGTCTTAAAAATTCAAAAAACAAAAAAAATCTTTTTGCTAGATGACAGTTCGTTATCATAGCGTTCATTTAGGCTTGTTAAATTTTATAAAAATTTACCCCAAATTTGAAATTAAAAAAAAAATTTTTTTAAATATTAAAAAAAAAAAATTTGGTGGTTGGACGAAATTAGCACATAAATCTGGCATTCATTTTTACATATTGAATTTCAGATCCATTGAAGGGGGGAGTTTTTCAAAAAACGTGAAGCTGCACCCCCCACTTTGAAATTGAAAAAAAAGTCTTAAAAATTCAAAAAACAAAAAAAATCTTTTTGGTAGATGACAGTTCGTTATCATAGCGTTCATTTAGGCTTATTAAATTTTATAAAAATTTACCCCAAATTTGAAATTAAAAAAAAAATTTTTTTAAAAATTAAAAAAAAAAATTTGGTGGTTGGACGAAATTAGCACATAAATCTGGCATTCATTTTTACATATTGAATTTCAGATCCATTGAAGGGGGGAGTTTTTCAAAAAACGTGAAGCTGCACCCCCCACTTTGAAATTGAAAAAAAAGTCTTAAAAATTCAAAAAACAAAAAAAATCTTTTTGGTAGATGACAGTTCGTTATCATAGCGTTCATTTAGGCTTATTAAATTTTATAAAAATTTACCCCAAATTTGAAATTAAAAAAAAAATTTTTTTAAAAATTAAAAAAAAAAAAAATTTGGTGGTTGGACGAAATTAGCACATAAATCTGGCATTCATTTTTACATATTGAATTTCAGATCCATTGAAGGGGGGAGTTTTTCAAAAAACGTGAAGCTGCACCCCCCACTTTGAAATTGAAAAAAAAGTCTTAAAAATTCAAAAAACAAAAAAAATCTTTTTGGTAGATGACAGTTCGTTATCATAGCGTTCATTTAGGCTTATTAAATTTTATAAAAATTTACCCCAAATTTGAAATTAAAAAAAAAATTTTTTTAAAAATTAAAAAAAAAAATTTGGTGGTTGGACGAAATTAGCACATAAATCTGGCATTCATTTTTACATATTGAATTTCAGATCCATTGAAGGGGGGAGTTTTTCAAAAAACGTGAAGCTGCACCCCCCACTTTGAAATTGAAAAAAAAGTCTTAAAAATTCAAAAAACAAAAAAAATTTTTTTGGTAGATGACAGTTCGTTATCATAGCGTTCATTTAGGCTTATTAAATTTTATAAAAATTTACCCCAAATTTGAAATTAAAAAAAAAATTTTTTTAAAAATTAAAAAAAAAAATTTGGTGGTTGGACGAAATTAGCACATAAATCTGGCATTCATTTTTACATATTGAATTTCAGATCCATTGAAGGGGGGAGTTTTTCAAAAAACGTGAAGCTGCACCCCCCACTTTGAAATTGAAAAAAAAGTCTTAAAAATTCAAAAAACAAAAAAAATCTTTTTGGTAGATGACAGTTCGTATCATAGCGTTCATTTAGGCTTATTAAATTTTATAAAAATTTACCCCAAATTTGAAATTAAAAAAAAAATTTTTTTAAAAATTAAAAAAAAAAATTTGGTGGTTGGACGAAATTAGCACATAAATCTGGCATTAATTTTTACATATTGAATTTCAGATCCATTGAAGGGGGGAGTTTTTCAAAAAACGTGAAGCTGCACCCCCCACTTTGAAATTGAAAAAAAAGTCTTAAAAATTCAAAAAACAAAAAAAATCTTTTTGGTAGATGACAGTTCGTTATCATAGCGTTCATTTAGGCTTATTAAATTTTATAAAAATTTACCCCAAATTTGAAATTAAAAAAAAAATTTTTTTAAAAATTAAAAAAAAAAATTTGGTGGTTGGACGAAATTAGCACATAAATCTGGCATTCATTTTTACATATTGAATTTCAGATCCATTGAAGGGGGGAGTTTTTCAAAAAACGTGAAGCTGCACCCCCCACTTTGAAATTGAAAAAAAAGTCTTAAAAATTCAAAAAACAAAAAAAATCTTTTTGGTAGATGACAGTTCGTTATCATAGCGTTCATTTAGGCTTATTAAATTTTATAAAAATTTACCCCAAATTTGAAATTAAAAAAAAAATTTTTTTAAAAATTAAAAAAAAAAAAATTTGGTGGTTGGACGAAATTAGCACATAAATCTGGCATTCATTTTTACATATTGAATTTCAGATCCATTGAAGGGGGGAGTTTTTCAAAAAACGTGAAGCTGCACCCCCCACTTTGAAATTGAAAAAAAAGTCTTAAAAATTCAAAAAACAAAAAAAATCTTTTTGGTAGATGACAGTTCGTTATCATAGCGTTCATTTAGGCTTATTAAATTTTATAAAAATTTACCCCAAATTTGAAATTAAAAAAAAAAATTTTTTAAAAATTAAAAAAAAAAAAAATTTGGTGGTTGGACGAAATTAGCACATAAATCTGGCATTCATTTTTACATATTGAATTTCAGATCCATTGAAGGGGGGAGTTTTTCAAAAAACGTGAAGCTGCACCCCCCACTTTGAAATTGAAAAAAAAGTCTTAAAAATTCAAAAAACAAAAAAATCTTTTTGCTAGATGACAGTTCGTTATCATAGCGTTCATTTAGGCTTGTTAAATTTTATAAAAATTTACCCCAAATTTGAAATTAAAAAAAAATTTTTTTTAAAAATTAAAAAAAAAAAATTTGGTGGTTGGACGAAATTAGCACATAAATCTGGCATTCATTTTTGCATATTGAATTTTCGATCCGTTGAGGGGGGGGTCCAGCTTCACGTGAAGCTGCACCCCCCATTTTGACATATAAAAAAAACCCCTTAAAATTGGAGCACAAAATTTTTTTTTTTTGGAACAAATTAGCACATAAATAGCACATAATTCCTGGCCTATTAATTTTCAAATCCATTGAATGGGGGGTCCAGCTTCACTGGGCTAAATAAATCATTGAATTATAAATATTGGCTGAAAATACGTGTTCAATTTACTGATCGCCAACATTCTAAAATACTTTTGCGACTTAAACGAGTAACTGGACGCAAATCTATACCCAACCTCGTGTTAGCTAATGCCTACAACCATGCCGGGCTCACCGAAACTTGATAACATCGCCGGCGCAGACAGCGCATTGTCACTCACGGATACAATCGGAAATAATTTGCCATCGCCTTCCACAACAGGAGAGGCGGTTACAAGTTACCACAATCCGGCCATTACCCCAGATATTTCATCACCGCTGTTCTCGGTATCTAACGCCACATTTTCAACGGCGAGAACATTTGCAGCATACACTCCTCCCAGTTTGTATCAAGTGCCGTCACACTCATCATTACCCGCCTGGCCCAGAGGCCTTCAAACGGGTATAAGTTACGTCACTACTGCTACTATGGCCGACCACGCTAACCTTTTTGGCAGAATGGCAGGACTGCAATTCAACTCTACGTATGTGCACCCGTCAAGCTTCATGGTTGGTCAGAGCCACCATGACCCGATGAACGCAACGTACACGACTCTGCACGAAGGTAATATCTTACAAACATCACTTCCCACCACCAACCTGTCGCAGCCTGATGTAGCTGCCGTACACAGTACATTCTCACCAACGCGTGTCTTTGCCGGACAAACGCATGGAGGTTTTGCTTCCGCTAACGACAACGTACGGAGTGGACTATACGCACAGCCATGGCAAAGCTCGACGTAAGCCTAACACCATCACAACTAGCAGCCAGGCATGTCATAAGCAAAGATTTGCCATCCTTCTCCGGAAAGCCGGAAGAGTGGCCACTGTTCATTACGAACTACGAGCAGTCAACCTTGCGCTGCGGTTTTTCTGAGCAAGAAAACCTGATTCGGCTGCAGAAATCGTTACGAGGCGCAGCCCTGGAAGCGGTTAGGGGAAAACTGATGGTACCCTCCACGGTCCACCTAGCCATCGAAACGCTGCGTATGCTATTCGGGCGACCAGACGTCATCCATGACACACTACAGCGTAAATTAAGACAAATGCCACCGGTGAAAACCGATCGCTTGAATACCTTAATTGATCTAGCCTGAACAGTTACCTTAATGACCCTATGCTTATCAACGAGCTACTAAGCAAACTCCCAGGGGACATGAAGCTAGGCTGGGGTCGTCGTCGAATGGCTTCAGCTCATGTAGACATGGTAACCTTCGACAACTGGTTGTTCGAGCTGGCGTCGTGTGCCAGTCAAGTAACCTCAATAAATTCCGTAGCAACGGAGGAGGAAAGGTCTGGGCGAAGAAGCGCCAAAGAAAGAATTCTTGTACACAACGAGACTCCGAGGAAGCGTGACACGTCGAAATCGCGTAAAAAGAAAAATGCCTCCACAGCGCCATGCCCACAGTGTGAGGAAACCCACCGCCTCTCCGATTGCAGCCAATTCATAGCAAAGAGTCGCAATGAATGCTGGCAACTGGTTAAAGATAAGAAAATCTGCATCCGTTGCTTCAGAGCCCACATGATCCGGCAATGCACCTCCAAACAAGTCCGCGGGATAGACGGCTGTCGCATGGCCCACAATCCACTACTACACAATCACACGTCGGCAGCAAACAGCAAGTCGTCTAAAGACGAAGCCAAAACTCAAGGCGATTCTACAGTCCTATTACATCAACGTGAACTTAAGAGGGCTATCTTTCGTTACATCCCGGTTATTCTGTATGGACCTAAAGCAACTGTGGAAACATTCTCTCTGATCGACGAAGGGTCATCGTGCACACTGATGGATGGAAGCTTGGCGAAGCAGCTGGGACTAGACGGACCCAGTGAAGAGCTATGCCTAAGATGGACGGGCGATATCACTCAACAGGAGGAAAAGTCTAAATTTGTGGGCGGCGAAATATCCTACAGAGGAGAAAATGCAGCGCGTTACTATATGCGCAACATACGAACGATAACCGGCTTGGAATTACCCCAACAATCACTGGACGACGACATGCTAAGTGAGCATACCCATCTGAAATCACTACCAATTTTACCATATACCGTCTGCAGAGCTCGTCTACTCATCGGCTTGGACAACACCAAATTGTGTGTTCCAATCGAGGTACGTCAGGCTGAAGGTGACGATCTGGTCGCAGCTCGCTGCAAAATTGGCTGGTCAGTTTATGGTCACGACCAGTCTGCTAATCGGTCGAGCGAAAACCTACTGCACATTTTTGCGTGTAGCAAAGACAACCAGTTGGATAGCATGATGAGAGCTTATTTCTCTGTAGAAAGCATAGGCACTAACCCCTGCATCCAACCGTTGACGTCCAAGGCAGATGAGCGGGCATACCGCATAATGAACGACACCGTTAAATATATCGCCGGCGATAAGAAATGGGAAACCGGTCTATTATGGAAGTACGATCAGGTGGCGTTCCTGGACTCATACCCAATGGCTCGCCGTCGTCTGTGCCTGGAACGAAAGATGGAAAACTGCGCCGAACTGAAAAAATTTCTGTGCGAGAAGATTTCATACTACAGCGAAGGGGATACATCAGGAAGCTTACTTCAGACGAAGTCTCCAAAGGTGGTAAGGCCTGGTTTCTCCCAATATTTGCCGTCACTAATGTCAACAAAAACAAAAGAAGAATTGTCTGGGACGCCGCAGCCAAGGTACGTGATATCAGCTTAAACGACTTACTATTGAAAGGACCCGATCTTTTGCGTTCTATGGTGGGCGTTCTTCTGCGATTTCGTGAGGGACCGGTGGCTGTATGCGGAGATATCCGCGAAATGTTCCACCAGATCAGAGTTAGAAAGGAAGACCAGGCGGCGCAGCAGTTCCTATGGAGGGATGGCGATGTCAGTCGACAACCAGACGTGTATGCCATGACTGTGATGACATTTGGGGCGTCATGCTCTCCGTCCCTGGCCAACTACATAAAAGACAAAAACGCCATGCGCTTCGAAAAGGAACTCCCTCATGCAGTGAATACAATTGTTCAAAATACGTTCGTAGACGACTGGCTGCATAGCGTGGACGATGAGAGCGAAATGATTCAACTCGCTTCAGACGTCCGCCGCATTCACCTTGAAGGGGGGGTTCGAAATGCGTCACTGGTTATCGAATTCATCGCGTGTAGTTCAGATGCTAACCGGGGACGGGGAAACGGAGTCTCCCAACAAATGCTTCGAGGAGCTGGGAGCAGGGCCACAAAAGGTCCTCGGTATGTGGTGGTTGTCGAACAGCGACGAACTGACCTTTGTGCAGGGCTTTAAGAGAGACATTTTTGACGAATCTCTCCCCCCAACTAAACGCGAAATACTTCGAGTGGTGATGAGCATCTTCGATCCCTTAGGACTACTAGGCTTCTTCGTGTCAAGGCCAAGATTATTCTTCAGGACGTGTGGAGGTCAGGCGTAACTTCTGACGCGCCCGTGCATCATCAGGAATACTCCGAATGGCGGCAGTGGTTGAAAAGACTAAGTCGTATTCACGAAATTCGAGTACCGCGGCACTATCTTCTGGCTAGTATCAGTAAAGACAATCAAATGCACATCTTTGTGGACGCGAGCATATCAGCGTACGCAGCAGTAGTGTACCTACGTTCGAATTCTGACGGGAAAACCCACTGCAGTCTTGTGGCCTCGAAGACTAGAGTAGCTCCGTTGAAACCTCTATCGGTGCCGAGGCTCGAGCTAATGGCAGCCATCCTGGGGCTCCGCTTATCCAAGTTTGTGTTACAGGAACTATCCATACAGATAAGTCGACGAGTATTCTGGTGTGATTCCAAAGATGTGCTATGCTGGCTAAGGTCCGTCGCGAGAAAATTCAACCAGTTTGTACGTGTTGGCGAGATCCTGGAGGAATCGCAAATAAGTGAATGGCGATGGGTGCCGACGAAAGACAACGTTGCGGACGATGGCAACAAATGGAACTCCAATAGCGACATTAGCAGTGACCTGAGGTGGTTTACAGGCCCAGAGTTCCTGATACTCCCAGAAACTTCCCGGCCTACCTCCGAATTCGAAGAGCCAAATCCCGTAGTTGAAACGGTACAGCACCTGACAGTTGAAAGTATGCCGGGAGAAGATTCAACACCAGATCCAACACGGTTTAGTAAGTGGGAGAAACTACGTGCCGCCCAGATGTGCGTTCTCCGTTTTCTCCGGTTGACGATGAGAAACCCACCGAGAAACCCTATAACTGACATAATATTAAACGACAGAACCTGCAAAAGCGCCGAAACGATGCTCTTTCGCGAGTGTCAACGGGATTGCTTCAACGCTGAATTTAACCAACTTAGAGCTGGTGCGGTAAGTCGTAAAAGTCTAATATATAAATTGTCTCCCTTTGTAGACGAGTACGGGCTGCTGCGTGTAAAGGGCCGGATCAATGAAGTAACAGGTGTCGGGACAGACCTCAAACAACCAATTATACTTCCACGAAAACACATCATATCTCAGCTGCTAGCAGACTTCTATCATCGTCGATTTCACCATCACCACAACGAGATAGTAGTAAATGAGACGAGGCAACGATGTTGCATACCCGGGCTTAGAGCGTTGGTGAAAACAGTCGCAAAAAGCTGCCAACAGTGTCGTAACAAGAGAGCGATCCCGATGCCACCAGAGATGGGCAAATTACCACGAGAACGTCTTGCGGCTTATAGCCACCCATTTGCATACACAGGGGTCGACTATTTCGGACCCTTCGATGTGATGCAGTGGCGTAGTAACGGGGGGGGGGGGGGGGTTTGGGGACAAAACCCCCCCCTAAAGATTCGTTTTGACCATAAAACCATCTTTGACTTTATTAGCATACATTTCTTTTTCAGGAAAAAATCAATGAGAATAGTAATTTTTCGAAATTGGTAATTCGAAATTTAGCGCTTTTTCACGAAGTATTACTTATAATTCTAGCGTTTGTTGAGCCGTAGGAAAGTGCAAGAACCGCAGGAATTTTACCACAATTTACATTCTTTGTACTTATATTCGCTCTTTTGTGGTACAATTCCTACGATTCCTGCACTTCCCTACGGCTCAACAAACGCTACAATTATTATACGGTATTGCTGTTATTAACATGCTAATAACAAAAAAGTAACGCCAATTATTTAAATTTCAAGTTTTCTTTCAATTACTTATCATCTTAATCAAATAATATTAGTATAAACTACAATGGGAATAAATATGCAATGTATAAGAGTATCTGAACTTGAGATTTTACTTAATGTCTGTCAAAATGGAATATTAAAAAACTAAATTATATAAGAAAATCATTATTTATAACCGTAGCACATAGGTAGAAATATTTTATTGTGTAGATCTATTCCAAATTGCTTGTTTAATGCAAAATTTTAATAATTTGTGTTAAAAGTAGAGCTCTCGATTTTTCTTTTGAACATTTTCCAGTAGCCCGAACAGTTGTTGTTCAAATGCTCGAAGAGTTGTTTGTTTGTTTATTACCCGTATGTTTGTACGGGCATTTGAACAATTCGGGTATTTTGAAGTTTGTTTTTTTCTTTTGTTTATTATTATTTTTTTTCTTTATATGTAGTTTTTTTATTTTTGCTTTTCCGATACACATTTTTGTGTTTGTAAGCTCGAATGTTTGTACGGGCATTTGAACAACAAACGGGCTTCAAACAAAAACGATCAGATCGAATTGCTCGATACCCGGGTATCTAGGGCTCTAGTTAAAAGTCGATTTTATTGAAAAATATATACAGTGACTCAAAAAAAAATCATACGCCAGTGTTTTTAAATTTATTTCAAACAGTTCTGTCGAAAATTTGACTCTCTTATTTTCGTTTAAAAATGTAAAAAATTTTTCAATAAAAATCGCCTTAAGCAGGATTTCTAAGCTTATGGAAAAATCCGAAAAATCGTAGAAATTTCTAAAAGTGGATTAAAAATTTCAAAGCGCGGGCAGAATTTATAGAAGATTTTGAGGTGATTTCTAAGTGTACTGTTATGTAGCCAACCAATTTTAGTGTAAAAAGTGCTATTCTCAATGCTGTAAAAATTTCCGTCGATTTTAGTAATTTTTTTCTGTAGGGTGTTTGCGTTATATGTACGTGAGACCGTTCCAATTAAAATTTCCGAAAAGCCAATGAAATTTTTCAAAAAGTTGAATGTTGCATATTATTATATGAGGAGGTCCATAACAAAACGCAATAATTCCACTTTTCAAATATTTTGGTTTTTTAACTAAATCCAATTCTACGCATTAAAACCTATGTAACCATCGCTATAAAACATACCAAAGGTCAATAATTTTACAGTTATTCAACACCAAAAATATTAGTTCAGACCAAAATGAAACATTTCCATATCTATCCAATTAAATTAATTTTATTTTTATGGTTGTTAGAAATATTCTTTGATTAAACTACCTTTGCGAATAACTACTTTGCATTTAATATTGTAAACACATTTGCTAATTCTTTTTATGCTAAATATTTTGAGAAAACTTTGGCGAACAGTGGTCCAAAATATCTGAGTTGGAGTATTATACCAAGATATTTTTAGATCAGCAGGGAAATAGTGCCCATGGAACAGATGATATAACTTTATGTGATTGTTTGGAGGAGGACACTGCAATGAAAGTGTAATATAATGTGAATTTATTGTAATACTTGTATGTTTATATAGTGATTTAAATGCAATAAAAACCGTTGATATAAAACAGTTTTTAATTTTCCTATAGAATATGTATAAGCAATTAAAATCAAAAAAAATTATTTAAAGCAAAAAGCCAAAATTCCAAACCTAGTTTATATCAAAACGCAACATTTCCATACATGTTCAGAACAAAATGAAATAAATACTATTGGACGGACCAAAACGCAACATTTCCATTTTTTAATCTAAATAACTTAAAAACAAATTGCCAGATAAAATTTTTTTTTATGATTTGTATTGTTTTTAGATAACTATTAAACTACAACAACAGTTTAAAAAAAAATATATATCCTATTGACTTAAATTAGTTTTTTTCGTTTATCCAAAAAATTGTTTTGGTGGAATTATTGCGTTTTGTTATGGACCTCCTCATATTACAATTGAATGAGCTGCAAAATTGCATACTCAAAAATCTTCTAAAAAATGTAGCTTTATAATTCTTAGCCCCTTTTTATGATAAGTACTTCCTTAACTTTGAAAAATTGGAAATACTAAAAATACTGCCTAAAAAGTTAACAATAATCGCTGCTAAATATCTGGGTTACTTTCGAGCATCACCTACATTAACCATGATATGCGTTAGAAATATAAACATTAAAATTAAATATAAAGCACAAAAAGAAAATTATTGTAGGTACATATGAAAAACCCTGTATCTAGTAGTGAAGTGCGGCTTTGTGCGACGTAATTTTTTGTCGGCTAACTACTAATTGTACTAGATATCATGTCCGAGGGTTAATTTGACTGAGTCTGACAGAGCAACATAACAAAATCAATTTTGAACACAAAAAAGAGTGAATTTTTTTTTTTAAATATCCCAACTTTAAAAGCTTAAAACTATAAACTTAGAATTATTGGAAACCAAGGATATTATTGAAAAGTGTTAATAATTACTTGAACCTTTAGGATTCATCACGATTACTTAAATGAAATGCTTTAAATAATAACCCAATAAACACAACGGATTCGCCTCGAATTCGCGTCGGATTCGCTTTCTCTGATTATATTATCGCGGCAATAGTTCGCGGCGATAGATCGGCGAATCCGAATTCGTAGGAATGTCACCTATCACTAGCGATTCGAGAATTTCTTCATTCTCGGATCGCTGGCGATTCGAATTTTTTATCATTAGCGATACGAGAATTTTTAATTTCTCTGATTGCTGGCGATTTGAAAATTTTTACATTCTCGGATCGTTGGCGATTCGAATTTTTTATCATTAGCGATTCGAAAATCTGTAAAAAAAAAACTGATTTCATCGGACTTGCCGCGAACTCGAGGCGAGTCCGAGAAATTACATTCGCGAAAATCTGCTTTCGCGAACTCGCCTCGAATTCGCCGCGATATCATCCTCGCGGCTGTGTTTATTGGGAAATATTCAAGTTGAAACTAGCACTTAAAAATATGTAAGAAAAAAAACAAAAAAATTAACTTCAGATATGCTAAGTTACGACCATCTGGGGCAAGTGCAGAGTATGGGGTCGGGAAAAAAGCGATGAATTATTGTTCCCCATTCTATTTCCAATATGTGGGAATGTTTTTTTCTGTAATTGTAACAATTTTACAAAATTCAAATTTGGGCGCATAAAACTTGAAAATCTACCTATGCGCGTAGATTTCCAGAAGAGAATATGAGACTTACTTTTGAAGTATAGTTAAAGGCTCTTGGCAACTGACAATCTGGCATGTCAAGCAGTGTGTATGTGTGAGTTTTTGTGTGTGTGTTAGTGCAATCGGCAGTCGTAGTGCTCCACGTTCTTGTTCGGGCTCGCGTTGATGAGAATCAAATCTTTTAGATATTTGCGTAAATCACCCGACACTCACACATATGTATACACTGCTTAACATTCCAGATTTTAAGTGGCCAAGGGCCTTAAGAGTTTGATATATGTATTATAAGCGATATTTGTGTACTAAAATGTTAAATTATAGTCTGAAAAAATTACATTTCGCTAGCTTAGAGTGCAAACTGTGTAAGTCCACTTTTATGAAAAAGTGTATTTATATGTAGAACGCTAGAAAAATCAAATACGCACCGCGCTAAACAAGTCTGAGATACTTGTCATATTTCTACTCGTTGTTATTCAGTGATACGCAAATTGTGTAAGTCCAAAAAGCGAAAAAAATTGTGTAAGTCCAAAATATTTATATGAACAGAAATTTTTTTTCATTTCGAATTTTTTTTCTTTTTTGTTTTTTGTGTCTCCTACAAAGTTTTAAAAAAGGACTTACACAATTTGCATTCTAAGCTAGCGATTTTTATCATTTGTAAAAAAAAATTGTAGTTTTTTTTGGTAATTTTAATTTTGGTAAATTTTTTACATTGGCTGTGACCCCCCCCGAAAAATTATCTAGCTACGCCACTGATGTGATGGTTGGAAGACGGCATGAAAAGCGTTGGGGAGTAATATTTACCTGTATGCCCATCCGAGCCGTCCACATCGAAGTATCACCATCTCTATCAACTGACTCCTTCCTCTTGGTACTAAAGCTATTCATATCGAGGCGAGGGGTACCCAGCAGAATCATCTCTGACAACGGAACAAACTTTAGGGGCGGCAGCCGAATATTGGCCGAAGAAATTGAAAAGTTGGCCTCCGAAACAATCATGAGTAAATACCCCGAAATTGAATGGACATTCATACCACCGGCCGCGCCACATATGGGTGGTGCTTGGTAACGCATGGTCCGATCCGTAAAATCGGTACTGGCGGACATACTACCGAAGACTAACCTACGCGAAGAGGTGCTGAGAGCAGCTCTGGCCGATGTCGAGAACATTCTCAATATGCGGCCCCTGACCTACATACCATTGGATTCATACGAAAGCGATGCTTTAACGCCCAACCACTTTCTGCTCGGGAATTCTAGCGGTATACTTGAGAAAGATGACATCGAAGTAGGGCAACCAACAGTACTAAACGAGAATTTTCGCATTGCCGGGGACCTGGCCGACAGATTTTGGACACGGTGGGTTCGCGAATACCTACCGAGCCTGACAAGATGCACTAAGTGGTTCGAAAATCCACAAAGGCCCATCGCTCTGAACGACGTAGTTATTGTCGTGGACAAAAACGCGAAACGGAATACATGGGCAAAGGGTAGAGTTGCCGATGTCATACCCAGCTCGGATAGACGTATAAGAAGCGCTGTCGTGAGAACCGCAAGCAGTCTAGTAACTCGGCCTGTGGTGAAGCTAGCGCGCCTAGATCTAAAACTGGTGAACCACACGACGCACAATGGGAACGTTTCATACAAAAAACGGCCATAAATAGTAAAAATTGACCTAGAGTGCTCAAATTTTGAAAATAAGCTTTTTTTATGAATATTAGTACATGGTGTAAAAATGAACTTAATCTGATGACAAATTCTGCCACCCCCCATATAACGGGTGTCGCGAAAAACCATTAAAATGCATTTATTTTCGAAACTAATTAAGTTACAATGCTGAAATTCAGTATGCAAGCTTCTTTGATGAATATTAGTACATGGTGTAAAAATGAACTTAATTTGATGACAAATTCTCCCACCCTCCATATAACGGGTGTCGCGAAAAACCATTAAATTGCAATTATTTTGGAAACTAATTAAGTTACAATGCTGAAATTCAGTATGCAAGCTTTTTTGATGAATATTAGTACATGGTGTAAAAATGAACTTAATCTGATGACAAATTCTCCCACCCTCCATATAACGGGTGTCGCGAAAAACCATTAAATTGCAATTATTTTGGAAATTAATTAAGTTTCAATGCTGAAATTCAGTATGTAAGCTTCTTTGATGAATTGTGTAAAAATGAACTTAATCTGATGACAAATTCTCCCAACCCCATATAACGGGTGCCGCGAAAAACCATTAAAATGCATTTATTTTCGAAAATAATTAAGTTACAATGCTGAAATTCAGTATGTAAGCTTGTTTGATGAATATTAGTACATGGTGTAAAAATTAACTTAATCTGATGACAAATTCTCCCAACCCCATATAACGGATGTCGCGAAAAACCATTAAAATGCATTTATTTTCGAAACTATTTGAGTTGGAATGCTGAGGGGCAATTATATATATAGGTATAAGCATATATTTGTAACTATTTCAAAAATATTTATTTAATTATCTATGTGACGTTTATGTATACTTATTTAAAATCTGTACTCTTAAGGCTTGGATCCCCACGTAAACTCCCATTTATAAGGTAACGGCACAGGTGGGAGACGAAATAGATAAATGCAAATATCAACAAGTTTATGCGTACCAAAGACTTTATACCATTTATGAATGATAGAAATTAAATTTTATATGTTTAATTGAATAAGTTACAAATACTCAAATTTATCTTGTACATATGAACAATCCGTTGTATGGGAGCTATATTTTATACTGGATTTGGGCGATTCCGACAAATGAAAAGCTTTACATAAAAAGACATAGTATTTCGGCACAAAGTTATAACACTATTTCATGTTCATGGCTGGTATAAAAAGCAGCAAATGATAGTATATCGCTCATTTACTTCTATACTATCATACCTTAATAAACTGATTTTACGAATAATCCCTTTAAGTTTTCGATCGCTATATATGTATGTACATCAATAGTACATATAGCACAGATAATTTTTTGATCTCAAACTCTAAATGTTCAATATATCAAACCGAAATTTCGTCATATAATTAGGGATGGCAAAAAAAATGAAATAACCGATTAACCGCTTTTTAGGTTAATCGAAAGCGTTCGATTATTAATCGCGAATAATTGTGGGTAACTAACCGATTATAACCGTTTTTCGATTACAATTATTCCTTAAAAAAATATATATAATAAACGAAAATAATCGTAATTTATTAGGAAAAATCGTCAAAATGGCAATAAAATCGTCTATTCGGGAACTGGAGGGAACATTTATTGTGGTTTTTTGGATACACTCAGAAAACCGTAGGTAACCGAACTCGGACTCGGATGAAAAGGCGGAAACTCTCAACTTCGATTATTTCCTTTCGATTATTTTCGACTTATGAGGAAAAAGGTTAATCGAAAAAATAATCAAAAGGAAAAAACCGATACATTTTAACCGTTAACCGAAAGAAATTAACAGATTATAATCGTTTTTACGGTTATTGTTGCCATCCCTACATATAATGCACATACATATATGTACATACACACACATGCATGCATACCCATCCTTACCTGAAAACTCGCGTTTTTGAGTTATGATACTTTTGAAGTAAATAGGCTAAAAGTAAGTATATATGTAAATATTCTATATAAAATTACATTAGTTAACATATTAGCGATTTTAAAGCATAAACATATGTCAAAACTGCTCATCAATGCTTTTGTCTCTAGCTACACATGTGTACATATATATGTACATTAGGGTGCTTTTAATTTGTATGAAAAATTTAAAAGTTCATAAAAAGACTGTATCGCCCCCTCAATCTGTAGTAACATGGTCAAAGATATCACACATAAATTTTGGTCCCGATTGGTGGCGGTTAAGGCGTGGCGCATTGAGGTCAAAGTTCAGAAAACTCTATGAAGGGTCAAAAAATCAAAATATTTTTTTTAATTATCTAATACCCAAAATTAATACTTCTATATCCAATGATAACAAATATAATTTTTGGTTCCGAATGATGACGGTTTAGTGGTGTTTTAAGGGGGTCAATGCTCAGATTGCCATAGAAGACTTACATTTTTAGTGTCGCATATGGTAATCTGAACTTTGACCCCCTTGAAACACCAGTAAACCGTCATCAATCGGGACCAAAATTTATATTTGTTATCATAGGGTATAGAAGTATTAATTTTGGGTATTAGATAATTAAAAAAAATATTTTGATTTTTTGACCCTTCATAGAGTTTTCTGAACTTTGACCTCAATGCGCCACGCCTTAACCGCCACCAATCGGGACCAAAATTTATGTGTGATATCTTTGACCATGTTACTACAGATTGAGGGGGCGATACAGTAAAATATCGTTAATTTGAATTTTAAACGCACTCTAATGTACATCCATAGTGATAGCGCGCATATACACCTCGTCGAAAAATATGAATTAGTGAGAAGAGCGCGCGTGAATGATGAAACTGACTATGGGGGGTTATAAAGCACACTTGGGGTGAACATATATTAAAAAATTGAGGAGACCTTTTTTTTTATTTTTTTTTTATTTGATTTCAAACTTTTTGAATTTTTTTGAATTTTTTTAACACGCTTTTATTAGTTTCACCTGTATGTATGTATGTATGTATGTATGTATGTATATATGTATGTATGTAAACATTGCATACTTTTAAGCGAAAGCGTGTGTATTCATACACTGATGTTTTTCAGTGTGAGATGTGCTTATTTTTTTACCCTGCAAAAAAACAATATATAATAGAATCTATATAGCTAATTCAAAAATGAGCTGCTGTATTTCATATTTTGAACCATTTTCTATATTACAGATGTAAATTGGATGATAGATCTTCTATACACTTTATTTTTTTTAATTTTGAATATGTCATTATAAATGTAATTTGAAAAATGCACTTTTAGCCAGTTAGGAGAATAATTAAAAGACGCGAAGGCGCGCGTGAAATTAATATCTGTTAATGTGATTTGATAAAGAATATATTAGTTCATAACACAAAAAAAAAAAACCAAGATACCTTTTTTTTTGTTTTTTTTTATTTTATTCCTTAAAGTGGACGAAGAAAAATGTTTTTCTATATTTTTTCATCAGTATTTGAAAAATCATATAAAATCAGATTTCAAAGTTAGAAGAAACGAGATTACTTCCTAGAAAAGTAGAGGTCATTTTCTATATTTAGATGTCAAAACCACATATATACGTCGATAAATGGCTTAGATAGAGCTTTTCGTATCAGGTCATAAAATTCATAATTCATATGACATATTTTTTGTTCAACTTTGAGCACCCTGTATGGCTAAACGAAACGGAACTCAAAAAATTTTACATGGGCTTTTTTTTTGTCCCATAAGCTATCTGTCGATTGCAGTTAAAAAATATTTATTTATCACTACTTTAATTTCGAATTTATTTTTGGCCAAAAAATCCCATTGTGCGACGGAGCATGAAGTTCACGGAGGGGGGAATGTTGGCGCGCGACAAATCGTCGAGTCTTAAATGAACCGAAAACCGAATACCTCTTACTAATAAATACAACCCTGTGGCCGTACGTCCCGCTAACCGCCTATTGTCAAATATCTTTGATTTCTCTCTATCTATTTTTCTTGAATCGTTGGCGGATCGGTACGAACAACTACAAAGGCACACCGCCTGTTTGCCTGTAGAAAATTATTCGCATTAAAACTTCTCTATGGGACTCCTCGGACAAAATCTTTGTATACAAAATCTAGGTCGACGGAAAATAAAAATAACCAGTAATTATGTATATGCTTAATTTTATATTTTATTAATAAGAATCTATGGGCTTAAAGCCGATAAATATTCTGCCATTTTTAAGGGGAAGTAAAATTAAAAATGGCAATCAAAAAAATTGTTAAATGTAACAATAAGTGGTCTTCCATCCTCAAATTGTCGCACAGTGTAATTGAAAGCCACAGCATCGCGTGGTCAGGTTTACTAGTTTAAATATAAGCACCTGAATTTCATATTTCGATCCGATATGGATGAGAATGGAAAAATATTTCTATCGACAAAAAATATAAACCATTTCACTTATTCACAATAGAAAAAATTGGCATAATCAGTAAAGATCAGTTTATCTATACTCGCTGAGGAAAATGCTTTTAGTAATCGTATTAAAATTTATTACGAAAATATTTCTGGATTACGTACGTAATCAACATCGGTTTTTACTTTGAATTCGCATTGTGAGTATGACATTTTTATCATTGTCGAAACTTGGCTAAACTCTAACTTCAACGACAACGAATTCTTCGATGCAAATTTCTATACTGTTTACCGTAAAGATCGTGACTCTTTTAAAACCGCTCTTTCAAGAGGTGGTGGATTTCTAATTGCTATTCATCAGCGGTTTCGTTCAACGCTTGTAACCCTAACCAATCCTGATACGCTTTGTGTATCTGCGCATGGTTTCTCTGATTTATTCATTTGCGTGGCGTACATCCCTCCATGTAGTTCGAATATAGTTTACAAATCACATGTAGACAATATTGTAGACTTAATCTTATATTATAAATGTGAAATGGAAATTGTGTTTAAACTAAATTGGCGAGAAAACCACTGAACGGATCCTCACGAACACCTAGGTATTTTCACCCGGTAATTACTATAGGCATATTTTTAATCTTATTAAAAGGCAGGAATGGGCACCTCCTATATAAAATTTTTCTATTTTTCGTAATATCTCATGAAATATTTGTACAAGAATAATGAAAATTTGTGTGAAGAAATAATACATAATTATATACTCAACAGATAAACAATTTACGTCTGGGAAAAGCAGGATGGGCATTTTCCTCCCATATAAACTGGAATTTTCACAGTGAATATCTGTTGAAATATTTGTAGTAGGGTATTGAAAACACTACTCTACAGCCTAAAAATACTCTAAACGCGACCATCCTATCTGTATGTAAAATCGGTCGCTGATTCCGAAAATCGGGTTCATTTTTAATTCTATGGGAAGGTTTTTGAGATATCGGCTATTTACCGTTATTTGGCCAATGGCTCCACTTAATCCTGTATATCTCTAAGTGATTAGCACGTTGAATTACATGCACATATGTACATACATATGTATGTAGGTATGTATGCGGTGGTTAACATCACCATACCCAGCAGGGTTTTTCCATATTTTGGTAATGGCTTGAACTTGTATTCAATGAAATAACGCATTACAATTAGCTAATAAACACTGCTTCGCTTACTTTGCTCATTACTTGTAATGCGACAGTTTTAAAACTATTATTTTTTCGCTTACTGGTAATGCAGAAAATAATCGAAAAGGTTTGGAGTACTGCCGTTATTTTTTTGCAAACGCTTTGCTTTGATTTTAGTTTTTCTAAATAGCAGTTTTGTAAAGCAAATTACCCTCATTCTCGTTTATTTTGCCAGTTTTCATTATAAAACTGTCGTGGTTAGTCGCGTTATTCCATCGTTAACAATTTTTTAAATAAGCCAATAGCTGTGCAAATACATAGTGTAATAATTATTATTCAAATAGTGTTTTTTGTTTTAAATACATTTTGCAAAGAATGTTTTGATTCTTTATTCTATCTGTATGCTATTTGTATTCGGCATAAATTGCTCACTCATAGCATAAAATAAGCGAAAAAATTTGGAACACTGCCGATATATTTTGCAAAGCCTACATTGATTTAAATTTTTGTAAATATTTAGCAATTTTGTAATGCAATTTACCCCTATTCCGTTTATTTTTCCAGTTTTTATTATACCTAATACATTATAGATTACTATACTGGATTGTGTGATATATGCAATTACTTATACCAGTGAAAGAACTTATTACTTGTAACAGGTTATTTTTTCCAATATTAGTAGCGATTATATAATGCATTATTCTCTACAATATTGTAAGACAATACCTCCAATGACATGTCTATGTTAAAGTAATGCAATCCGTATTCGAAAGTGTAAGCGATGAATCAAGATTTCTCGATGATTTTACCCATTACATGTAAGAGAAAGCCCTGCTGGGTACATGCGCACAGACACACGTTGGCGGTACACCTTTAGTGGCACGTAGGCAAGTTGCTCGATGTCATGTCAGAAATGAGTTAATATCTTTTGAACTACAAAAGTCTCCACCTTGAAATAAAATGGGGTTTTTAGATGAAAGTTCAGCGCATATTATATATATTTTTTCGAAAATATTCGTTGACCCGATCAGTAAGTAATAATGCTTTAAAAAATTTAGTTTGAATTCATTATTTTGATTTTGTAAAATTAAATATTTATTTAACGCAGTTATAAAGTAAATATTCTTACCTTCAAAATAAAAAAAAATGAACAAGGTACGACGAGCGGAACCAAAGATATGGAATTTTGAATGTGGGCATGTTTGCTTAACCATCGAATTTTTACACATGCAAATCTCTGAAAAAAAAAAAATTTGCCAAAATCCTGATATAGGTGTTTGCTAATTTCGTGCAAGTAACTTATAAAAAAAGTTTGAGCCGAATCAGAAATATGAAATCCCAAAAGGTGTACGATTTGTAAAATAATGACCCATATACGGGTATAACATGCACAAAATATACCCGTGTAGTAGAATTGTGTGAGATGGCTGTATTTATTTCATCGCCTATAACTTTTCCAATTTACCATGGATTTTTTTCGTTGATAGCTTATTTTTTTGCTAATGGAATGGAGCTTCACGTAAAAGAGTAAAACCGAAGGTGAAAATATTGGTTTTAAAGATATTGCCTGACAAATTCAATTTTTTCTTAAAAAATTCGTAAAAAATCGAAAAAATTCAAATTTAATCGTCAATATTTCAGAAACTATAAGAGTTAGAGAAAAATGTTATATGTGCCATGAAAAGGAAATTTTATTATTTTCTTTCGTTTAGTGTCACCCCAATAAAGATAGCTCACTGCGTTAATGAGATATACAGGATTAAGTGGAGCCATTGGCCAAATAACGGTAAATTGCCGATATCTCAAAAAACTTCCCATAGAATTAAAAATGAACCCGATTTTCGGAATCAGCGACCGATTTTACATATAGATAGGATAGTCACTTCTAAAGTACAGACAAAAAATTTCATTTTGTGATCCAGTGAAATTAGTGTGAGGGCGTATGAGATAACTATGTATTAAACGGGTAAAAACGCTAGGTCTTGGTAAAGCAGGAATGGGCACCTCCCATACAAACTGAAACTTTCACAGCGAATATCTGTTGACTTATTTGTAGTAGAGTACTGAAAATCTGTATGAGGGCATATGAGATAATTATGTATTAAACGGATAAAAACGCTAGACCTTGGTAAAGAAGGGATGGGAACCTCCCAAACGGAAACTTTCACAGCGAACATCTCTTGAAATATTTGTAGTAGGGTACTGAAAATGGGTGTGAGGGTATATACTTTGAAATTGACATTGTATTAGTGAGAGCGCTATGGTCGGTCAAACGAACTGTGATCGCGCAAATGCAATGCGTAAATAATACATACTAGAGTGCTGCCTACTGTCGAAATTCGACAGTTTTCTAGATGTTTTCTTATGACTAAGGTGCAACTATAGTTTTTGTATAATTGTTTGTTGTTATTGCCACTGTTACTATTTTATTATTGTTCCTGTTGATGCTGCTCCTTTTGTTGCTAATGTCACTGCTACTATTTTGTTGTTGTTGTTGGTGTTGTTGTCGTTACTTGTCTTCTATCTATCTATTTCTGCTCTTTTCTTTCCTACTTATTCTTTCTTATCCTTCTTATTACTTAACTTTGTGTTGTGCTCAAAAGCATGCAACAACAACCACACGTCAATTTTCCAACGACGATTGTGGACGTATTTTCCAACCAATTTTCATGAAAATTGGCGCAGTTCTATTTGAGAGCAATACCTTTCTAATGGTGTTCTTAATTATACTCAGCTGTACTAGTACACAGAGTATTATAGTTTTGATTTCCTAACGGTGGATTGTAACAGAATGAAATAATCGAGATAGATATAGACTTATATATATCAAAATGATCAGGGTGAAAAGAGAAATCGATTGAGCCATGTCCGTCCGTCTGTCCGTCTGTGAGCACGATAACTCGCGCAAAAATTGAGATATTTTGATGAAATTTGAAATGTAAGTTGGTATCAAGACAGGAACGGATGGTATTGAAAATGGGCGAAATCGGACCATGACCACGCCCACCTCCCCTATATAGTAAAAATCGGAAATTTGGTATCTCAGTCACTAATAGAGCTAGAGTGATAAAATTTCACACACGTATTGAGCTCAGGCCCTTATGAAGAAATATGGTGAAATTTTGGAAAATGGGCCGTGCCACGCCCACTTATTAAGGGGCAAACATTGAAAGTTTTATGAGTCATAACTCAGAAACCGTTGAAGATATATCGATGAAGTTTGGTAGGCGTGATATACTTACTTAGGCAAATATTTGGACGAAAAATTTCCAAAATCGGTTGACGACCACGCCCACTTTTATATATGGGTCTTATAAAGTGACCTAATAAAAACATTTTAAGCGATATCTCTGTCAAATATAAAGATATATCATTAAAATTTTATGGCAGGAGTCTAACTACGAACATAAGACAAAAACCGTAAAAATTTTGGAAAATGGGCGTGGCACCGCCTCCTTTTAGAAGCAGGAATATACGAGATTTCTGAGCCCATAACTCGACAAATAATCGATATATTATGACGAAACCTGGTGTATACACTTTCACTACTTGTGGTAATACATGTTCAAAATTTTAGAAAAATCGGTTGACGACCACGCCCACTTTTATATATGGGAACTATAAAGGGGCCTAATAAAAACATTTTAAGCGATATCTTTGTCAAATATAAAGATAATTCATTGAAATTTTGTGGCATGAGTTCTACAATAGATCGGAAACAAAAAATAGAAAAATTTCGGAAAATGGGCGTGGCACCGCCTCTTTTCAGACAAAGGAATCAACGAGATTTCGGAGCCCATAACTCGACAAATAATTGAGATATTATGACGAAACTTTGTTTATACACTTTTATAACTTGTGTTAATAGACACGAAAAAATTTATTGAAATCGGTTTATGACCACGCCTACTTTTTAACAAAGATATTTCTGGAACACCCTTTGGGAATTTGTAACGTGACATCTTTGTAACTCATAAAGGGATGAAATTTTGCACAAAGAAGAATATTCATAAGCTTAGTTGGATGACTGATAAAAATTTAGAAAATGGGCGTGGCTACGCCCACTTTATGCAGCACTCGCTTTATATAAAGTACACCGTGATTCCATCAAATGCAAACAAACAATGAAAGCATACAGCTGAGTATCTAATGTTCGATTCCACTCGAACTTAGGCTTCCTTACTTGTTTTAAAATCGGTTCAGTAGTTTCGACGGAAAAGATGGAACAAAATTTATGTTAGCGTATTAATAATATAGATACCTCAATGGACTTTCTTAAAATAACAGTAAAAACCCGTATTGTTGTTGTCGTTGCTACTTTTCTTCTTAATTCCTCTACGTAAATGAATTTTATTAAAATAACGGTAAAAGACCTTACTGTTTTTGTTATCGTTGTTTCTAGTCTTCCTAATTGCATCTTTCTATTTCTCGACGTTCCTTTCCCCCTTTCTTTCTTACTTTTTCTTTTTTATTCTACTTATTCCGTCTTTTTGTTATAGTGCTTCTTCTCATTGTCACTGCTAATATGTTCTTGTTGTTGTTGTTGTTTGTAGATATTGTTTTTATTTGTAGATGTTCTTGTTGCTGTTATATTTGGTGTGGTGTTGTTGTTGTTACTCGTCCTACTAATTCTTCTAACTACGTACATACATAGATACATATGTACATTGTACAATATATGTACATAATTGTCTCATTTTATTTCTACTTTCTTTATTTATTATTTCTTATCCTACTTATTCCTTGCCATTATGTTTTTGTTGTAGTAATTTTGCTACCTTTTTACGTTTCTACTTCTTTGAAACTACACACCACTTCCAGCCAAACATGTTCAGAATTGCATGGTAAATTCGGTGAAAACGCACAAAGTCAGGTACATATGCTTGCGCATTGAGACAGCTCTGTTGTGTTCAAATGCATGCAACAACAACCACACGGGAATTTTCCAACGACGATTGTGGGCGCATTTTCCAACCAATTTTAATGAAAATTGGCGCAGTTCTATTTTCTAATGGTGTGCTTAGTTTTAAAATCGGGTTCAGTAGTTTCGACGGAGAAAAAGGAACAAAATTTATGTTAGCGTATTAATAATATAGATATATGTACGCAAGCCTCAAATTGACGCACGCCCGCAAATTTTCCATATGCGTTGAACCGAAATTGACTTACGTGCATATAGATAAAGAAATTGAAAAATATAGAAAATCCGAGAAAATCTTGTTATTTTGTAGAATATGTACCTAACATACACGATATCAAAAGCAAATGTCAATAGGGGTATTCGCTATCCCTAGCAAGATAGCACGGATTGCAAATATCCTAGACCAAAATATGCTACACATCGAGAGCGCCCCATTGCACAGTCGTAGGAAATTTTAAGAAGCAGCTTTTCTTTTTAGCCAAAGGGACGCGTTCATCACTCACTTTTTAATAAATAAATCATTTTATTTTAGTAAATTTAATCAATACACATAAAAAATAACATTTTAAGCAAAATTCGAATGATCAAATTGAAATTGAAATTAGCAATTGGCAAATGTCAGCTGACGCAGGGTCGCAATTAATTTCCTACACTTCATAGCAAATAAATATACATAGGTTTTGGTGTAGCATATTTTTGAGGTCTAGCATATTTTTGTGCGCCTGTATTTTGTTGCCGTGCGTTGTAAAACTTTGCAATCCGTGCAATTTGTGCTACGTGCTAGGGTTATGCTATGGATAGCGAATACCCCTAATATTTTTGCAAATAATCACCCACAATGCTTAGTTTCAACTGTCAGCAAAACGAAAATTGTGAGTCGAATTTGTTTAATACGCACGCCCTTCAATTTCGGTTATAATATAATACAATGGCGCTATTATAACTCTGACGAGTTTTATGGCCGAGCTTCTCTCCCAATTCGAGGTGTGCTCCTTTTTGTTTTTCCTACTAATTGGGTGGACCTACAGTTTTATGCCGGCTCCGAACGGCGAATGCATTTTTTGTGAGAAGCTTTTTCATGGCAGAAATACTCTCGGAGGGTATGCCGTCCACTGCCGAGAGGTGACCGCTGCTCTTAAAAAACCCAATAATTGGATTTTTACTAATTAGAAAAATTGTTTTGGTGTTTGGCTAGGACCGTGGTTTGAACCCGAGACCTCTGGCATAGCAGGCGAGCACTCTACCCACTGCACCACAGCGGCCAATTCGGTTACAGACATTATAGAATTTGTGTGGGTATGAGAAATTTTTGAAAATGACGACGTGCGCCGATACTAGGTAGCATAGTAAATTGTTTTCAACGTGCAAACAAGCGACAAGCACTCTTGATGTTGCTACGCCACTTTCTGAGTGACGACTAAATCTATATATATAAAAATGATTTGGTATTTAATTGAAACGCTAAAACTTGAAAACGGCTGAACCAAATCAAATACTTCCTTAGGGGGGTTTGTTTGTTGTTACCCCGCGAAGGTTTATTCGAAGAAAAAATTAAAAAATATTAGGGGGGCGTGGCACCTCCCATACAACCTTAATTTTTAAAGCTGATTATCTCTAAAACAGTTCAAGGTAGGGAGCTGAAAATTGGTATAGAGGTAGGTGATATCAAAACCCTTCTCACTCAGAAAAGTGGGGGTTATCAGAAAAGGGGGCGTGGCACCTCCCATACAACCTTAATTTTTAAAGCTGATTATCTCTAAAACAGTTTAAGGTAGGGAGCTGAAAACTGGTATAGAGGTAGGTGATATCAAACCCCTTCTCACTCAGAAAAGTGGGGGTTATCAGAAAAGGGGGCGTGGCACCTCCCATACAAACTTAATTTTTAAAGCTGATTATCTCTAAAACAGTTCAAGGTAGGGAGCTGAAAATTGGTATAGAGGTAGGTGATATCAAAACCCTTCTCACTCAGAAAAGTGGAGGTTATCAGAAAAGGGGGCGTGGCACCTCCCATACAACCTTAATTTTCAAAGCTGATTATCTCTAAAACAGTTCAAGGTAGGGAGCTGAAAATTGGTATAGAGCTAAATGATATCAAAACCATTCCCACGCATAAAAGTGGGGGTTATCGGAAAAAGGGGCGTGGCACCTCCCATACAAACTTAATTTTTTATGCTGAATATCTCTAAAATTGTTTACGCTAGGGGCTTGGAAATTGGTGTGGAGATAAACGATAACAATTCCATATTAACGCAAAATAATAGGAGTTATACGAAAAGGGGGCGTGGCACTTCCCAACAACACTTAATTTTTTAAGCTGAATATCTTTAAAAGGATTTAAGTCAGGGACCTGGAAATTGGTACAGAGCTATATATCAAAACAATTTTTGCGCATAAAAGTATAGGTTATCGGAAACGGGGGCGTAGCACCTCCCATACAAACTTAATTTTTCAAGCTGAATATCTATAAAAGCGTTTAAGGTTGAGACCTGAAAAGTGATCAGGAGATTAACGATGTCAATAGCGTGCTTATGAAAAAAACAGTAGTTTTGGGAAAAGGGGGCGTGGCACCTCCCATACAAACTTAATTTTTCAAGCTGAATATCTATATAAGCGTTTAAGGTTGAGACCTGAAAAGTGATCAGGAGATTAACGATATCAATAGCGTGCTTATGAAAAAAACAGTAGTTTTGGGAAAAGGGGGCGTGGCACCTCCCATGCGTTCTTAATTTTTAAGGCTAAATATCCTTAAAAGCGTTCATGGCATGTACATAGAAATCACTATGCAGATATACGATATCAATACCATGTTCACCAAAAAAAAAAGATTTATCGAAAAATTGGGCATTGCACCTCCCATACGTACTAAACTTTTGAGGCTGAATATATCTAAAGGGATTGGAGGAGGGGCCTGAAAACCATTATGGAGGTATACTATATCAATAATCTTACTTACTTAGTTAAAATAGCGAATACTCAGTGAAAATAAATATCCGGAACAGAAAACTACACCTTTTCCAGTTTAAGTTCAGAAAGTTACAATTGAAGTTCAGAAAATTACAATTGAAGTTCATTTGGAAATTCTGAATTTCAATTTTAATTTGCTGAAATTCAATTGTAACTTTCTGAACTTCGATTGGAAATTCTGAACTTCAATTGTAATTTTCTGAACTTCAATTGGAAATTCTGAACTTCAGTTGTAATTTTCTGAACTCCAATTGTAACTTTCTGAACTTAAACTGGAAAAGGTGTAAAAATGTTGTGTATCGTGCAGCCTTAAACTGAATACTAAAATTATATATTTTTGAAGTTGTATACACAATAAAGTAGTGAAAAATCGTTAATTTTCTATTAAAAATAATACCGGTGTAATAACAGTTTTTGAAATGAAATTAATAAAAAACAAGCAAAGAAGCCTAAGTTCGAGTGGAATCGAACATTAAATACTCAGCTGTATGCTTTCATTGTTTGTTTGAGTTTGATGGATTTTATATAAAGTTAGTGCTGCATAAAGTGGGCGCAGCCACGCCCATTTTCATAATTTTTATCAGTCATCCAACTAAGCATATGAATATTATTCTTTGTGCAAAATTGCATTCCTTTATGACTTCCAGTTACAAAGATGTCACGTTACAAATTTCCAAAGCGTGTTCCAGAAATATCTTTGCTAAAAAGTAGGCGTGGTCACAAACAGATTTCAAAATATTTTTGCGTGTCTATTAATACAAATTATAAAAGTATATAAACCAAGTTTCATCATAATATCTCAATTATTTGTCGAGTTATGGGCTCCGAAATCACGTAGATTCCTTTGTCTAAAAGGAGGCGGTGCCACGCCCATTTTCCAAAATGTTTCTATTTTTTGTTTCCGGTCTATTGTAGAAATCATGCCACAAAATTTCAATGAATTATCTTTACATTTGACAAAGATATCGCTTAAAATGTTTTTATTGGGCCACTTTATAACACACATATATAAAAGAGGGCGTGGTCGTCAAACCGATTTCTCTAAAATTTTGAACATGTATTACCACAAGTAGTGAAAGTGTATACACCAGGTTTCGTCATAATATATCGATTATTTGTCGAGTTATGGGCTCAGAAATCTCGTATATTCCTGCTTCTAAAAGGAGGCGGTGCCACGCCCATTTTCCAAAATTTTTACGGTTTTTGTCTTATGTTCGTAGTTAGACTCCTGCCATAAAATTTTAATGATATATCTTTATATTTGACAGAGATATCGCTTAAAATGTTTTTATTAGGTCACTTTATAAGACCCATATATAAAAGTGGGCGTGGTCGCCAACCGATTTTGGAAATTTTTCGCCCAAACATTTGCCTAAGTAAGTGTATCACGCGTACCAAATTTCATTGACATATCTTCAATGGTCTCTGAGTTATGACTCATAAAACTTTCAATGTTTTCCCCTTAATAAGTGGGCGTGGCACCGCCCATTTTCCAAAATTTTTATTTTTTTTTGTTTTATGTCCGTAGTTGGACTCATGCCACAAAATTTCAGTGATAGATCTTTATATTTGACAGAGATATCGCTTAAAATGTTTTTATTAGGTCCCTTTATAATGCACATATATAAAAGTGGGCGTGGCCGTCAACCGATTTTAACAATTTTCCGTCCAAACGTTTGCGTAAGTATGTAAATCACGCGTACCAAATTTCATCGATATATCTTCAACAGTTTCTGAGTTATGACATATAAAACTTTCAATGTTTGACCCTTATTAAGTGGGCGTGGCACAGCCCATTTTCTAAAATTTCACCAAATTTCTTCATAGGGGCCTGAGCTCAATACGTGGGTAAAATTTCATCGCTCTAGCTATATTAGTGGCTGAGATACCAAATTTCCCGATTTTTTCTATATATGAAAAGTGGGCGTGGTCATGGTCCGATTTCGCCCATTTTCAATACCAACCGTCCCAGTCTCGATACCAACTTGCATTTCAAATTTCATCAAAATATCTCAATTTTTGCGCGAGTTAGAGTGTTTACAGACGGACGGACAGACGGACGGACGGACGGACATGGCTCAATCGATTTCTCTTTTCACCCTGATCATTTTGATATATATAAGTCTATATCTATCTCGATTATTTCATTCTGTTACAATCCACCGTTATGTGATTAAAACTATAATACTCTGTGTACTAGTACAGCTGAGTATAAATATATTTTGGGCAGAACGAAGTTTGCCGGGTCGGCTAGTCTTCTTATCTTCTTATATTAGCCCTGTTTTTTTTCAAGCGCATATACATATAAATTTTGTATGGATTTTTAAGCGCACATCTCTATCCGCGCTTAGTTGTCCATACAAAATTTAAGCGCAGATGTATATGCGCTTGAAAAAAAACAGGGCTATTATAAATGTGAAATGGAAATTGTGTTTAAACTCAATTGGCGAGAAAACCGCTGAACGGATCCTCACGAAACTTTGCACACCTAGTATTTTCACCCGGTAATTGCTATAGGCATATTTTTAATCTGATTAAAAGTCAGGGATGGGCACCTCCCATACAAAATTTTCCTTTTTTTCGTAATATCTCTTGAAATATTTGTACTAGAATAATGAAAATTTTTGTGAAGGAATAATACAAAAATATATACTCAACGGATAAACAATTTAGGTCTGGTAAAGCAGGGATGGGCACTCTCCTCCCATATAAACTAAAATTTTCACATCGAATATCTCTGGAAATATTTGTAGTAGGGTACTGAAAACTGGTGTGAGGGCATATGAGATAACTATGTATTAAACGGGAAAAACACTAGGTCTTGGTAAAGCAGGGATGGGCACCTCCCATACAAACTGAAATTTTCACAGCGAATATCTCTGGAAATATTTGTAGTAGGGTACTTAAAACTGGTGTGAGGGCCTGTGAGATAACTGTGTATTAAACGGGTAAAAATGCTAGGTCTTGGTAAAGCAGGGATGGGCACCTCCCATACAAACTGAAATTTTCACATCGAATATCTCTGGAAATATTTGTAGTAGGGTACTGAAAATTGGTGTGAGGGCATGTGAGATAACTATGTATTAAATGGGTAAAAACGCTAGGTCTTAGTAAAGCAGGGATGGGCACCTCCCATACAAACTGAAACTTTCACAGCGAATATCTCTGGAAATATTTGTAGTAGGGTACTGAAAATTGGTGTGAGGGCATGTGATATAACTATGTATTAAAGGGGTAAAAACGCTAGGTCTTGGTAAAGCAGGGATGGGCACCTCCCATACAAACTGAAATTTTCACATCGAATATCTCTGGAAATATTTGTAGTAGGGTACTGAAAAATGGTGTGAGGGCATGTGAGATAACTATATATTAAACGGGGAAAACACTAGGCCTTGGTAAAGCAGGGGTGGGCACCTCGCATACAAACTGAAATTTTCACAGCGAATATCTCTGGAAATATTTGTAGTAGGGTTCTGAAAACTGGTGTGAGGTCATGTGAGATAACTATGTATTAAACTATGTAAAAACGCTAGGTCTTGGTAAAGCAGGGATGGGCACCTCCCATACAAACTGAAACTTTCACAGCGAATATCTCTGGAAATATTTGTAGTAGGGTACTGAAAAATGGTGTGAGGGCATGTGAGATAACTATATATTAAACGGGGAAAACACTAGGTCTTGGTAAAGCAGGGATGGGCACCTCGCATACAAACTGAAATTTTCACAGCGAATATCTCTGGAAATGTTTGTAGTAGGGTACTGAAAACTGGTGTGACGGCATGTGAGATAACTATGTATTAAACGGGTAAAAACGCTAGGTCTTGGTAAAGCAGGGATGGGCACTTCCCATACAAACTGAAATTTTTACAGCGAAAATCTCTTGAAATATTTATAGTAGGGTACTGAAAATTGGTGTTGGGCATAATAAAATAAGAAAACTATCTTTGACGTCAAGAATGATATTTTTCTATGTAACTTTTTTGGACTAACTCAATATGCTAATATTTTTAAAAGCACGTGGTGTGAAACCCGCGGGTAACCTCTAGTCATCTAATAAAGAAAGAGCGTAACGTGTCGGTGTGATTTAAGCGCAAACAATTGTTTGCAGCCAGTGATGCCGAAATTGGGCCTTTCGGAACAAATCTGGTCCGATAAATTTACTTTGGGCTGTTGCGCGGCTAAAATCAATTTTGGTCCGATTTGTAATATGAATATTTTTAGTGGATGCAATTTCTCGGACGCTAAACATTTTATCTTTCCCGTGTAAAGTTCTTTTATTTTTAGCGAAACACACTATTCGCATATCTATTAGAGTTGGGAAATTTAGTTCACTTTGTTGAGCGCTCTCTTCAGTGAACTAGTTCACTTTAGTGACTTTGCATAGGCTATCCAGTAAGGAAGTCCCAAGAAAGCGTTGTCTGCCGCTGTTAAGAGCCGAGCAAAGCAGTGGCAGATGAGGTGTTCGATTGTCTCCTCGCCTCGTCATCTTTCCAGCTTATGCAGCATCTGCGGTAGGGTGCACCTAGCCTCTCTGCGTGTTTCCCGATGAGGTAGTGTCCTGTGAGTACTACCACAAGGTTCGAGATGTCATCTCTACTTAGAGTACTTATTTGATGGGATCGCTTATGAACCCATTTCTGCCTTGATGTTCGACATACTGGCTTCTGTTGCCATCTATCGCTTGCTAGTTTATAGACATGCTGTTTAAGAATTAGCATGTTTGTGGCTAAGGCATACCTATGCCTTATGGAAGAACCTGCTCGGTAGTGCCCTGCCTCGCAAGTTCATCCGCCCTACAATTGCCATTGATATCATTATGTACCGGGACCTACACGAGGTGCAGGCAGGTCTGTTTGGCCATCTCCTTTAGAGATCGGCGACAGTCTAGCGTTAGTTCTGAATTAAATGAGTGGGAGTCAAGATTACTTAGTATGTACATATGTATTTAAAAATAAATATGTAATTCCATTTTAAGTTGACTTCTGATTTTTGGGCCTTTTTTGGCGGATTTGGGCGGTAATTTGGTCGGTAAAATTTTTTTTCAGTGGCAACACTGTTTGCAGCAGGGATGGGCACACAAACACATTCAAACAATCTCCGAAAATTAGTGTGTGTTGGTGCGCCTACTGTAGGCCAAAGTGGGAAACGACAAACAATAATCAGTCTGCATGCAGATGTTGAGCGAGCAGGTGCGCACGCTTTGCGAAATTATGAAACAACGTACGTATACAAGTACATACGTATGTTATATGCAAACTCTTCATAGTTTCGTTTGTTGTCTGGCTTCTGCAAATAAAACAAATGAATTTCAAGCCACGATCACCTAGCGACCACTTGCTTTCACGACAGTCGAAGGCAAATTAATTATTTTTGCTAAGCCTGGTCCCATCGTAAGCGCTCGTTTTACCCTGCAAATAATGCGATTAATCCGGGACGTGTCCGGGATCAATCGCAAGGGAGGATGCGACTAATACAATTTTACATCCCTTTATATGGAGTGAATTGATTGTTCAACTTGTATACCCGAATGGGTACCAATGTAGATTAATCACTAACATACCAAACGGGTACAAATGTAGATCAATCGCTTTCATCCCGAACGGGTACGTATGTAGATTAATCGCTTTCATCCCCAACGGGTACAAATGTAGATCAATCGCTTTCAGCACGAACGGGTACAAATGTAGATTTTTCCTTAAAAATTGTAAATGTTCATGCATATTTAAATAAAGATTATATAATGTTTTACTTTTGTAAGAAAATCTCAATAAATAAATTTAAAAAATTGTAAGTTTTGAGTATGCATTATATGAGCGTAATATAAAGGATTTTTTCATAGGATATTTTAGGCAACATTTTGTTAAAATTGTTATTAAAAAAGGGTGTTCAATTCGTTTTACCGGTTGTTCTACAATTTTTTAAATACATTGCATATTTTTGTAAAATGTCTACATTTAAGGAATCTAGATTTGTACCCGTTCGGAATGAAAGCGATTAATCTACATTTATACCCGTACGGGAACAATCGGGGACTAATTGTGGACCGATTGTTCTCGAAAGAGAGCAATCGAGGACAAATCTCTTTCGGGATTGATCGCACATTTTTTTGCAGGGTACGCTCTTTATTTGTCTGTAGTAGCGACAATCGGTGTGTATACGTGTGAATCGCAAACAGCTGGTCTGCCCGCGGGCAAGAGGCTGCGCAACGCTGGTTTGCAGAAATGCGGACCACTGATCTGAGCGTATAAACAACAGAGGCCACACATTAGCGTGAGCGCTCTGCGTGAGTGGCAGTGATGCCGTTTTGATACAATCGTATCAAATGTGATACTTTTTTAAGCCGAAGATACGTAGATACTTTTTATTTGGACGTAGAACAAATTTGATACATTTTTAATCCGTATCAAATAATTTTGATACAATTTAATCAAAATAAAAAAATAATAACCGATTCTTTTTCATTTTAAGATTTTCTTAAAAATTTTAACAACCTGTGAATGCCACGAAAAACATGTACTGTGAATGTCTTTGAAAATACAAAAAAGAGCAATATTTTATCAAACTTTAGTAGGCATCACTGCCCATTGAAGGAATGAGCACGGCTCACTAAAGCTAGCCACACATGACGGCAGAAAACGCGCGTCTTCATGTATGCACATTGCCCGAAATACAAGGAAATCGGGGGTTTTTGTAAAAAAATTTTTGGTGATACGAAAAAAAAAATGGACGTATCAAATTTTTATACGGGTTAAAAGCTCGAAAACAGCTTTCTTGATTAATTGGAGTGTTTTTTCCAAAAAATTTTCGGTGATACGAAAAAAACCATGAAGGTATCAATTTTTGATACCAAATTTTTTGAGGCTGCGGCAACACTGGTGAGTGGCAGCAGAGCACTGTAGACCTGTAGGCAAGGTTAGATGAAAAAAAAAAATTACGGAACCCATTTAGGTGAATATAGCGGACAGTAGCAGCACAGAGTTGCATTTGAATTGCTCTAAAAAACTTAAGAGCTTGGAAACAAATCAAAACTAACCTTTAACTTCAGCTATCCTTCGTTGATCACTTAAAAACACTTTCTCAATCTGTTTTAAAGAGTGCACTTTGATATAATAATTTATTATACAACTCTACCACGATATTAAAATATTTTTTCACATATTTTCGCTGCGCCGGCAATCCTTTTCTGTCATTGGAACCAATTTTGTTGAATTTCCCAAAATCCCATCTCAAAGCTTGCCTACAGTTCTACAGTGCAGCAGAGTGTGCAACCAAGATGAGGCACGCTAGTAACGTCGCCTCTCCTCAGCTGCGCTCTCATATGTTACTCTGAGTGAGTGAGGAATATGAGCGACGCCTCATAGCTTGGCGATGACGCACAATGGGATTTTTTGGCCAAAAATAAATTCGAAATTAAAGTAGTGATAAATAAATATTTTTTAACTGCAATCGACAGATATCTTATGGGACAAAAAAAAAGCCCATGTAAAATTTTTTGAGTTCCGTTTCGTTTAGCCATACAGGGTGCTGAAAGTTGAACAAAAAATATGTCATATGAATTATGAATTTTATGACCTGATACGAAAAGCTTTATCTAAGCCATTTATCGACGTATATATTTGGTTTTGACATCTAAATATAGAAAATGACTTTTCTAGGAAGTAATCTCGTTTCTTCTAACTTTGAAATATGATTTTATATGATTTTTCAAATACTGATAAAAAAATATAGAAACATTTTTTTCTTCGTCAACATTAAGGAATAAAATAAAAAAAAAAACAAAAAAAAAGGTGTCTTGGTTTTTTTTTGTGTTATGAACTAACATATTCTTTATCAGATCACATTAACAGATATTAATTTCATGCGCGCCTTCGCGTGTTTTAATTATTCTCCTAACTGGCTAAAAGTGCATTTTTCAAATTTCATTTATAATGACATATTCAAAATTAAAAAAAATAAAGTGTATAGAAGATCTATCATCCAATTTACATCTGTAATATAGAAAATGGTTCACAATATGAAATACAGCAGCTCATCTTTGAATTAGCTATACAGGTTCTATTATATATTGTTTTTTTTGCAGGGTAAAAAAAAATTCAAAAAAATTCCAAAACTTTGAAATCAAATAAAAAAAAAACAAGTAAGGAAGCCTAAGTTCGAGTGGAATCGAACATTAGATACTCAGCTGTATGCTTTCATTGTTTGTTTGCGTTTGTTCGATATAGGGTGTATTTTATATAAAGCGAGTGCCGCATAAAGTGGGCGTAGCCACGCCCATTTTCAACATTTTTATCAGTCATCCAACTAAGCATATGAATATTATTCTTTGTGCAAAATTTCATTCCTTTATGACTTCTAGTTACAAAGAAGTCTTGTTACAAATTCCCAAAGGGTGTTCCAGAAATATCTTTGTTAAAAAGTAGGCGTGGTCATAAACCGACTTCAATAAATTTTTGCGTGTCTATTAACACAAGTTATAAAAGTGTATAAACCAAGTTTCGTCATAATATCTCAATTATTTGTCGAGTTATGGGCTCCGAAATCTCGTTGATTCCTTTGTCTGAAAAGAGGCGGTGCCACGCCCATTTTCCGAAATTTTTCTTTTTTTTGGTTCCGATCTATTGTAGAACTCATGCCACAAAATTTCAATGAATTATCTTTATATTTGACAAAGATATCGCTTAAAATGTTTTTATTAGGCCACTTTATGATACCCATATATAAAAGTGGGCGTGGTCGTCAACCGATTTCGCTAAAATTTTGAACATGTATTACCACAAGTAGTGAAAGTGTATAGACCAAGTTTCGTCATAATATATCGATTATTTGTCGAGTTATGGGCTCAGAAATCTCGTATATTCCTGCTTCTAAAAGGAGGCGGTGCCACGCCCATTTTCCAAAATTTTTGTATTTTTGTTTTACGTCCATAGTTGGACACCTTCCATAAAATTTCAATGATATATCTTTATATTTGACAGAGATATCGCTTAAAATGCTTTTATTAGGTCACTTTATAATACCCATATATAAAAGTGGGCGTGGTCGTCAACCGATTTTGGCAATTTTTCGTCCAAACATTTGCCTAAGTAAGTATATCACGCCTACCAAATTTCATCGATATATCTTCAACGGTTTCTGAGTTATGACTCATAAAACTTTCAATGTTTGCCCCTTAATAAGTGGGCGTGGCACCGCCCATTTTCCAAAATTTCACCATATTTCTTCATAAGGGCCTGAGCTCAATACGTGTGTAAAATTTTATCACTCTAGCTCTATTAGTGACTGATATACAAAATTTCCGATTTTTACCATATAGGGGAGGTGGGCGTGGTCATGGTCCGATTTCGCCCATTTTCAATACCATCCGTTCCTGTCTTGATACCAACTTACATTTCAAATTTCATCAAAATATCTCAATTTTTGCGCGAGTTATCGTGCTCACAGACGGACAGACTGACAGACGGACAGACGGACGGACATGGCTCAATCGATTTCTCTTTTCACCCTGATCATTTTGATATATATAAGTCTATATCTATCTCGATTATTTCATTCTGTTACAATCCACCGTTAGGAAATCAAAACTATAATACCCTGTGTACTAGTACAGCTGAGTATAATAAAAAAGGTCTCCTCAATTTTTATTACAAGCTTTTATTTAACTTCACTTTTTGTATGTATGTCGTGGAATTTTGCAACGAACATTTAAGATACTTCTAGTTGAGCTAGGTACTTGAAATTTGGAACATAGTTCAGGACCCGAAGACAATGCAATGTGAAATAAAAAAAAATCCGATAGATGGCGCTGGTGTCGAGATATTTGTAAAATTCGTATTTACCGACCGAATTTGTTCATATTCGGTATATATATTGCCTATGAGAAAGTAAATACATCCGAGGAAAAAAATCGCCGCTAGGTGGCGCTGGTGTCAAGATATTTGTAAAATTCGTATTTACCGACCGAATTTGTTCATATTCGGTATATATATTGCCTATGAGAAAGTAAATACATCTGTGGAAAAAAATCGCCGCTAGGTGGCGCTGGTGTCAAGATATTTGTAAAATTCGTATTTACCGACCGAATTTGTTCATATTCGGTATATATATTGCCTATGAGAAAGTAAATACATCCGAGGAAAAAAATCGCCGCTAGGTGGCGCTGGTGTCAAGATATTTGTAAAATTCGTATTTACCGACCGAATTTGTTCATATTCGGTATATATATTGCCTATGAGAAAGTAAATATATCCGTGGAAATAAATCGCCGCTAGGTGGCGCTAGTGTCAAGATATTTAGAAAATTAGTATTTATGAACCAGATTTGTTCCTATTTTGAACACGTATTACGAAGTAATCTATTCACAAAAGAGTATAGTAAAACCAGATATTAGATGTAATATGCATTGTAAAACTAAAAAGGCAAAAATAAAACAAAGTAAAAAAATTTTTTTAAAAAAGCTTTTATTTAATATTAATATAACAATTTACTAAAAAGGAAAAAAATAATTTTTTTATATTTTTGAACAAGATTTATATTAGTCCTTAGTTCATTTGGATCTTAATTTCAATCTAAACATACATTTAACGTATTTCTTCAAAGCATTTCTGTATATGTATCAACATAAATAAAAGCGCGGGTACTCATTACATATTCATGTTATAAAACCGTATTGGCGAAATGGAAGGAAGCGATAAAAACTTTAAATTCCAATTACGTAAGATATGCATTACGTAAAGAGCACCCGCGCTTTTATTTATGTTGATACATATACAGAAATGCTTTGAAGAAATACGTTAAATGTATGTTTAGATTGAAATTAAGATCCAAATGAACTAAGGACTAATATAAATCTTGTTCAAAAATATAAAAAAATTATTTTTTTCCTTTTTAGTAAATTGTTATATTAATATTAAATAAAAGCTTTTTTAAAAAATTTTTTTACTTTGTTTTTATACTCAGCTGTACTAGTACACAGAGTATTATAATTTTGATTTCATAACGGTGGATTGTAACATAATGAAATAATCGAGATAGATATGGACTTATATATATCAAAATGATCAGGGTGAAAAGAGAAATCGATTGAGCCATGTCCGTCCGTCCGTCCGTCCGTCCGTCCGTCCGTCCGTCCGTCCGTCCGTCCGTCCGTCCGTCCGTCCGTCCGTCCGTACGCACGATAACTCGCGTAAAAATTGAGATATTTTGATGAAATTTGAAATGCAAGTTGGTATCGAGACTGGGACGGTTGGTATTGAAAATGGGCGAAATCGGACCATGACCACGCCCACTTTTCCTATATAGAAAAAATCGGAAATTTGGTATCTCAGCCACTAATATAGCTAGAGTGATAAAATTTTACCCACGTATTGAGCTCAGGCCGTTATGAAGAAATTTGATTAAGTTTTGGAAAATGGGCGGTGCCACGCCCACTTATTAAGGGTCAAACATTGAAAGTTTTATATGTCATAACTCAGAAACCGTTGAAGATATATCGATGAAATTTGGTATGCGTAATTTGCTTACCTAGACAAATGTTTTGGCGAAAAATTATCAAAATCGGTTGACGGCCACGCCCACTTTGATATATGGGAACTATAAAGGGGCCTAATAAAAACATTTTAAGCGATATCTCTGTCAAATATAAAGATCTATCACTGAATTTTTGTGGCAGGAGTCCAACTACGGACATAAAACAAAAAGTACAAAAATTTTGGAAAATGGGCGGTGCCACGCCCACTTATTAAGGGGCAAACATTGAAAGTTTTATAAGCCATAACTCATAAACCGTTAAAGATATATCGATGAAATTTGGTACGCGTGATATATTTACTTAGCCAAATGTGTGGACGAAAGATTTCCAAAATCGGTTGACGACCACGCCCACTTTTATATATGGGTTTTATAAAGTGACCTAATAAAAACATTTTAAGCGATCTCTCTGTCAAATATAAAGATCTATCACTGAAATTTTGTGACATGAGTTCTACAATAGACCGGAAACAAAATATAAAAAAGTTTGGAAAATGGGCGTGGCACCGCCTCTTTTTATACAAAGGAATCTACGTGCCTATTACTCGACAAATAACTGAGATATTATGACGAAACTTGGTTTATACACTTTTATAACATGTGTTAATAGACACGCAAAAATGTATTGAAATCGGTTTATGACCACGCCTACTTTTTAACAAAGATATTTCTGGAACACCCTTTTGGAATTTGTAACGTGAAGTTTTTGTAACTAAAAGTCATAGAGGGATGCAATTTTGCACTAACAATAATATTTATATGCTTATTTGGATGATTGATACAAATTTTGAAAATGGGCGTGGCTGCGCCCTGTTTATGCAGCACTTGTGTCATATAAAATACACCCTATATCGAACAAACGCAAACAAACAATGAAAGCATACAGCTGAGTATCTAATGTTCGATTCCACTCGAACTTAGGCTTCCTTACTTGTTTTAATATATGTTCACCCCAAGTGTGATATATAACACCATAGTCAGTTTCATCATTCACGCGCGCTCTTCTCACTAATTCATATTTTTCGGCGAGGTGTATATGCGCGCTATCACTATGGATGTATGTACATACATATGTGCACATGTGTAGCTAGAGAGAAAAGCATTGATGAGCAGTTTTGACATATGTTTATGCTTTAAAATCGCTAATATATTAACTAATGCAATTTTATATAGAATATTTACATATATACTTCCTTTTAGCCTATTTACTTTAAAAGTATCATAACTCAAAAAGGATGGGTAAGGATGGGTATGCATGCATGTGTGTGTATGTACATATATATGTATGTGCATTATATGACGAAATTTCGGTCTGATATATTGAAAATTTAGAGTTTGAGATCAAAAAATTATCTGTGCTATATGTACTATTGATGTACATACATATATAGCGATCGAAAGCTTAAAGGGCTTTTTCGTAAAATCAGCTTACTAAGGTATGATAGTATAGAAGTAAATGAGCGATATACTATCATTTACTGCTTATTCCCTGCAAAAAATGCGATCACTCCGGGATACATCCGGGACAACTCGCAAGGGAGCATGCGATTACTACCCATTTGTATCTCTTTATATGGGTTGAAGTGTTCTCTTTTGTTTGAGCATGTCCTATGAAGAGACTAATTGTACCCAGTTTGTACCCGAACGGGTAGCAAAAGCGCACAATTGTACCCGTTTTGTACCCGAACAGGTAGCGAATGCGACACATCCATTTGTGCGACTAATTGTACCCGTTTGATACCCTTTCGGGTACAATTCGTCTACAATTAGTATACATATGTACCCGTTCGGGTACAATTGGGAACAATTGTAGACTAATTGTACCCGAAAGAGAGCGCTCCCGGACAAATCTTTTTAGAGACTCGTCGCACACTTTTTTACAGGGTTGTTATAACTTTTATTGTGTTATAGGCATGGGTAACACTGCGCTGCGCCGCGCAATTGCGTTGGCGCCAACCCTGGTGTTATTGCGCTAACGCCGATTTGGAAAATGCGCCAAATCAATATAGCACCAACTCAATGTAGCGCCAACACAGTATAGCGCCAACTCAATGATGCGCTATTGCAATATAACACTGACTCAATTTCGTGCGCTAACACCAGCTCCAATATAGCGCTAGTGTAAAATGGCGCAACCACAACGCCAATAACAGCATCATAGTATATGTATACGTATGACAACGTCACAATTATGTGTGCTTGATAGTGATCTAAGTGACTAATTTCCAGCATATTTTCACATTTATACGGAATATTTTTCCAAATGATTATGAAAATTAAAATTAATTGTGCCCTCGTATATGTAAGCAGAATTGCGCCAAAAGAAATAAAACGGGGATGGTAAACAGTAACAAGCGAAAAAATGTTATTTATCGATTATTCGATGACAATTGCGCTAAAGGTGTTATTGCGCCAGTACCGTGAGTTGGCGCCACGGTTGGCGCTGGCGTTATTGTATCAGCGCCAAAAAAATTGCGCCATTACCCATGGCTATTGTGTTATAACTTTGTGCCGAAATACTATGTATTTTTATGTAAAGTTTATCAATTGTCGGAATCGCCCAAATGCAGTATAGAATATAGCTCCCATACAACGGATTGTTCATATGTACAAGATAAATTTGAGTATTTGTAACTTATTCAATTAAACAGATAAAATTTAATTTCTATCATTCATAAATGGTATAAAGTCTTTGGTACGCATAAACTTGTTGATATTTGCATTTATCTATTTCGTCTCCCACCTGTGCCGTTACCTTATAAATGTGAGTTTATGTGGGGATCCAAGCCCTAAGAGTTCAGATTTTAAATAAGTATACATAAACGTCACATAGATAATTAAATAAATATTTTTGAAGTAGTTACAAATATATGCTTATACCTATATATATAATTGCCCCTCAGCATTCCAACTTAATTAGTTTCGAAAATAAATGCATTTTAATAATGGTTTTTCGCGACATCCGTTATGTGGAGGGTGGGAGAATTTGTCATCAGATTAAGTAAATTTTTACACCATGTACTAACATTCATCAAAGAAGCTTGCATACTGAATTTCAGCATTTACACCAGCGTCTGCCCTTAAAAAACATATTCCAAAAAAAGAAATGTTCAAACTCCCCCCCCTCCCCCCTTGCCGAAATCCTGGATCCGCGCCTGGTATGTACATATATGTATGTGCATTATATGACGAAATTTCGGTCTGATATATTGAAAATTTAGAGTTTGAGATCAAAAAATTATCTGTGCTATATGTACTATTGATCTACACGTCCAGAAATATTGGCAAATAAATAGGCTTGATATATAGCTGATCAAAAAAAAATTAAAATCTGAATAACGGTTATTCAGGCCCAAAACGGGTTTTTTGGTTTTTACTCGTATAATGGTTATTAAGGACCAAAAAATTTTTTTTCTCATGATAATTTTTAAATATGACTTTTACCCCATTTCTCTTATAACTGTTACGTCCCTGCTTATAACTGACTTTAACTCCTTTCTGGAGCACAACATTGAAGTCAAAATTAATCAGATGAAAAAAGAGATCTGAACGATATGTCAAAGGAGTTCAAAAAAGTAACGACTTACTAAAAAATATAAATACAACGAAAGAAAATAGTACTACCTCTGCATCATATGCTGAAGTCGCTAAGTCGACTGAGAATAAAATTGTTATTAAGCAGTTGAACAAAAATAAAAAATCTAAAGAAACCAAACAAGCATTAAAAAAGTAGTCGAGCCGACTGAAGGCCTTGTTAAAAAAGTAAAAGGAATAAACAGTAGAGAGATAATTGTAGAATGTAGTAATAAAGATGCCTGCGAGAAAGTTCAGCAGAAATTAAAAGAGACTATGGGTAATGAATATGAGGCAAAGAAAACAAAGGCCAATAGTGAGATGAAAAAGATATTTAAGGTTGTTGGGTTGACAGAAAAGATAAATAACGACCGCCTTATCGAATTCTTAACAAAGCAAAATGATGTATGTATGCTCGGGGAAAATTTTTAAAGTCCTTAAAATGTATGATAATGCAATTTGTAGAGAGAAAAGGTATAACGCGTTGATAGAAACAGATGCTGTTACTTTTGAAAACTTACTACAACAGAAGAGAGTTTTTATTGAGTGGGATTCTTGTATAGTATGTGAGCATTTAAATGTCTGACGATGCTTTAATTGCTCGGGAGGCTACAGGTACAGATACCCCGAAATAAGTCCCAATGAAATAAATCCCAATGAAATAAGTCCCAATAAAAATGAAATAACTCCCAACTTTTAGAAATGAAATAACAATATTTGGGACTTATTTCATAATGAGGCCCCAAACAGTGGCGTAGTAACGGGGGGGGTTTTGGGGACAAACCCCCCCTCCCCCCATAAAACCATCTTTGACTTTATTAGCATACATTTATTTTTCAGGAAAAAATCAATGAGAATAGTAATTTTTCGAAATTGGTAATTCGAAATTTAGCGCTTTTCACGAAGTATCTTATATTATAAATGTGAAATGGAAATTGTGTTTAAACTCAATTGGCGAGAAAACCGCTGAACGGATCCTCACGAAACTTTGCATACCTAGGTATTTTCACCCGGTAATTGCTATAGGCATATTTTTAATCTGATTAAAAGTCAGGGATGGGCACCTCCCATACAAAATTTTCCTTTTTTTCGTAATATCTCTTGAAATATTTGTACTAGAATAATGAAAATTTTTGTGAAGGAATAATACAAACATATATACTCAACGGATAAACAATTTAGGTCTTGGTAAAGCAGGGATGGGCACCTCCCATACAAACTGAAATTTTCACAGCGAATATCTCTGGAAATATTTGTAGTAGGGTACTGAAAACTGGTGTGAGGGCATGTGAGATAACTATGCATTAAACTGGTAAAAATGCTAGGTATTGGTAAAGCAGGGATGGGCACCTCTCATACAAACTGAAATTTTCACATCGAATATCTCTGGAAATATTTGTAGTAGGGTACTGAAAATTGGTGTGAGGGCATGTGAGATAACTATGTATTAAACGGGTAAAAACGCTAGGTCTTAGTAAAGCAGGGATGGGCACCTCCCATACAAACTGAAACTTTCACAGCGAATATCTCTGGAAATATTTGTAGTAGGGTACTGAAAACTGGTGTGAGGGCATGTGAGATAACTATATATTAAACGGGAAAAACACTAGGTCTTGGTAAAGCAGGGATGGGCACCTCGCATACAAACTGAAATTTTCACAGCGAATATCTCTGGAAATATTTGTAGTAGGGTTCTGAAAACTGGTATGAGGGCATGTGAGATAACTATGTATTAAACGGGTAAAAACGCTAGGTCTTGGTAAAGCAGGAATGGGCACCTCCCATACAAATTGAAATTTTCACATCGAATATCTCTGGAAGTATTTGCAGTAGGGTACTGAAAAATGGCGTGAGGGCATGTGAGAAAACTACGTATTAAACGGGAAAAACACTAGGTCTTGGTAAAGCAGGGATGGGCACCTCGCATACAAACTGAAATTTTCACAGCGAATATCTCTGGAAATATTTGTAGTAGGGTACTGAAAACTGGTGTGAGGGCATGTGAGATAACTATATATTAAACGGGTAAAAACGCTAGGTCTTGGTAAAGCAGGGATGGGCACCTCCCATACAAACTGAAATTTTCACGTCGAATATCTCTGGAAGTATTTGCAGCAGGGTACTGAAAAATGGCGTGAGGGCATGTGAGATAACTATATATTAAACGGGAAAAACACTAGGTCTTGGTAAAGCAGGGACGGGCACCTCGCATACAAACTGAAATTTTCACAGCGAATATCTCTGGAAATATTTGTAGTAGGGTTCTGAAAACTGGTGTGAGGGCATGTGAGATAACTATGTATTAAACGGGTAAAAACGCTAGGTCTTGGTAAAGCAGGGATGGGCACCTCCCATACAGACTGAAATTTTTACAGCGAAAATCTCTTGAAATATTTATAGTAGGGTACTGAAAATTGGTGTTGGGCATATGAGATAATTACGTACTCAACGGACAAAAAAAAAAATAAGAAAACTATCTTTGACGTCAAGAATGATATTTTTCTATGTAACTTTTTTGGACTAACTCAATTTGCTAATATTTTTAAAAGCACGTGGTGTGAAACCCGCGGGTAACCTCTAGTTACTTATAATTCTAGCGTTTGTTGAGCCGTAGGAAAGTGCAAGAACCGCAGGAATTTTACCACAATTTACTTTCTTTGTACTTATATTCGCTCTTTTGTGGTAAAATTCCTACGGTTCCTGCACTTCCCTACGGCTCAACAAACGCTACAATTATTATACGGTATTGCTGTTATTAACAAGCTAATAACAGAAAAGTAACGCCAATTATTTAAATTTCAAGTTTTCTTTCAATTACTTATCATCTTAATCAAATAATATTAGTATAAACTACAATGGGAATGAATATGCAATGTATAAGAGTATCTGAACTTGAGATTTTACTTAATGTCTGTCAAAGTGGAATATTAAAAAACTAAATTATATAAGAAAATTATTATTTATAACCGTAGCACCTAGGTAGAAATATTTTATTGTGTACATCTATTCCAAATTGCTTGTTTAATGCAAAATTTTAATAATTTGTGTTAAAAGTAGAGCTCTCGATTTTTTTTTTTTAACATTTTCGAGTAGCCCGAACAGTTGATGTTCAAATGCTCGAAGAGTTGTTTGTTTGTTTATTACCCGTATGTTTGTACGGGCATTTGAACAATTCGGGTATTTTGAAGTTTGTTTTTTTCTTTTGTTTATTATTATTTTTTCTTTATATGTAGTTTTTTTTTTTTTGTTTTTCCGATACACATTTTTTTTGTTTGTAAGCTCGAATGCTCGAATGTTTGTACGGGCATTTGAACAACAAACGGGCTTCAAACAAAAACGATCAGATCGAATTGCTCGATACCCGGGTATCTAGGGCTCTAGTTAAAAGTCGATTTTATTGAAAAATATATACAGTGACTCAAAAAAAAATCATACGCCAGAGTTTTTAAATTTATTTCAAACATTTCTGTCGAAAATTTGACTCTCTTATTTTCGTTTAAAAATGTAAAAAATTTTTCAACAAAAATCGCCTTAAGCAGGATTTCTAAGCTTATGGAAAAATCCGAAAAATCGTAGAAATTTCTAAAAGTGGATTAAAAATTTCAAAGCGCGGCCAGAATTTATAGAAGATTTTGAGGAGATTTCTAAGTGTACTGTTATGTAGCCAACCAATTTTAGTGTAAAAAGCAGGGTTGCCACTTTGAAATTTTTTTTCCGAACAAATTCGTCTCAAAAACCTACCAAAATAGCTTTCAGCCGAACCAAAATTTTTTTTCACAAAATTCGTCATTTAAGCTGGTTTTTGAAAATTTATGTATTTTTATATATTCACTAGCAGATACCCGTCCCGCTTCGCAGCGACGAAAAAATTTGTATGTTATAATGAGGGTTTCCCTCTACATTTCCCTTTCTCTTTCTTTTTCATTTAGTTTTACCTTTACCTTTACCTTTACCTTTACCTTTACCTTTACCTTTACCTTTACCTTTACCTTTACCTTTACCTTTACCTTTACCTTTACCTTTACCTTTACCTTTACCTTTACCTTTACCTTTACCTTTACCTTTACCTTTACCTTTACCTTTACCTTTACCCTTACCTTTACCTTTACCTTTGCCTTTACCTTTACCTTTACCTTTACCTTTACCTTTACCTTTACCTTTACCTTTACCTTTACCTTTACCTTTACCTTTACCTTTACCTTTACCTTTACCTTTACCTTTACCTTTACCTTTACCTTTACCTTTACCTTTACCTTTACCTTTACCTTTACCTTTACCTTTACCTTTACCTTTACCTTTACCTTTACCTTTACCTTTACCTTTACCTTTACCTTTACCTTTACCTTTACCTTTACCTTTACCTTTACCTTTACCTTTACCATTACCTTTACCTTTACCTTTACCTTTACCTTTACCTTTACCTTTACCTTTACCTTTACCTTTACCTTTACCTTTACCTTTACCTTTACCTTTACCTTTACCTTTACCTTTACCTTTACCTTTACCTTTACCTTTACCTTTACCTTTACCTTTACCTTTACCTTTACCTTTACCTTTACCTTTACCTTTACCTTTACCTTTACCTTTACCTTTACCTTTACCTTTACCTTTACCTTTACCTTTACCTTTACCTTTACCTTTACCTTTACCTTTACCTTTACCTTTACCATTACCTTTACCTTTACCATTACCTTTACCTTTACCTTTACCTTTACCTTTACCTTTACCTTTACCTTTACCTTTACCTTTACCTTTACCTTTACCTTTACCTTTACCTTTACCTTTACTTTTACCTTTACCTTTACCTTTACCTTTACTTTTATCGGGACCATTCATCACCATCCGGGCCCACTACTTGAACCATCTCTGAGAAACCGACTTAAAAAATAACAATGAAAATATCTGTATGTTGAAGCCCTGCTCGACACATTTCATTTGCTAAAAAATATAGCTCGGAAATATTCAGGGGTCAACCGGGTCCACGTATTGACCCATATCTCGGGACCCGGCCTAGGCATCGCAATGACAATAACTCTATGTTGAAGGCCTGCTCAGCACCTTTCATTTGATACCAATATTGCTCGGAAATATTCAGGGGTCATCCGGGTCCACGTTTTGACCCATATCTCGGGGCCCGGCCTAGGCATCGCAATGAAAATAACTCTATGTTGAAGGCCTGCTCAGCACCTTTCATTTGATACCAATATTGCTCAAAGACTTGCTGGGTCACTCTGGGTCCACATTTGGGCCTATATTCCGGGAAGTTCCCACTTTTCGGAAAGTCTGTATACCCTATCACCAGCCCATATACCATATGAATCTACTGTGAAAATTTCATAAAGATCGGTTGATTACTTTGGGAGTCTATAAATAACACACACACACACACACACACATTCATTTTTATATAATAGATTTAACTGGTATATATATATAGGAACTTATACATACATATCACTCTTCAAGTATTTTCACATGTTTTAGCTTAAAATAATAATATACGAATGCGTTTATACATATGTATGTACATTAATTTGTGTATGTAATCTATGTTAACCTTTTAAAATAGTTACGACTATGGTTTAACAGGCAGGCCCGCAGAGAGCCGAGCCGGGCCCCTGGGACAGATCGCGTTTACGGGCCCCCCCTAAAAAATAAATGGTATTTCATTAGTTACTTATATTGAAAAATTCAGCATCTTCATATGCAAACACTTATATTTTTGAATATTGTATGAAAAGGTATATCTTTTTAGCTCTTCCTCTTTTCAAGCACAAATATAATACGTATTTTACTTTTGCCACCTCTTAACCCAGAGAGGGCTTATTCTTTATACTGCTTCTGTGTTACATTGGGGTTTTGGGTGTTTTTGGCTTGAAGATCCTCTCACGTTCGGTATCCAGCATTATGCTTTCCCTTTATGTTTTCATTATTGCAGCAGAATCTTTTTTACAATTGGCTACTCGATCGTCAAAAAAATTAACACTATTTTTACCTGGCGTCACTTACGTTTTTACTTTAGAGGTGGGACACTATCGATAGTGCCACCATCGATAGTTTTTGATAGTTTAGAAAAAATTATTGATAGTCTTCAAAAAATAAACCATCGGTAGTACTATCGATAGTATAATGTTTAAATTTTTTTGTACATATACGAATATAAAACCTCTACAGAATCTGAAATATTATGGTGCAATATGGGGATGTAAAAGTTGTAAAACTATCGAGAGTACACATTACCATTGATAGTTTCTGATAGTTTTGAAAAAGCCATCCATGGTCTTCGATAGTGTTCAAAAAAATAAAATATCGATACTATCGGTAGTGCCATCGATAGTTTCCCACCTCTATTTCACTTTTTAAATGGCATTAATTAAAAAATGTCTTAATTTTAAAGTTTTAAATGATGCAGATTTGTTTGACAGGTAAATTTTAAAGAAACTTCAAGATATGAGCTAATTTGAAAGATCGGTTTTGAAATTAAGATAACTTTTCTAGGTTTTTGCGTCACTTACGTTTTATTTTCCTATTTAGATTTTCAGCAAGAAATTATGTATATTTATTGCAGCTAAGCAGTAACCAGATCTTAGGTACAGTATATTTATTCAATCCTTCTGGCACTTTTGCCTGATAATAACTCTAGTATCTAACTATAAAATCATGGAAATAATAGTAGATAGAAAATGGTACTGTTTTTAATATTTTTTTATTTTTTATTACTTTACTCTTTGAAATCAATTTAAACAGGATTATGAACATTTTTCATTTGAAAAGTAAATATTTCTGAGAAGCTTGGTTCACCACCTTACCAATTGCGGTACTTTGGAAACTCTAAATCAAAGTCGATTTTCCTCAATTTCAACTCACTTTTCTAGGATTTGCCCATGTATAAACAAGGTAAATATTTGATTGGATGCTTATAATTTTAGTTTGGCGATTTGGTTAAGTTAAACACTTCAATTTTAAAACAATTTTTTGTAGCAACAAAATACCTATGTACATATGTATGTATCTATGAAATCCTAGTTCGAGTACTGTCAATACTGCTTTGCCTTTCCGGGCCCCCAAAAACCTTCCGGGCCCCAGGCCGATTGCCCTGGCTGCCACCCCCCCCTCTCCGCGGCCCTGTTAACAGGTAGGTCCTGCGCAAGCTCACTCGCTTTTCTTTGAACACTGTGTGATTCGGTGTCATTGCCAATGTTATGCTTGATTCGGTTTAACATACGATCAGCACTCGCACGACAGTATATGCTAGCATGAGTTGAGTGACAATGCAGTTTGCTCATTTCCATTTAGCCATGAACACACAGGCTTGAGTATATTTTCTGTGCCTTGCGAGTAGTGTGCGAGAGGACAGTAAAAGCACTAGAAAAACAAGTAAGGAAGCCTAAGTTCGAGTGGAATCGAACATTAGATACTCAGCTGTATGCTTTCATTGTTTGTTTGCGTTTGTTCGATATAGGGTGTATTTTATATAAAGCGAGTGCCGCATAAAGTAAGCGTAGCCACGCCCATTTTCAACATTTTTATCAGTCATCCAACTAAGCATATGAAAATTATTCTTTGTGCAAAATTTCATTCCTTTATGACTTCTAGTTACAAAGAAGTCTTGTTACAAATTCCCAAAGGGTGTTCCAGAAATATCTTTGTTAAAAAGTAGGCGTGGTCATAAACCGATTTCAATAAATTTTTGCGTGTCTATTAACACAAGTTATAAAAGTGTATAAACCAAGTTTCGTCATAATATCTCAATTATTTGTCGAGTTATGGGCTCCGAAATCTCGTTGATTCCTTTGTCTGAAAAGAGGCGGTGCCACGCCCATTTTCCGAAATTTTTCTATTTTTTGGTTCCGATCTATTGTAGAACTCATGCCACAAAATTTCAATGAATTATCTTTATATTTGACAAAGATATCGCTTAAAATGTTTTTATTAGGCCACTTTATGATACCCATATATAAAAGTGGGCGTGGTCGTCAACCAATTTCGCTAAAATTTTGAACATGTATTACTACAAGTAGTGAAAGTGTATAGACCAAGTTTCGTCATAATATATCGATTATTTGTCGAGTTATGGGCTCAGAAATCTCGTATATTCCTGCTTCTAAAAGGAGGCGGTGCCACGCCCATAAACCGTCATCAATCGAGACCAAAATTTATATTTGTTATCATTGGGTATAGAAGTATTAATTTTGGGTATTAGATAATTAAAAAAAATAGTTTGATTTTTTGACCCTTCATAGAATTTTTGAACTTTGACCTCAATGCGCCACGCCTTAACCGCCACCAATCGGGACCAACATTTATGTGTGATATCTTTGACCATGTTATTACAGATTGAGGGGGCGATACAGTCTTTTTATGAACTTTTAAATTTTTCATACAAATTAAACGCACCCTAATGTACATACATATGTACATACATAGCTCAGTTGCATGTTTCAAGCCTTCCGAATCTATTGCCTTTCGAATCTATTGCCTTTCGAATCTATTGCCTTACGAATCATTTGTCATTCAACTCAATTGCTTTTCAAGTTATGAGTGATTGAGGGCATATCTCTTTTTGTTGACGTGCAGTGCAGAAACACTTACGCTCTATTTACAAGCTCTTTCGCTCACATGTTGAGCCAATGTTATGCAGATCGGCTCACGCCGTTTTATGCGAGTGGCTTACATCGTCAAATGAGTGAATCGTTGCAGGGGTTTAGTATACAAATGAGATCAGAACTTTAATTAAATATCAAAATTGAATCTAAGATCTTTTTTTGTGCATAGTGCTTATTTCTAATTTGTTTCTGAGTTTGGTTTTATTAAAGAAAGTGTAGAAAATCTGCGCCCCGGTGCAGCAGAGCTGTGTGGAAGCGTAAGCAGATTAAAAATAAAAAAGCGCATTTTTCATCAGACTAAAAAATGAAGAAAGGGTATATTTTATCCACTTTACACAAAACTCTGCCGAAGAGAAACACAAAAAGTATTCAAGCAAACTGTTGCTGCGAGAAAGAGACATGAATACATGAACTTTCAAACATTCTTTCAACAGTGTTGTGGCAAAATCTAGCAAATCAGTGATGTTACTTGAAGGAAGGAAAAAACCTACCAAAATTCAAATCGTGCGACCATCCGACCAACAGGAAAAAAACCGACCAGTTTTGGTAGGAAAAACCCACTTATCACATCCCTGGTAAAAAGTGCTATTCTCAATGCTGTAAAAATTTCCGTCGATTTTAGTAATTTTTTTCTATAGGGTGTTTGCGTTATATGTACGTGAGACTGTTCCAATTAAAATTTCCGAAAAGCCAATGAAATTTTTCAAAAAGTTGAATGTTGCATATTATTATATTACAATTGAATGAGCTGCAAAATTGCATACTCAAAAATCTTCTAAAAAATGTAGCTTTATAATTTTTAGCCTCTTTTTATGATAAGTACTTCCTTAACTTTGAAAAATTGGAAATACTAAAAATACTGCCTAAAAAGTTAACAATAATCTGGGTTACTTTCGAGCATCACCTACATTAACCAAGATATGCGTTAGAAATATAAACATTAAAATTAAATATAAAGCACAAAAAGAAAATTATTGTAGGTACATATGAAAAACCCTGTATCTAGTACTGAAGTGCGGCTTTGTGCGACGTAATTTTTTGTCGGCTAACTACTAATTGTACTAGATATCATGTCCGAGGGTTAATTTGACTGAGTCTGACAGAGCAACATAACAAAACCAATTTTTAACATGAAAAAGAGTGATAATTTTTTTTTAAATATCCCAACTTTAAAAGCTTAGAACTATAAACTTAGAATTATTGGAAACCAAGGATATTATTGAAAAGTGTTAATAATTACTTGAACCTTTAGGATTCATCACGATTACTTAAATGAAATGCTTTAAATAATAAATATTCAAGTTGAAACTCGCACTTAAAAATATGTAAGAAAAAAACAAAAAAATTAACTTCAGATATGCTAAGTTACGACCATCTGGGGCAAGTGCAGAGTATGGGGTCGGGAAAAAAGCGATGAATTATTGTTCCCCATTCTATTTCCAATATGTGGGTATGTTTTTTTTTCTGTAATTGTAACAATTTTACAAAATTCAATTAGGGGCGCATAAAACTTTAAAATCTACCTATGCGCGTAGATTTCCAGAAGAGAATATGAGACTTACTTTTGAAGTATAGTTAAAGGCCCTTGGCAACTGACAATCTGGCATGTCAAGCAGTGTGTATGTGTGAGTTTTTTGTGTGTGTTAGTGCAATCGGCTGTCGTCGTGCTACACGTTCTTGTTCGGGCTCGCGTTGATGAGAATCAAATCTTTTAGATATTTGCGTCAATCACCCGACACTCACACATATGTATACACTTCTTAACATTCCAGATTTTAAGTGGCCAAGGGCCTTAAGAGTTTGATATATGTATTATAAGCGATATTTGTGTACTAAAATGTTAAATTATAGTCTGAAAAAATTACATTTCGCTAGCTTAGAGTGCAAACTGTGAAAGTCCACTTTTATGAAAAAGTGTATTTTTATGTAGAACGCTAGAAAAATCAAATACGCACCGCGCTAAACAAGTCTGAGATACTTGTCATATTTCCACTCGTTGTTATTCAGTGATACGCAAATTGTGTAAGTCCAAAAAGCGAAAAAATTGTGTAAGTCCAAAATATTTATATGAACAGAAATTTTTTTTCATTCGAATTTTTTTTTCTTTTTTGTTTTTTGTCTCTCCTACAAAGTTTTAAAAAAGGACTTACACAATTTGCATTCTAAGCTAGCGATTTTTATCATTTGTAAAAAAATTGTAGTTTTTTTTTGGTAATTTTAATTTTGGTAAATTTTTTACATTGGCTGTGCCCCCCCCCCCCCCCCCGAAAAATTCTCTAGCTACGCCACTGGCCCCAAATCACAAAAAATATGAAATATCTCCCAAATGAAATAAATTCCAAGAAATATGAAATAACTCCCAAAAAGTACTAAGCAGAAGGACATCACCGTGGCGGTAGGGCGCACGTCCGGACGGATGGCGTAGCCCAGGGTTATTTATTATAAGCGCGGCCGAAGGCCGCCAACGCTGAAAAGTGTGGACCGGGCAAAAGCACTGTGGACCGGGCCATGGATATTACTCCGGAAAGAGAAGATAAAGAAAAAACTTTTGCGGAGAACAGCTTGTGCGTTGGGGGCCTTCGGCCACGCTTATAAAAAATTCTCTTTCCGGAGTAATATATATGCCCCGGTCCACAGTGCTTTTGCGCAGAACACTTTTCTGCGTTGGCGGCCTTCGGCCGCACTTATAAAAAATAGCCCTGGGCTACGCCATCCGTCCGGATGTGTGCCCTAACCGTGGCTACCGCCACCCTGCGTAGTACACCCTTCAGCGGCGGCAATAAAAATTTAAGTATACAAATTTCGACATTTTTCGGTCATTTTCCTCATTTCGACATTTTTTAATTCGGTCAAAAATGTATTCGGTATAATAAGGGTTTTTTTCAATTCGGTCTTTTAAGATTCGACATTTTTTTTTTTTGACTTATCGTACGGAGCCCGGCTTTCAGTTACTTTATACTGTTACAAAAACGTCGAAGCTTGTTAAATTGCAATTTTAAGAGAAATGAAATAAGTCCCAAGAAATATTAAATAACTCCCAATGCATTCATTATGAAATAAATCCCAATTTGCATGGAAAATATTTGGGAGTTATTTCATTTTTTTGGACTTATTTCATTTGGGACTTATTAGTGGCGGACCTAGCATAAATTGTCTGGGCAAGCCTATGTGTGAAGCATAACCATTAGTCATTTATGTAATTTTCTTTGCTGTATTATCTAGAAGTCTGATTGCGTTCCGTCATTGAATTTGATTTAGAGCTCTCGCTTTTTTTAACATTTTCGAGTAGCCCGAATAAATGCTTTTCAAATTCTCGAACACTCCTTTGTTTGCTTATTACCCGTATGTTTGTACGGGCATTCGAACAATTCGGGTATTTGAAATTTGTTTTTTCTCGTTTATTTATTTTTTTTTTTGTTGCCTTCATATGTATTTTTTTATCTTTGTTTTCCTGATACACATTTTTTTGTTTGTACACTCAGAGAAAAGGAATTAAAAATAAAATTTTTATTTTTATAATGCCCGATTTAAACCAAGTCATTTTTATTTTAAAAATGAAAATTTTTAAATTACAAATTGAACTTTTTAAATTAAAATGTATTTAGGATTTAAAAAGAAACATGTTTAAATTAAAAATGAAAATTAATGGAATAAAAACGAAAGTTTTTGATTCAAAATCTCATAGCGCTTAAAATTAAAATAAATATTTTTAATCTTAAGATATTTTTTCTTGATAGATATAAAAACGTGTTTAAAAATAATGTAAATACAATACATTTTTAAATTTAAAAATCTTTATTTTTATTTTAAACACTATGCGATTTTGAACCAAAAACTTTCGCTTTTATTCCATTAATTTCAATTTTTAATTTAAAAATGTTTCTTTTTAAATCCTAAACACATTTAATTTAAAAAATTGTATTTTTTAAATAAAAATGACAGTTTAAAACGTGCATTATAAAAATAAAAATTTTATTTTTGATTCCTTTTCTCTGAGTATAAGCTCGAATGTTGGTACAAGAATTTGAACAACGGGCTTCAAACAAACACGATCTGTTCGAATTGCTCGATACCCGGGTATCTAGAGCTCTACTTTGATTAAATTCGGTTTGCATATTTGGTTTGTTGTTTATATTCATAACATATGAAACTGAATGTATTGCATTAAATCGAGAAAATGAGGATGATAAAGAATTTTTAAGTTTTTATATACAATGAATATTATGAAGATATGTAGGTACATATGTTTTTGACTTTTGGTATTTTAGCTGTAGCTACTTTTGGTCAGCATATCAACAAGCCTGGCTAAGGCGAAAGTAAATTCAAGTTTTTTACCATCAGAATTATCTACAAAAGCAGAAGAGAAATTATTAGAATAAATTGGGAAGAACTCAATTATTTCTCAATTTTTTGTACGATTTTTAAGATTAAAGCGTGTTTTTTAGTTTTTTAAGCTATTATTTATTTTTGACTTTTTAGTGAAATTTTTCATTAATGTTAATGATGTTTTATGCGGACGCAAGAATAAAAGTAAAAAGAAGTCTGATGGGATGTGGTGTTCTCCGAAATAGATCTACATACATATGTATTTATAACTTCTACCAAAAATCCCAATATGCAGTGAAGTAAACTAGCTTATTATGCAATATTTTCCAAACCCTTTTATTCAAGGTTTTCCAAACTAGTTTGGAAATACAAAATTTCCCAAACGTTTTGTTATATTTTACAATCAGAAAGTGAAGAGAAGTTGAGGTGAAGCATTTGAAAAGAACAAAAAAAAAAAAGAAACCTGATTGAATAAATTCGAATTTAGACAATAAAGCTCCGAATACGTTTGTAGCGTAATGGTGAGGTATGCTGCCTACGGACCAAGGAGCTCAGGTTCGAGTCCCGAGTGGCGCATTTTTTTTTTTATTTTTTTTTTATTTTTATTTTTTATTTTTTTTTTTTAGAGAAATTTTTTTCACCTCACGTTTACAAAACATTGTATAATAAGCACATCTCACACTGAAAAAACCCCATTCAGTGTATGAATCACACGCTTTTGCGTTAACTTATGCTACATAATGCGTACAAGCAAACATACAGTGAACTACACTGCGTATACGTAACTTGTTTACATACATACATACATACATATATACAAACATACATACATACAGGTGAAACTAATAAAAGCGTGTTAAAAATGTAATTAGGGTTCCTTTTCGTTGATTCAGCACTTACTATTAAATGAATTACAAACAAAACCAGTTCTTGCTTTGCATACATATGTATTTACATGCGATTGTTTTTATTGCAAACACAACAACGACAAAACAAAGCTTGTTACACAAAACACAAAACCAGTTCTTGCTCTGCATACGTATGTATGTATGTACATTGTACATGCGGTTGATTTCATTGCAAATACAACAAACCCAAAACAGAAGCTTCAAGCTTTATTTTTGAGTGAATTTATGCATTGAGTTTATCGCCAACGCTATGAGCGGTCGCTGGCTGTTGTGCGTTAGTTCGCTAGCTATTTGAGTGGTTATACGTTTTTCTTTGAACATTTGTTTGTGATTTGAGAAGAATGTATTTTTGAGCGTTCGTGATTGAGTTTTTCCGTACCCTGAAAGCTTGTTACTTATTGGCTTGTATACGGGAGTGAATTGAAATTCATAGAAGCTATTTTTAAGAAAGGTAACATAAAAGCCGCAATGAAGCATAAAACATAATGTTGAATGTCCTACTATATGATGCCGTTGGGCTGTTGATGTCATGTTTCGAATCAGGAGGAAAATAGAAATAATAGAGAGAACACAAAAAAGTGAATGTTTGAAAGATATAATAATTTAGTTAAATGTTGCAACTTTTTGGGATGGGATGAAGTTACATACATACATACATGCATACATACATACATACAGGTGAAGCTAATAAAAGCGTGTTAAAAAAGTGCTTTGCTAGTTTTTTTTTTTCAATTTAAGTCTGAAAATAAGCAATTGATTTCTCCTTAGAGAAATCGAGAATACAAGCTATGTTATTCTGTTTTGAAAGCCAGGTAAAAGCTAATGTGTGGAAACGTTAAAGCATGCTAACTGTGCTGTGATTGGCTGTGCAAACAAAATACACATTGTGAGGTCAAAGAACGTAAATCTATTTACGTTCTTTGGTGAGGTGGATTGGTGGTGTATTTGAACTATTTTCTTAGAATACTTTTAGGCACCGTATGTTACAGTGGGGGCTATATTATTGATAACTTAAATAGTAAACACATTTAAAACGTAAATTAACCAGTTTTAAATAAATTCGTAAAATGAAATGAACGAAAATATGTACGCAAGCCGGGCTTCTCGGCTTGTATGAAGCGCCCGCCTCTGATATGCATACACGTTCATATTATGTATGTATGTTTATACAAGCATTTATACCAGTATCATTTGTTATTACATCAATATATATCCGAGAAATAGCAGACATCGCACTTAAAAACATTTTCACATTCGTGTTTCTGGCAGGGGGCCGACGATATGAAATCAGAATTAAAATCGGATGATCTGTTTTCGAGATATAGCTTGGTTTCCGGTTATGTAGGCTGAATGCCCAAAATCGCACATTTTCGAGATTATTCTTATTAGAATGCACGGTTTTATGCCTATTCTGTATCTATGTATAAGAATATATAAACTTCATTACAACTATTACACGACAGATGGTGCTGCTCACTGTCATCTTGTATACATATGCATGTACATTAGATAGGGTAAAAAAAATGTTGTAAAAGTCCGCTCCTAAATTTGAAACTTATGTTGAGAGGGTTAATGGACGCAAAAAAAATTTTTTTTGATCCCGCGAATTACTGCCGGAATGGTTTTTTTTTGGAACCTTGTTATTTAACATCCGATTTTTAAAATTGATACGTCATTTTGATTTTTCTTCGAGCTTTTTGGCCGGTACAAATAAAAGCGAAACCAAGTTTCCTTTACCTCTCCTACGCGTTTCGGCGAATTTTTCCGCCTTCCTCAGGGAGACTCTTTATTCAACAAAATAAAACAATACATTATTAAAGCACTACAATTTAAAAAAATTATATACATATATAAATCCTTAAAAAATTGCACTCATGGTCCTTGCCTTTACATTTAATTTCGTACACTGCATTATTTTGTTGTTCTTTGATAATGTTGTCTTTCTTCTTGCTAAAGATATTGTTAAGAGTCCATTGTGGTTTATGTGCAAAAATTAGGTTGTCATTTTTTATGCATTTTTTAAGTGTTTTATTATCTGTTAGGCCGTGAATGTATGTAACTCCTCTGAATGTTTTGTTTTTGTTTATGTTTTTTTCGGTAATTGTCGAGTTCGTTTTGCATGTTGTTTGTCTAAGCTTTGTTGTTGCTAACCACCTGTTTATTATCTTGTCCGGGTATCCATTTTTATGCAAAATCGTTTTTATTTTTATGTCGTTTTCTTTGCTGAGCGCCTGGTCACTAAACGCGTATATTTTATTTATGAGGTTAATTGCTGTGTTTATTTTTTGGGTCCAGGGGTGGTTAGAGTTGTAATTTATTATTCTAGAGGTTGAGATCGGTTTCGCATACCATTTCGTCAATAGTTTGTTTTTGTCTTTGTATATTTCTACGTCTAGGAAGGGTAATTTTCGGTTCCTCTCCAGTTCAGCGGTTAACTGTATTTTCTTGTGTTGTTTGTTCAGTGTCGTCAAAATTTCTTCCACGTCCTTAATTTTCACTATGGCAAATAAATCATCTACATATTTCGTTATGTATTTGAACATTATGTCTTTGGATTTCAGTTCGGCTAATGCCTCGTCTAGTATTTGGTCAAGCACTATATCGGCCACTGTGGGCGATAAAGGATTGCCCATCGGCATACCATGTACTTGTTGGTAATAAGTACCGTCAAATAAAAAATAATTATTATCCCTTAAGCAAAATTCTAGGGTGTCTAAAAATTGTTTCCCCGTCAAGTTAGTGTTATTTTTGAGGGATGGACATTTTTGCATGATAGTCCGGATTGCTAAGTGCACTGGTATGTTTGTGAATAATGAAACCACGTCAAAAGAAATCAGGGTTTCTTCTTCTTCTATGGTCAAATGTCTTAGCTTCTCTTTAAGTTGTAAGGAATTTTTTATATTAAGGTCTTTGGGAATTATTTGCTTAAGTGATTCTCCTATAAATTTTGTATGTCATTATTTTCGTATTTTGAAGCTCTATATTTCCTTCGAATGCCCTTTTGAGCACTGAAGTCAAATAACAAAGTACAGCTAGGTTAGCTCACCTAACTATGTGAAACGACTTCAGAGTTCAAAAGATATTAGAAGGAAATTGAGGGCTTCACATTTAGAGCATACCAAAATAATGACATATCAACTTTAAAAATCGGATGTCAAATAAAAAAGTTATAATAAAAAAACGATTTCGGCGGTATTTCACTGGGTCAAAAAAATTTTTTTTTGTATCCCTTAACCCTCTCAACATAAGCTATAAATTTAGGGGCGGACTTTTACACCTTTTGATGTGTAAAGATCTTTGCTGTAGCTACGAGTAATTTCGAAAAACGCGTAAACCGTAAACGCGTAAACCGTAAATGACCTTTGTGTTAGTGCGCTGCTGCCCTGCAGAAAACGGAACTAGTCCATAGATGCATGTACAAACCAGCCGCTTGTGGCAATCAACTAGACCAAAACCTGCCACATTCCATATAAAAATATTGGTCCAATTAACATTGCAATGTCCTAGCACAGGACCACATGGTCCATCGCTCGATCGCATCAAACTAGTTTAAAAACTAACTTGACGTAGCTACTTCGCAAACCATCTACAAGAGCTTTCTTTTTAAACTAGCTACGGCAAGTTACTTTTTAAACTACTCTAAGGAGTTAAAAATGTAAAATATTTCCAATATAAAAAAATTAATATTTTTTGGTAGAAGTTATATGTAGATCCATTTCGGAGACCACCACATCTCTTCATCAGACTTCTTTTTAACATTTTTATTCTTTGGCGTCCGCCGAGATCGAACCTTGGATTTTCCGGTTAGTAAGTAATTGCATCACTACTAGGCTACCGCCGCGGCGCGCCGCCTTGCATTTTGCCTATATTAATTATACCTTTCATGGGAATGAAATGGTATTATAATTTTGTGCCGAAACACGAATGGTGAAAGTACCAGAAGGAGACGTGGCAGACCTACCAAAGTATATACCAATATGATCAGGATCATGAGCTGAGTCGATTAAGCCATGTCCGTCTGTCTGTCTGTCTGTCTGTCTGTCTGTCTGTCTGTCTGTCTGTCTGTCTGTTTGATCGCAAACTAGTCCCTCAGTTTTTGAGATATCTGCTTGAAATTCGGAATGTGAATGTATATTTAGGAGAAGCTGATCATTTGTCGGAATCGGCCGAATCGGACCACTATAACATATAGCTGCCATACAACCGATTGTTCAGATATGGACATTTTGGGGTATAACTTCTCCATTTGAACAGCTGCGGGAATGAAACTTTGAAGTATTTGTACGCATATGGACCTAAATAATGTCACCGAAATTTGTCAAGATCGGATCACTATAACATATAGCTGCCGATGGTTCAGATATGGACATTTTTGGGTATATTTTCTCCATTTAAAGAGCTAAGGACATGAAACTTTGTAGTATTTGTACTGATATTGACCTTAATAATTTTACTGAAAATTGTCAAGATCGGACTACTATAACATACAACTCCAATATAACAATGAGGCTCGTTACAGAACGCGAACTTCGTGAAAAAGACGGCTGGCCCATTAGCAAGTTGAAATTGTTGCCCACACATTTTTGATTCAACACCGTCAAAATCCGGACAGTTAATGACAAAGACGTCTGTTGATCGCCATATAGTTGTAAATCATTAAAAAGGCGCTGGCACAATTGACGGGTCAAACAAAAATTTTGTACGAACAAATTTTCACTCAAGGAAATTGGAGCGCTCGAGTCCCTCAAGGATCTTAAGTGCCGCGAACGATTTCCATTTTCCTCATTTTCTTCCTCACCCACCAACAGCGTTGCCGTTGAAAAATTTTCGTGGTGGCTAGATTTGATTTAATTTGTGGCTAAAAATGGCTAAAAAATTTGGTTCGTTGCTAAAAATGGTGGCTAAAAAATTTTGTTTCAAATTAACATGTTTTAAATTTATTTTTCAAATTCAGGCACAAAAGTATTGCATGCAATATAAAAAAAAACATAAATTTGTGTAAAAATAAAATATTCATACATACATAGTATGTACTTAACTATATCAAAAAAAAATTAGATATCACATTCAATATCTATCATTATGTTGTCATCACTAATTGAAGCTTTCTCTTCATAAATTAATTCTTTCTTCATTAATTTAATGAGATCTTCTGTTATTTCAAATTCATTGCAACATTGTTTTACATTCTTTAAGCCATATCTTATTCAGTAGGGAAAAGGCAGGCCCGTAGCTAGGGGGGGGGCATTGTGGGGCAATGCCCTACCTTAAAAAGGCCAACAAGTGAGATGAATTATTATAATTAAATTTTTTGTCATAGTTTGAGATACAAAATTATTGCGGATGCAATGTATGATATGGACAATCCACCCTGCACCACAGATATAATTAAATAAGACCACCGAATTTTTGTAGTTTGGTTAAAGGAATGGCTCATTCCGGCACTTTTCTGACAAAAACTAATCTCACTGTGAGCGAACAACACCAAAAGCGTGGAATTGATTTCTAAGGCTGTGTGCTAATCTAAAACATTTTACTCGATGGAAATATTCTGTGGTTATCGTTTAATCATTTTCAAGAATTTTTTTCTCACCTTGACTTGCGTGCATACCTACAGGGGACCCACATGTCAAATTTAAAGATCATAGCTCTCTTAGGTATGGAATAATCGAAGGAAATTAAATTAAAATTCAAAATTTTAAAAATTAAATTTTCTGTTGCATTTAATTAAAAAAAAAAAATTTTTTTTATAATATTTTCGGCTTTAATTTTCTCTTTCGCTTATTTGCATATGGCGGTTGGTCCCTACCTTCACCGCAACGAGACTCTCGTTACGAGAGGCGTTTAAAGACACATATGAACTTTTTCCATTTATAGCGACCATAGGATGTAGTACTGCAGTGTGTGAATCAACCTTTTCAACACTAATAGGGGCGTCAGAATGAATACTTTTCCGTCAATCCAGCAATCCGTTTAACTGACAGCAGAGTGGAATTACATACATGTATTTGAATGAAGATCGACACATTCAGTACTTCAACTCTGCCGTAACAAATATATGAAATTGAAGTATATGTCAGTTAAACGGAGCTGGATTGCCGGAAAAGTATTCATTCTGACGGGCCCATAACTGCAATCAATAGGCCTCAAAGGCTGTCAATGTGTCACGAGAGAATGGCCCGCCCAGTACTCACTCGCACTTAGACGAGGATCTCCACATCTAAATCTGGAAGCTGAACCATCTTGTTGGCTTATTCTCAATGAGTATTGCTTATGTACTGTCACAATAATTATGTATCAACAAATAGGTATTAAATGAACGTTACTGACCTAGAAAAAAGTGATATACATGCTGATTGATTTTGGAAACCATGCCTCGATGTCAGATTAATTGCGATACATTATTTACTTCCGCCCTACCTTAAACCAACGCTGCCCTACCTTAAATTTAAGTCTAGCTACGGCCCTGGGAAAAGGTTCTTTCCACTTCGGCGTTGCTAAGTGGTTAGATCCTTATACGGACTTTCGTCGACAGCCTACTATTCCACTAGCGAGTATCAACAGGCATTTATCGATAGTTGCGTTACTTGTTTTTTTTTAACACTTAGGGCCGTTTACTCAACCTCTGATTAACGCTAACCACGGTTAAAGTTCGGTTAAACATCATTATCGACTTCATCCAACCATGTATTTAACATGTGGTCGATAATGCAGTCCATAGCTTAACCGGACCTTTGTCCTCCGGTTAGCGTTAATCAGAGGTTGAGTAAACGGCCCTTAAATCGATTTGTTATAATCGCTGAATTGAATTAGCGTTACCACATCCTTCCTATGTGGAAAATTATGGTTCATTACAAGCGGTGGCTAAAAACGTGGGTAGTGGCAAAACCGAAATTTTGGTGGCTAAAAAATCACGGCGGTGGCTAAATCTAGCCACAAAATGGCTAAAACGGCAACGCTGCCCACCAATAACAGAAAAAGTAAAAAACCTTGCAATTCCATTATTTAAGAAAATATAAAAAAAAAACTTTGAATTCAAAACAAACGAATTTTACTTGTCAAGACCAATCGACGTGTTGACAATTTGGCAAGAAAAGGGCTTTTTTTATTTTGACACAGAATTGCAAATACTTGATAAATAGTCAAAATTGACAAATAAGCAATATGGTGAATTTGTCAAGTACACAGAATAGAGCTGTAAAAGTGTTTAAATGTTGATAGTTTTCGCTGTTTTGGTACATTTTGTTCTTCTCAAAGAAGGAACCAGCAAAAATAGCTCATCATTCAATGTCCCTGACATTCCAATGGCTTTGGTATCGCAATCCCATTTTTTTTTTCTCCGTGCGAACGCTTACCGTTGTAAAAATTATCACTTATATATGAAGCTTATGTTGAGAGGGTTTTGGGGCAATTTTTTTATAGATACCGCGGAAATATTTTTTTTTGCAACTTTTTTATTTGACACCCCATTTGTAAAATTGATACGTCATTATTTTAGTCTGGTGGAGCTCTATATATCGCTCTAATGTCCTGTTGAGCTATGACGTCGTTTTCACATAGTTGGGTCGTCTAACCATGTTTTTCGTCTATAAAATATCCTGAAAAAAATCGCTAAAATTAAAGTACTAATGGGATCCTGGTAACATTACGCTTAAGTGTTTGCAATTTAATAGGCTAATTTTTAAAAATAAATCTTTTACTGATTTTCCCAACTTCTTATAAAAAATACATTTTCAAAATCAGAATTAAAAAAATATTGCAAAAAAATCCACAAAATTTTGACTTTGACCAGCTATCGCTCAGTGAGTTTTTACTCAACCACCACAAGTTTTAGCTATACCGAAACATATTTTTGAATGAAGTGATAACCAAAAAACGCAAAATTACCTTTATCTCAAAAACCTAACCGTGTAAAAATAAAAATAAATAGTTTTGTGCGCAATGGCCCATGCCAATTTTCACTTATACCCCGATTTCTTAATATTTTTGCTGTAAACTAGTGTTATTGTTAAAGTGGTTTACATTTGCCAGATTTGGAAGTTCATTGAAAATATAAATATAGGTTTCTTCACTCAATCCCTCATAACTTTGCCATCCACAGAATATATTTCGGAAAGTGCCAAAATGTTCACTAAGAAATAGGCTATTGACTATTTAAGATTTCTTTAAAAAAAGTTACAAAAAGGAGATGAATTTCGAAAAAAAAACCTGAAAATTTTCATAAAAAAAATCTTTTGTTCGCCATAACTCCGTCACTTTAACGGCGATTTTAATCATTTTTGGTTTGTTAGAAAGGGTATTTGATCCTCTCAAAAAAAAAAATGAATAACGTAAACATGGATACGGTAATGGCGGAGATATTGACAGATGAGTAATCATACTTTTTTTCTTAGCTCAAAAACTGAAATTTCTAAATATCTCGGAAACCTTTCTACTTTTGAACCATCTGATTACATATTTGGAGTCAGCAGAAAGTTCTACGTAGCAATCATGTATCAAATGCCGAGGATATTTTTTTGTCGGGGAGTGTAATCGGAGTTTTCAAATCAGCTAAAATGAATGGAAAATGAATCAGCAAAATGAACGGAAGAAGACTGTAGCTGCATGGAGACTAACATTTAGTAGTCCATAAAGATGTGATTCGTGGATTCAAAAAATTTTGAGTTGTGCAATTTTTGATGTTTTCAAATTTCACAAACGCAAGTAAACAGGCATAAGTAAATTTTGTTTTGAAAAAATTCATACATTAAAATAATGAAAAATTCTTTAAGCGCCATTCCACTCCCAACTTTCCTTGTTTTGAAGACTTGATTTCTTTAATTTTGAGAAATTAAATTCCCATACAAATCCCCATGGCAACGAATTTGTTTGAATGTTTTTTTATATTTTTTCCACATTTTTGGGACGCGTGTTCAAAATAAGGAAAATTATGTCTTTGATCGAGAGAAATTTTTTTTTGAGTGTAGATGTATTGTATTTCCCCTTTCAATACGAGAGCGTTGAGCACCCTTTTCGTATGCCCTCACACCAATTGTCAGTACAGTCTACTACAAATATTTCAAGACATTTTCGATGTGAAAATGTCAGTTTGTATGGGAAGTGCCCATCCCTGCTTTACCAAGATCTAGCGTTTTTATTCGCTGAGTACTTAATTATCTCATATTCCCTCACACGAATTTTCAGTACACTACTAAAAATAAATGAAGAGAATAACCCTTGCGGGACTGCACAAGATTGTGATTAAAAAATTAAAAATGGCGAGGAATCTACACCAACGTTCCCTGTTTTCCTCGAGAAAGTGGTAACTACTCTTATTTTTTGTCCAAAGGAAACTAGTTTCCCCTATTTCGAGTGAAATACTGCAATCATTCGGAGAAGTAACGGACGAATAAACTCTTCGGACAGCTAATGGACTTAAGGAGAGCAAGTCACTCGGATCAGATGGCTTGTACGAAGCTATTTTGAAAATCGAGGCTGTAGTACGAAACGTCAGCCGGCACTAATAAACTAAAGGTTAAAGGTGGCATTCCACAAGGTTCAGTCGTCGCCCGGATAAATTAGTGTCGTATGTGAAGCCTTTTAGGGCAGGCTGAAGTAAATAAAGCGAACATTACTAACTTCGAGCCTAGTGCTCAACCAACCTCCCGACGGCAGCTTGACGGTACCGGGGGGTTCGGTAGGATAACAGTAAGGGGTTTAGTGCGGTTAGAGTCCCACACTGACGGAGTACATGCTTTCGATGCTTCCTCCTCGTAAAAAAAAATTACATGTATGTATATCGGAAAGAGATAAGCGCGAGCACTTAACCACGTAACACTTCATTGCATGTCAGTTGAAAATGGGCTGAGGTGACAGTACGTTCCACTTTTACGAAATTTTATATTTAGTGTAAGATGAAAAAAGAAATAGGTTGAGCTATGTCCATCAGTCCTTTGGTACACAGGTTCTAATGAGGACCTGACAAGTTAATATTGAAAATGGGCGGCATCCCGATTCCATTCCGTTCATACACTCATAGAGAAACAGCATTTTAAAATCAAAAATAAAATTTTTATTTTCATAAAACATGTTTTAAACCAAATCATTTTTATTTTAACAATGAAAATTTTTAAATTAAAAATGAAATTTTTGAATTAAGAATGAAATTTTTTAAGTAAAAACGCATTTTCGATTTAAAATGGAACATACTTAAATTAAAAATGCAAATGAATGTTTATTCAAAAACTCGCCCACTTTTAAACATTTATTGGTGAGAAAATATATAATAAATAATATATCATAATTTGAAGTCCGATATGAATCCGAATATGTGTGAGATATGAGCTTAAAATTTTGAATTCCTAGATGCCGTTTCGAAAAAGGGGAAGTATAAATATCACTGAAGTTCAATATAATGTTGAATGTCACAGTATATGATGACATGGGTTGAATTTCAGGTTGATGTCAAGTTCGAATCAGGAGGACAATAGAAAATAGACAACACGATAAAGCAAGCAGTAAAGGCATGGAAAAGAGGTTAACAAGAAGAGGTTAATAGAAAACTGGGTAAGGGGAAGGAAAATGCATGGAAAAAAATATTTTTTGGTTTTTCTAATCATAGAAGAAGGAAAAAAAGAGGCATAAATATGAGCCCAATAGGAGTCTTTTATGAATCTTATTCAGGCTCATATGATGTATGGAATTAGACTCATATCGGGCGGCCACCTTAGGAACAGAAATACATACATTTAGGACTCCAAAATGAGCTCATAATGAGTGTGAACACTCCAGTTTAGGATTCCTATCTGATTCTTTTATGATTCCGAATGTTTGCTGGATTTGCTTTGAAAGCGTTACCATATGTGCCAGAATACTGATTGAAAAGAAGGTAACAATTTTCAGTGAATTAACCGATGGTGGTAAAATTTACACCCATTCTAATTTTTTTTTGAAATATCTCTTTTAAATTGCATACATATTTACATATCTCACAAATGAATTTTGTATCAAACCTTAATTTTCAAATAAAAGATGCATTCAATGTACTTATTAGAGATGAGTGAAACTGCGATTTTTCGATATCTGTGATTTCGGTGATTGCTATTTTCAAATCACTGTGATTTTAAACTGCTATTGCGATTTCATGGACTGGTATAAAATCATCAGTTACCGGTAGAGATTAATTTTGCGTTTTCTGAGCGATATAACCTGTCTTTCTTTTATGTTAACAAAATGATAGCAATAACAACGTATTCCGCAGTAATATCGCTGTTTGTAAATATTTTTCAAAGACAAATCGTAAATTCAATAATTTTTTTTTCTTATATTTCTATATATGTACGTATGTGGTCTGCTCAAAAGTGTAAACAAAAAGAAATTTATAATGCTTTTGCGATTGCGATTCACATAGGTGAACTGCTTACTTGGTACATCGATAGCAGATCCCAATAAGTAGTGAACTGCTATTTTGCAAAAGTGATCGCAATTGCGATTTGCGATTTTTTATTCACAGTGAAAAAATCACCGTTTGCGATATATCGCTCATCACTAGTACTTATCTGTCTATTAAATCTTATATTTTCAAATGAAATGAAAGTTGAAAAGTATAAAAGAACCTTGTGTTGCTTCCAAGACAACTAATTACTTTGCGGAAGTATTCCCCACCATAGGTTTAGATCTTTACCTCCTGAATATTCCCCATTTTAATTGGGATCACATGGAAATTTGTTGGCTCTATTAATTCGACCAGTTTATTAACAAGAGCATTGGAGCTCTGCTCTCTACGATATATTCCACAATACATCATATTCCTACCCTGTCGGAAAAGCAAGCAACCAAAAAGTAATTCCATTTTGGTTTATATAAAGGGTATCTATAAACAAATCTCTACATCGAAACCATGATTAGCACATTTCATTTGATACCAATATCTTTATATACCAGTGAAAAACATTCCGGGGACATCCGGGTCCACCGTTGTGCCTATATTCCGGCAAGAGTGCATTTTTTCCAAAACTATAACACAGCTCAACAAAAAAGTCGATATTTTGGTGCAGCCCTGCTTGTAACTGCAGTTGGTAGTATATGATGCACTGATAAAAAAAAGATAATAACTTTTTTGAATCGTACGTGTAGTTTGTGAAATATGAGCCCTTAATAGGTTAAGGCATATTTGGCCCGATAACTTTTTTTCTGCTAATCCTATCAATCCTATTTGATGTCGTTGAAAAGGCGACATTCCACCGCTTCTATCGGTGTAGTCATTATTAATGTATCTTGATAAATGTCAGAGAAATTGTAAAAACAATCTCAAAAATTAAATTTTTGGTTAAATTTTTTAAATTTTTTTTTCATTTTTAATCACGGTTTTCTCTAATAATTGGTAAACCAGTGTATATGCAAAGTTATTTCGATATAATCTCTGATCAATTCTGCTTTCAACGATGTATAACTTTTTTATATCCGCTTAGGCGTTCCTATGATATTCTACTTTAATCAATTTCTACTGTGAAATTTTTCATACTAAACTATGGACCTCCCAGGTTAAGGTAATTCTGTGCTACCGCTGACAATATCAATCTATTCACACGGACACAGCAGCGCACTAACACAGAGTCGTTTACGGTTTACACGTTTACGCGTAAACTTTACGCGTTTTTCGAAATTACTCGTCGCTACAGCAAAGATGTTTACACATCAAAAATCAATGCGATTTTTTATTCCAAATTTTCGCCTGCGGTTCTTTTTTTTATCATAAAAAGTAATTTAGGAAAATGAAAATTTGGAATTAAAAATCGAGTGATTTGTGGGGAACCGCAGCAAACTCAAATATAGAGATTTTCCAAAGATACCAATCGAAAACCATTAGAATGATTGTAAATGCGCCCTACTACATCACGAACGAACAACTACGTCGTGACCTAAAGACATCTACTATCGCTCAAGAAATCAGAAAGTATGCTGCATCATACCAAATGAGATTATTAGCTCACCCCAACCCACTCGTTCTAGCCCTGATGGCAACACCAACAAATTTCGTACGCCTCAAAAGAAAATGATTTACATATCTTTATTGATGCACTACAATAAATGGATACATACATGCCCACCATGTTTATTAAGTCATTATTAATTACTAATTACTTTTAATGAACCACAAAATTATTAGATGTACATATATATTTTATTTATACAGTTGGCAAAATATATACTAGTAAACCTGGTCACCCGATGCTGTGGCTTTCATTCACACTGTGCGACAATTTGAGGTTGGAAGACCACTTATTGCTACATCTAACAATTTTTTTCATTGTCATTTTAAATTTGACCTCCCCTTAAAAATGGCGGAATATATATCGGCTTTACTGCTTGCCCAGAATGGTGTGGCTGTAGTACGTAGTAAGAGCTGTCAAAAGTTAAAACAGTACAATTGCATTGCAATGCCCACAATGTGTAGCTGTGTCTGTGGCGTGTAGTTGTGGCTGTAGTAGAAGTAGAGTTAACTTTAACTTTGTAGCGCGCTACAGTGTGACAGCTCAATTTTTTAATAACGGAAATTCGAAATGAAGGACGAAGAAACGGAAAAATGAATTGAACTTGTAAAAAATAAAGAGTTTTTATGGAATTTAAGGAATCCCCTGTACAAAAATATAAAAAAGATGACATATATGAGATACACTGAGCTACACCATTGTGTTCACATTTTCGAGCGTTGCCACAAAATCAGTCATCAGCTGATGTAGTAAGCTATGTAGTCCGTAGCTGTAGTACAACATTCTGGGCAAGCAGTTAAGCCCATAGATTCTTATTAATAAAATATAAAATTAAGCATATACATAATTACTGGTTATTTTTATTTTCCGCCGACCTAGATTTTGTATAAAAAGATTTTGTCCGAGGAATCCCCTGTTGAAATTTGAATGCGAATAATTTTCTACAATATCTTTATATATATTTCGCTAAGCGATTTTTTGTAAACACCATAACTTTAACACCGTTATACCGATTTTCGATAATGTGGTGTGAAATGAAAGGGCCTGACCAGTAGATGTGCAGGAAGGTTTAATTTTTCTGAAAAGGGTTGCCAGCTGTTCGAAAATTTAATTTTCCTGCTCTGAAAAAAATACCAGTAGTTAAACGAAAAACTTTCGGCTGTTGAATCTCCGTCTTTGATTCAACAGCAAAAGTATTTGTTTTTACAGCAAAGTTTTTGATCCAACAATTTATTCAAAAACGGCCGTTGTTGTTTCAAAAACTTTCTTTCTTTTAAAATATTTTTTGTGAGAAAATATTTTTTTGTGAGAAAACCAACAAAAAAATTATGATGGAGAGAAGATGAAGAGAAAAATCCAAACAAAAGTTTATTTTTAGCAAAAATTTTCTCCCCGTTGTTGATTTAAAGGCAAAAGTATTTGACCCAACAGTTTCCGTTGTAAGCAAAACTAATGTGAACAATTTTTGAAGTTAACTTCTTAGGCGGCGATACAGAGTTATTATGGAGAGTGAAATTTGAAATTTGATGCAACGGAAGTTGCCCCCGGAAATAGCAGCCATTTTAGTTGATTTTTAATTTTAAAAAAAATCAACCTTGATATCCGCGCGGTTCGAACTCACAACCCCTCGCTTCCAGACCAGACGCAAAACCTCTACGCCACCACACCACTTGTGTTGAGTATGTCAAATGCTGCACTTAAATTGAACTAACAAGTACAACTCACTCACCTATTGAAAGCAACAAGTAACATGTTTAATATTTGCAAATACATATGTACATAGTACAATGAAAGCAACCACACGTTTTGTTAGTTCAGTTTAAGTGACATACTCAAATCAAGTGGTGCGGTGGCGCAGAGGTAGTGTGTCTGGTCTTGAAGCTAGGGGAGGTAGGTTCGAATCAAACCGGCGACTGATTTTTTTTTTTATATTTTTATTTTTTTTTTTTTATTTTTTTTTATTTTAATAATAAATAATAGCTTAAAAAAAAACTAAAAAGCACGCTTTAATCTTAAAATCGCACTAAAAACTGAGTATGTCAAAAAAATTTAAAATCGGTATTTTTTACTAATACGTACATATTTTTATTTTAAATTCGTTTGGAGATTTGTATGTACCTGTATGTATTAGTTATGCAGTAACAGTATCGTTATAAAACAGCTGATCAACCAACCTTATGGGAAACAATGTATTTGATTAGTGATACGCTAGTCGGTAACGCTATCGGTAACAACCAAATGAATTTTGGTTTTCAGCCGTAACGCTAACCAGCTGATCGATTGTTTGTTTCAGTTGTTCACTGTCATGACCCAATAATAATATGGTCGTAGCAATCAAAAGAGAACACGCAATTAGCATTAATAAAAAATATGATAATTTCGCAACCTAAAAAACCAAAAGAAGAAGAGCGACTATTACTATGGTCACCTTTATTGGGCTATGATCACTGTTCAGCTGTTTACTGTTACTGCACCAATAATCGACCAAATTAATACCGATACTGTTAAGCCTGGTTTTCATTAGGTCAAATTCACTGACGTCAAATCACTGTCCTAGATGACAATATTTCATTTTGAGTCAAATGTGTTTTCATTAGGTTTCAAAAACTGACATAAAGTCGATAGAGCAGTGTGGGTCAAAGATTGCCGTCAAATTTTGGTGTCAGTTGATTGACAGTCCGTTTTCATCTCTGATGTCAAACGTGAAGTAAAAGCTTTTGACAGCCGGACAGCAAGGTCAGTTTTCTCACCCGTGGTTTTCTTGTGGTGGTGCTTTTTCTAGGTTGCACAAAAACTTGGAAATCGTTTACTAATAACTCTTCCATTTTCTGATATTAAAATACTATTAACAAAATAAATAAATAAATTTATAATACTCGCACAATCACAATCAGCTGTGCGCTCGACAAACCAGGGCCCCGGTGCAATGGATTTTTTCGTTTGCTCCGCTTCCAAAATTTTTTGCTGCTCTTATGCCCATATGACACTACGTTTTTTTCCCGGTATTCTACAAGGTTTTTTTGAGTGAAGGAGATGGTCAAATACAGTTTTGCGTTGGTGCAAGCGAGCAGGCTATATTGAAAAACCAAACGAAATACCAACAAAATACCATCTAGGCGGTTAAAAACCAACGAGCCACTTTGTATTTCGGTAGGTTTTTTCGCATTCGGCAGGTTTTTCTGACAATTGTTTCAATTTGACAACTATAAAATAAATTATATATAAAATAAAAAATATATGGAAACACAAATTTTAAATTGGCCTCTTGTAAGCTTCTGCTTTGGCCGTAAGGGGAAAGAAGAAGTCCAGAAGAAAAAGTATACTGCGCACTGGCTTCTCTTTATAACATGGAATACACAGCTACTCTGCCATCTGAGTTTCATAACTTTTATTTCAGTAATTTAAATTCAAAATTCAAAAAAATTAATTCTTGAAATAAATATTATTTTCATTTACTTTGAAGTTTAATGTCAATCAAATTGTTTTTGAGGGAGTTTTTGTCTCTTTTCAACCTACAGAAGAATTGTTTTTGTATTTTGACTTTCGGTGGTTTTTCCACACCAAAAAAAAAAAAAACAAGAAAAAAACGTAGTGTCATATAGGCATTAGTTCCCGTCCTTTTTTTGCATAGGGCTCCGTTCTCGCTCCGATTTTTTATATATTGGCTCCGCTTCAAATCGACAAGACTGTTTTAAATCAGATACGACAAATTTTAATGATGAAAAGAGACGCTCAACGCTTACCTGAGATAAAGGTAAACTCGATACTATTTGGCATAATCTAGGATCGCTTTAAAACCATCTTCGGTTTTAAACCTACCTTTATTCTCTATAGCAGGCCTGCTAAACGCTCTCGTATTGAAAGTACAAAGCTCAGTACATCTACAAAATTTTTATATGCATTGAAAAATTTTTTGCTTATTTAGATTTTTTTAAGAATCCCAATAAAATATTAAGGGTCTTCATCTAAAGTGGTAAACTGCTGGTAAATGCGGTAAAGTGATAAAATATTAATTGTAATAAATTATCTGTCAAAATTTGTATGAAAATATATTTAAGCAAACTTTATCACTTTACCGAACGATTTTGTTGCGTAAATTTATAAATTTCGGTAAAACTCAAGTCTGACACATTGTCAGTTTTACTTTTTCAATTTAAAAGAAGAAATTGTGGTTTCCTTCGGCATTTTTTTGTTTATTTTATTGGGTTTTTTTTTATTTATTAATCAAGTTGACACTGACAAGAGTTTAAACAATTATTTACCAAGGTGGTTTCATTTAAAAATGCGGATAAACTGATAAACTTTAAAAATTTATTACTTATCACTTTAGATGAAGACCACTATTATTTTAGAATTTATTTTCAAATGGTAGTATCACATACATACAATTTTTTTTTATTTTTTATATGAAAATTATTTGAATACAAATTTTTTACAGTGCTTTCATATTTTGAATTATTTTTTTTTTCATTACACTTTTGTTATTGTATATTTCGATTTCTTACGGCAGTTCTCGAGAGCTCTAATACAAAGTGCCTTTGCTCTGCACATAAAATATGAATCATAGGCACATATGTACATATAAAATTTTTTTATATCTGAGTGCTTATGGCAGTGCAAAGAAAATCTTATTTTTATATTTTTATTCGAGGGCGTTTCTTAACAAATCAAAAAAAATCGATTAAAAACCATGGACGCAAAATCAGTGAGCTATTTACAATGTTACGATCAAATTTTGTAAATAAAACAAAATGTCATGCAGAAATTTCATTAAGTATATACATCTACCTTGGATGTTATAGCAAGTTTAATATACCTAATATACCTACATGTTTTTATTTATATCTTTTTATTGAATTAAGTTATAAGAATGGGGTTTTTACAGAAATATAGAGTTTTAAAAGGAGAATAATGTGGTATATGTAGTAACTCAAAATCTTCTTAAGTCGACTTAAGCGGTTATTGCTTGTGGCCACAGATATAGATATATAAAGAGCTAGTGATTTTTAACTCCACTTCCAGCTTCTACCTATAATATGAGCTCCAGCTCCGCTCCGTGAAAAAGCCATAGCTCCTTAGCCCTTCGCTCCTTGACACGCTCCGTGGCACTGCGAATCAGCTGTGAGCTTGACAAACGAAACAAGTTTGCCAACACGCTGGCAAATGAATTTTGTGTGTCAAATGTTGCCCAATGCGTTGGCAAACTACAATTTGAGTGTTTTCATATGGCTGTCATTTTATGTGACAGCGAGTGGTCAAAACTGTCTGCAAACGCATTTGACACAATATGCCAACCCGTTTTCATTTGTTTGACAATATTTGACGTCATATATGACCTAGTGAAAACCAGGCATTACTATTATGGAAATATAGTTAATGTATCACTAATTTAAGCTTAAGAAATTCTAACCAGAACAGCGCTGTGGTGAAATAAGCGAGGTGAGAATGTTAATAACACAAGAAGAAATTAGAGTACACCGTTTGACTCAGCTTACGTAACTAGCGCGGTAGCTCGGTTGTAAGATGCTAGGCTTCCAATTCGAATGAAGCTGGTTCCAGCTCGAGTCAGTTTTTTTTGTTGCTTTTTTTTATTAAACAACTTTCTTTGTCATTTTTTATTAAATAAAAGTGCCACCCGAATATCGGGGATTACATACTAGTTAATTATTAAAATAATAAATAATAGCTTAAAAAAACTAAAAAACACACTTTAATCTTAAAAATCGTACTAAAAATTGAGAAATAATTTAATTAGAAACAAAATGATGAACGAAAATATAAGTATTTAAGGAAAAGCGTGGGGTGCTCAGTATGTCAAAAAATATTTAAAATCGGTGTTTTTTTACTAATAATTTTATTTTGACTTTTTTGAGATTTCATATATCGTACTCTTTAATTTCGCAACTAGGTATATTTTTGTACTAGTTGTACGAATCGAATATTTTCATGTTCAAATATTATTGAGCACCCCCACGCTTTTCCTTAAATACTTATATTTTCGTTCATCATTTTGTTTCTAATTAAATTATTTCTCAATTTTTAGTACGATTTTTAAGATTAAAGCGTGTTTTTTAGTTTTTTTAAGCTATTATTTATTTTTAACTTTTTAGTGAAATTTTTCATTAAGGGATGTTTTATGCGGACGCAAGAATAAAAGTAAAAAGAAGTCTGATGGGATGTGGTGTTCTCCGAAATAGATCTACATACATATGTATTTATAACTTCTACCAAAAATCCCAATATGCAGTGAAGTAAACTAGCTTATTATGCAATATTTTCCAAACCCTTTTATTCAAGGTTTTCCAAACTAGTTTGGAAATACAAAATTTCCCAAACGTTTTGTTATATTTTACAATCAGAAAGTGAATAGAAGTTGAGGTGAAGCATTTGAAAAGAACAAAAAAAAAAAGAAACCTGATTGAATAAATTCGAATTTAGACAATAAAACTCCGAATACGTTTGTAGCGTAATGGTGAGGTATGCTGCCTACGGACCAAGCAGCTCAGGTTCGAGTCCGAGTGGCGCATTTTTTTTTATTTTTTTTATTTTTAGAGAAATTTTTTTCACCTCACGTTTACAAAACATTGTATAAAAATGTAATTAGGGTTCCTTTTCGTTGATTCAGCACTTACTATTAAATGAATTACAAACAAAACCAGTTCTTGCTTTGCATACATATGTATGTACACGCGATTGTTTTTATTGCCAGCACAACAACGACAAAACAGAAAGCTTGTTACACAAAACACAAAACCAGTTCTTGCTCTGCATACGTATGTATGTACATTGTACATGCGATTGATTTCATTGCAAATACAACAAACCCAAAACAGAAAGCTTCAAGCTTTATTTTTGAGTGAACTTTACGCGTTTTTCGAAATTACTCGTCGCTACAGCAAAGATGTTTACACATCAAAAATCAATGCGATTTTTTATTCCAAATTTTCGCCTGCGGTTCTTTTTTTTATCATAAAAAGTAATTTAGGAAAATGAAAATTTGGAATTAAAAATCGAGTGATTTGTGGGGAACCGCAGCAAACTCAAATATAGAGATTTTCCAAAGATACCAATCGAAAACCATTAGAATGATTGTAAATGCGCCCTACTACATCACGAACGAACAACTACATCGTGACCTAAAGACATCTACTATCGCTCAAGAAATCAGAAAGTATGCTGCATCATACCAAATGAGATTATTAGCTCACCCCAACCCACTCGTTCTAGCCCTGATGGCAACACCAACAAATTTCGTACGCCTCAAAAGAAAATGATTTACATATCTTTATTGATGCACTACAATAAATGGATACATACATGCCCACCATGTTTATTAAGTCATTATTAATTACTAATTACTTTTAATGAACCACAAAATTATTAGATGTACATATATATTTTATTTATACAGTTGGCAAAATATATACTAGTAAACCTGGTCACCCGATGCTGTGGCTTTCATTCACACTGTGCGACAATTTGAGGTTGGAAGACCACTTATTGCTACATCTAACAATTTTTTTCATTGTCATTTTAAATTTGACCTCCCCTTAAAAATGGCGGAATATATATCGGCTTTACTGCTTGCCCAGAATGGTGTGGCTGTAGTACGTAGTAAGAGCTGTCAAAAGTTAAAACCGTACAATTGCATTGCAATGCCCACAATGTGTAGCTGTGTCTGTGGCGTGTAGTTGTGGCTGTAGTAGAAGTAGAGTTAACTTTAACTTTGTAGCGCGCTACAGTGTGACAGCTCAATTTTTTAATAACGGAAATTCGAAATGAAGGACGAAGAAACGGAAAAATGAATTGAACTTGTAAAAAATAAAGAGTTTTTATGGAATTTAAGGAATCCCCTGTACAAAAATATAAAAAAGATGACATATATGAGATACACTGAGCTACACCATTGTGTTCACATTTTCGAGCGTTGCCACAAAATCAGTCATCAGCTGATGTAGTAAGCTATGTAGTCCGTAGCTGTAGTACAACATTCTGGGCAAGCAGTTAAGCCCATAGATTCTTATTAATAAAATATAAAATTAAGCATATACATAATTACTGGTTATTTTTATTTTCCGCCGACCTAGATTTTGTATAAAAAGATTTTGTCCGAGGAATCCCCTGTTGAAATTTGAATGCGAATAATTTTCTACAATATCTTTATATATATTTCGCTAAGCGATTTTTTGTAAACACCATAACTTTAACACCGTTATACCGATTTTCGATAATGTGGTGTGAAATGAAAGGGCCTGACCAGTAGATGTGCAGGAAGGTTTAATTTTTCTGAAAAGGGTTGCCAGCTGTTCGAAAATTTAATTTTCCTGCTCTGAAAAAAATACCAGTAGTTAAACGAAAAACTTTCGGCTGTTGAATCTCCGTCTTTGATTCAACAGCAAAAGTATTTGTTTTTACAGCAAAGTTTTTGATCCAACAATTTATTCAAAAACGGCCGTTGTTGTTTCAAAAACTTTCTTTCTTTTAAAATATTTTTTGTGAGAAAATATTTTTTTGTGAGAAAACCAACAAAAAAATTATGATGGAGAGAAGATGAAGAGAAAAATCCAAACAAAAGTTTATTTTTAGCAAAAATTTTCTCCCCGTTGTTGATTTAAAGGCAAAAGTATTTGACCCAACAGTTTCCGTTGTAAGCAAAACTAATGTGAACAATTTTTGAAGTTAACTTCTTAGGCGGCGATACAGAGTTATTATGGAGAGTGAAATTTGAAATTTGATGCAACGGAAGTTGCCCCCGGAAATAGCAGCCATTTTAGTTGATTTTTAATTTTAAAAAAAATCAACCTTGATATCCGCGCGGTTCGAACTCACAACCCCTCGCTTCCAGACCAGACGCAAAACCTCTACGCCACCACACCACTTGTGTTGAGTATGTCAAATGCTGCACTTAAATTGAACTAACAAGTACAACTCACTCACCTATTGAAAGCAACAAGTAACATGTTTAATATTTGCAAATACATATGTACATAGTACAATGAAAGCAACCACACGTTTTGTTAGTTCAGTTTAAGTGACATACTCAAATCAAGTGGTGCGGTGGCGCAGAGGTAGTGTGTCTGGTCTTGAAGCTAGGGGAGGTAGGTTCGAATCAAACCGGCGACTGATTTTTTTTTTTATATTTTTATTTTTTTTTTTTTATTTTTTTTTATTTTAATAATAAATAATAGCTTAAAAAAAAACTAAAAAGCACGCTTTAATCTTAAAATCGCACTAAAAACTGAGTATGTCAAAAAAATTTAAAATCGGTATTTTTTACTAATACGTACATATTTTTATTTTAAATTCGTTTGGAGATTTGTATGTACCTGTATGTATTAGTTATGCAGTAACAGTATCGTTATAAAACAGCTGATCAACCAACCTTATGGGAAACAATGTATTTGATTAGTGATACGCTAGTCGGTAACGCTATCGGTAACAACCAAATGAATTTTGGTTTTCAGCCGTAACGCTAACCAGCTGATCGATTGTTTGTTTCAGTTGTTCACTGTCATGACCCAATAATAATATGGTCGTAGCAATCAAAAGAGAACACGCAATTAGCATTAATAAAAAATATGATAATTTCGCAACCTAAAAAACCAAAAGAAGAAGAGCGACTATTACTATGGTCACCTTTATTGGGCTATGATCACTGTTCAGCTGTTTACTGTTACTGCACCAATAATCGACCAAATTAATACCGATACTGTTAAGCCTGGTTTTCATTAGGTCAAATTCACTGACGTCAAATCACTGTCCTAGATGACAATATTTCATTTTGAGTCAAATGTGTTTTCATTAGGTTTCAAAAACTGACATAAAGTCGATAGAGCAGTGTGGGTCAAAGATTGCCGTCAAATTTTGGTGTCAGTTGATTGACAGTCCGTTTTCATCTCTGATGTCAAACGTGAAGTAAAAGCTTTTGACAGCCGGACAGCAAGGTCAGTTTTCTCACCCGTGGTTTTCTTGTGGTGGTGCTTTTTCTAGGTTGCACAAAAACTTGGAAATCGTTTACTAATAACTCTTCCATTTTCTGATATTAAAATACTATTAACAAAATAAATAAATAAATTTATAATACTCGCACAATCACAATCAGCTGTGCGCTCGACAAACCAGGGCCCCGGTGCAATGGATTTTTTCGTTTGCTCCGCTTCCAAAATTTTTTGCTGCTCTTATGCCCATATGACACTACGTTTTTTTCCCGGTATTCTACAAGGTTTTTTTGAGTGAAGGAGATGGTCAAATACAGTTTTGCGTTGGTGCAAGCGAGCAGGCTATATTGAAAAACCAAACGAAATACCAACAAAATACCATCTAGGCGGTTAAAAACCAACGAGCCACTTTGTATTTCGGTAGGTTTTTTCGCATTCGGCAGGTTTTTCTGACAATTGTTTCAATTTGACAACTATAAAATAAATTATATATAAAATAAAAAATATATGGAAACACAAATTTTAAATTGGCCTCTTGTAAGCTTCTGCTTTGGCCGTAAGGGGAAAGAAGAAGTCCAGAAGAAAAAGTATACTGCGCACTGGCTTCTCTTTATAACATGGAATACACAGCTACTCTGCCATCTGAGTTTCATAACTTTTATTTCAGTAATTTAAATTCAAAATTCAAAAAAATTAATTCTTGAAATAAATATTATTTTCATTTACTTTGAAGTTTAATGTCAATCAAATTGTTTTTGAGGGAGTTTTTGTCTCTTTTCAACCTACAGAAGAATTGTTTTTGTATTTTGACTTTCGGTGGTTTTTCCACACCAAAAAAAAAAAAAACAAGAAAAAAACGTAGTGTCATATAGGCATTAGTTCCCGTCCTTTTTTTGCATAGGGCTCCGTTCTCGCTCCGATTTTTTATATATTGGCTCCGCTTCAAATCGACAAGACTGTTTTAAATCAGATACGACAAATTTTAATGATGAAAAGAGACGCTCAACGCTTACCTGAGATAAAGGTAAACTCGATACTATTTGGCATAATCTAGGATCGCTTTAAAACCATCTTCGGTTTTAAACCTACCTTTATTCTCTATAGCAGGCCTGCTAAACGCTCTCGTATTGAAAGTACAAAGCTCAGTACATCTACAAAATTTTTATATGCATTGAAAAATTTTTTGCTTATTTAGATTTTTTTAAGAATCCCAATAAAATATTAAGGGTCTTCATCTAAAGTGGTAAACTGCTGGTAAATGCGGTAAAGTGATAAAATATTAATTGTAATAAATTATCTGTCAAAATTTGTATGAAAATATATTTAAGCAAACTTTATCACTTTACCGAACGATTTTGTTGCGTAAATTTATAAATTTCGGTAAAACTCAAGTCTGACACATTGTCAGTTTTACTTTTTCAATTTAAAAGAAGAAATTGTGGTTTCCTTCGGCATTTTTTTGTTTATTTTATTGGGTTTTTTTTTATTTATTAATCAAGTTGACACTGACAAGAGTTTAAACAATTATTTACCAAGGTGGTTTCATTTAAAAATGCGGATAAACTGATAAACTTTAAAAATTTATTACTTATCACTTTAGATGAAGACCACTATTATTTTAGAATTTATTTTCAAATGGTAGTATCACATACATACAATTTTTTTTTATTTTTTATATGAAAATTATTTGAATACAAATTTTTTACAGTGCTTTCATATTTTGAATTATTTTTTTTTTCATTACACTTTTGTTATTGTATATTTCGATTTCTTACGGCAGTTCTCGAGAGCTCTAATACAAAGTGCCTTTGCTCTGCACATAAAATATGAATCATAGGCACATATGTACATATAAAATTTTTTTATATCTGAGTGCTTATGGCAGTGCAAAGAAAATCTTATTTTTATATTTTTATTCGAGGGCGTTTCTTAACAAATCAAAAAAAATCGATTAAAAACCATGGACGCAAAATCAGTGAGCTATTTACAATGTTACGATCAAATTTTGTAAATAAAACAAAATGTCATGCAGAAATTTCATTAAGTATATACATCTACCTTGGATGTTATAGCAAGTTTAATATACCTAATATACCTACATGTTTTTATTTATATCTTTTTATTGAATTAAGTTATAAGAATGGGGTTTTTACAGAAATATAGAGTTTTAAAAGGAGAATAATGTGGTATATGTAGTAACTCAAAATCTTCTTAAGTCGACTTAAGCGGTTATTGCTTGTGGCCACAGATATAGATATATAAAGAGCTAGTGATTTTTAACTCCACTTCCAGCTTCTACCTATAATATGAGCTCCAGCTCCGCTCCGTGAAAAAGCCATAGCTCCTTAGCTCTTCGCTCCTTGACACGCTCCGTGGCACTGCGAATCAGCTGTGAGCTTGACAAACGAAACAAGTTTGCCAACACGCTGGCAAATGAATTTTGTGTGTCAAATGTTGCCCAATGCGTTGGCAAACTACAATTTGAGTGTTTTCATATGGCTGTCATTTTATGTGACAGCGAGTGGTCAAAACTGTCTGCAAACGCATTTGACACAATATGCCAACCCGTTTTCATTTGTTTGACAATATTTGACGTCATATATGACCTAGTGAAAACCAGGCATTACTATTATGGAAATATAGTTAATGTATCACTAATTTAAGCTTAAGAAATTCTAACCAGAACAGCGCTGTGGTGAAATAAGCGAGGTGAGAATGTTAATAACACAAGAAGAAATTAGAGTACACCGTTTGACTCAGCTTACGTAACTAGCGCGGTAGCTCGGTTGTAAGATGCTAGGCTTCCAATTCGAATGAAGCTGGTTCCAGCTCGAGTCAGTTTTTTTTGTTGCTTTTTTTTATTAAACAACTTTCTTTGTCATTTTTTATTAAATAAAAGTGCCACCCGAATATCGGGGATTACATACTAGTTAATTATTAAAATAATAAATAATAGCTTAAAAAAACTAAAAAACACACTTTAATCTTAAAAATCGTACTAAAAATTGAGAAATAATTTAATTAGAAACAAAATGATGAACGAAAATATAAGTATTTAAGGAAAAGCGTGGGGTGCTCAGTATGTCAAAAAATATTTAAAATCGGTGTTTTTTTACTAATAATTTTATTTTGACTTTTTTGAGATTTCATATATCGTACTCTTTAATTTCGCAACTAGGTATATTTTTGTACTAGTTGTACGAATCGAATATTTTCATGTTCAAATATTATTGAGCACCCCCACGCTTTTCCTTAAATACTTATATTTTCGTTCATCATTTTGTTTCTAATTAAATTATTTCTCAATTTTTAGTACGATTTTTAAGATTAAAGCGTGTTTTTTAGTTTTTTTAAGCTATTATTTATTTTTAACTTTTTAGTGAAATTTTTCATTAAGGGATGTTTTATGCGGACGCAAGAATAAAAGTAAAAAGAAGTCTGATGGGATGTGGTGTTCTCCGAAATAGATCTACATACATATGTATTTATAACTTCTACCAAAAATCCCAATATGCAGTGAAGTAAACTAGCTTATTATGCAATATTTTCCAAACCCTTTTATTCAAGGTTTTCCAAACTAGTTTGGAAATACAAAATTTCCCAAACGTTTTGTTATATTTTACAATCAGAAAGTGAAGAGAAGTTGAGGTGAAGCATTTGAAAAGAACAAAAAAAAAAAAGAAACCTGATTGAATAAATTCGAATTTAGACAATAAAACTCCGAATACGTTTGTAGCGTAATGGTGAGGTATGCTGCCTACGGACCAAGCAGCTCAGGTTCGAGTCCGAGTGGCGCATTTTTTTTTATTTTTTTTATTTTTAGAGAAATTTTTTTCACCTCACGTTTACAAAACATTGTATAAAAATGTAATTAGGGTTCCTTTTCGTTGATTCAGCACTTACTATTAAATGAATTACAAACAAAACCAGTTCTTGCTTTGCATACATATGTATGTACACGCGATTGTTTTTATTGCCAGCACAACAACGACAAAACAGAAAGCTTGTTACACAAAACACAAAACCAGTTCTTGCTCTGCATACGTATGTATGTACATTGTACATGCGATTGATTTCATTGCAAATACAACAAACCCAAAACAGAAAGCTTCAAGCTTTATTTCTGAGTGAACTTTACGCGTTTTTCGAAATTACTCGTCGCTACAGCAAAGATGTTTACACATCAAAAATCAATGCGATTTTTTATTCCAAATTTTCGCCTGCGGTTCTTTTTTTTATCATAAAAAGTAATTTAGGAAAATGAAAATTTGGAATTAAAAATCGAGTGATTTGTGGGGAACCGCAGCAAACTCAAATATAGAGATTTTCCAAAGATACCAATCGAAAACCATTAGAATGATTGTAAATGCGCCCTACTACATCACGAACGAACAACTACATCGTGACCTAAAGACATCTACTATCGCTCAAGAAATCAGAAAGTATGCTGCATCATACCAAATGAGATTATTAGCTCACCCCAACCCACTCGTTCTAGCCCTGATGGCAACACCAACAAATTTCGTTCGCCTCAAAAGAAAATGATTTACATATCTTTATTGATGCACTACAATAAATGGATACATACATGCCCACCATGTTTATTAAGTCATTATTAATTACTAATTACTTTTAATGAACCACAAAATTATTAGATGTACATATATATTTTATTTATACAGTTGGCAAAATATATACTAGTAAACCTGGTCACCCGATGCTGTGGCTTTCATTCACACTGTGCGACAATTTGAGGTTGGAAGACCACTTATTGCTACATCTAACAATTTTTTTCATTGTCATTTTAAATTTGACCTCCCCTTAAAAATGGCGGAATATATATCGGCTTTACTGCTTGCCCAGAATGGTGTGGCTGTAGTACGTAGTAAGAGCTGTCAAAAGTTAAAACAGTACAATTGCATTGCAATGCCCACAATGTGTAGCTGTGTCTGTGGCGTGTAGTTGTGGCTGTAGTAGAAGTAGAGTTAACTTTAACTTTGTAGCGCGCTACAGTGTGACAGCTCAATTTTTTAATAACGGAAATTCGAAATGAAGGACGAAGAAACGGAAAAATGAATTGAACTTGTAAAAAATAAAGAGTTTTTATGGAATTTAAGGAATCCCCTGTACAAAAATATAAAAAAGATGACATATATGAGATACACTGAGCTACACCATTGTGTTCACATTTTCGAGCGTTGCCACAAAATCAGTCATCAGCTGATGTAGTAAGCTATGTAGTCCGTAGCTGTAGTACAACATTCTGGGCAAGCAGTTAAGCCCATAGATTCTTATTAATAAAATATAAAATTAAGCATATACATAATTACTGGTTATTTTTATTTTCCGCCGACCTAGATTTTGTATAAAAAGATTTTGTCCGAGGAATCCCCTGTTGAAATTTGAATGCGAATAATTTTCTACAATATCTTTATATATATTTCGCTAAGCGATTTTTTGTAAACACCATAACTTTAACACCGTTATACCGATTTTCGATAATGTGGTGTGAAATGAAAGGGCCTGACCAGTAGATGTGCAGGAAGGTTTAATTTTTCTGAAAAGGGTTGCCAGCTGTTCGAAAATTTAATTTTCCTGCTCTGAAAAAAATACCAGTAGTTAAACGAAAAACTTTCGGCTGTTGAATCTCCGTCTTTGATTCAACAGCAAAAGTATTTGTTTTTACAGCAAAGTTTTTGATCCAACAATTTATTCAAAAACGGCCGTTGTTGTTTCAAAAACTTTCTTTCTTTTAAAATATTTTTTGTGAGAAAATATTTTTTTGTGAGAAAACCAACAAAAAAATTATGATGGAGAGAAGATGAAGAGAAAAATCCAAACAAAAGTTTATTTTTAGCAAAAATTTTCTCCCCGTTGTTGATTTAAAGGCAAAAGTATTTGACCCAACAGTTTCCGTTGTAAGCAAAACTAATGTGAACAATTTTTGAAGTTAACTTCTTAGGCGGCGATACAGAGTTATTATGGAGAGTGAAATTTGAAATTTGATGCAACGGAAGTTGCCCCCGGAAATAGCAGCCATTTTAGTTGATTTTTAATTTAAAAAAAAATCAACCTTGATATCCGCGCGGTTCGAACTCACAACCCCTCGCTTCCAGACCAGACGCAAAACCTCTACGCCACCACACCACTTGTGTTGAGTATGTCAAATGCTGCACTTAAATTGAACTAACAAGTACAACTCACTCACCTATTGAAAGCAACAAGTAACATGTTTAATATTTGCAAATACATATGTACATAGTACAATGAAAGCAACCACACGTTTTGTTAGTTCAGTTTAAGTGACATACTCAAATCAAGTGGTGCGGTGGCGCAGAGGTAGTGTGTCTGGTCTTGAAGCTAGGGGAGGTAGGTTCGAATCAAACCGGCGACTGATTTTTTTTTTTATATTTTTATTTTTTTTTTTTTTATTTTTTTTTATTTTAATAATAAATAATAGCTTAAAAAAAAACTAAAAAGCACGCTTTAATCTTAAAATCGCACTAAAAACTGAGTATGTCAAAAAAATTTAAAATCGGTATTTTTTACTAATACGTACATATTTTTATTTTAAATTCGTTTGGAGATTTGTATGTACCTGTATGTATTAGTTATGCAGTAACAGTATCGTTATAAAACAGCTGATCAACCAACCTTATGGGAAACAATGTATTTGATTAGTGATACGCTAGTCGGTAACGCTATCGGTAACAACCAAATGAATTTTGGTTTTCAGCCGTAACGCTAACCAGCTGATCGATTGTTTGTTTCAGTTGTTCACTGTCATGACCCAATAATAATATGGTCGTAGCAATCAAAAGAGAACACGCAATTAGCATTAATAAAAAATATGATAATTTCGCAACCTAAAAAACCAAAAGAAGAAGAGCGACTATTACTATGGTCACCTTTATTGGGCTATGATCACTGTTCAGCTGTTTACTGTTACTGCACCAATAATCGACCAAATTAATACCGATACTGTTAAGCCTGGTTTTCATTAGGTCAAATTCACTGACGTCAAATCACTGTCCTAGATGACAATATTTCATTTTGAGTCAAATGTGTTTTCATTAGGTTTCAAAAACTGACATAAAGTCGATAGAGCAGTGTGGGTCAAAGATTGCCGTCAAATTTTGGTGTCAGTTGATTGACAGTCCGTTTTCATCTCTGATGTCAAACGTGAAGTAAAAGCTTTTGACAGCCGGACAGCAAGGTCAGTTTTCTCACCCGTGGTTTTCTTGTGGTGGTGCTTTTTCTAGGTTGCACAAAAACTTGGAAATCGTTTACTAATAACTCTTCCATTTTCTGATATTAAAATACTATTAACAAAATAAATAAATAAATTTATAATACTCGCACAATCACAATCAGCTGTGCGCTCGACAAACCAGGGCCCCGGTGCAATGGATTTTTTCGTTTGCTCCGCTTCCAAAATTTTTTGCTGCTCTTATGCCCATATGACACTACGTTTTTTTCCCGGTATTCTACAAGGTTTTTTTGAGTGAAGGAGATGGTCAAATACAGTTTTGCGTTGGTGCAAGCGAGCAGGCTATATTGAAAAACCAAACGAAATACCAACAAAATACCATCTAGGCGGTTAAAAACCAACGAGCCACTTTGTATTTCGGTAGGTTTTTTCGCATTCGGCAGGTTTTTCTGACAATTGTTTCAATTTGACAACTATAAAATAAATTATATATAAAATAAAAAATATATGGAAACACAAATTTTAAATTGGCCTCTTGTAAGCTTCTGCTTTGGCCGTAAGGGGAAAGAAGAAGTCCAGAAGAAAAAGTATACTGCGCACTGGCTTCTCTTTATAACATGGAATACACAGCTACTCTGCCATCTGAGTTTCATAACTTTTATTTCAGTAATTTAAATTCAAAATTCAAAAAAATTAATTCTTGAAATAAATATTATTTTCATTTACTTTGAAGTTTAATGTCAATCAAATTGTTTTTGAGGGAGTTTTTGTCTCTTTTCAACCTACAGAAGAATTGTTTTTGTATTTTGACTTTCGGTGGTTTTTCCACACCAAAAAAAAAAAAAACAAGAAAAAAACGTAGTGTCATATAGGCATTAGTTCCCGTCCTTTTTTTGCATAGGGCTCCGTTCTCGCTCCGATTTTTTATATATTGGCTCCGCTTCAAATCGACAAGACTGTTTTAAATCAGATACGACAAATTTTAATTATGAAAAGAGACGCTCAACGCTTACCTGAGATAAAGGTAAACTCGATACTATTTGGCATAATCTAGGATCGCTTTAAAACCATCTTCGGTTTTAAACCTACCTTTATTCTCTATAGCAGGCCTGCTAAACGCTCTCGTATTGAAAGTACAAAGCTCAGTACATCTACAAAATTTTTATATGCATTGAAAAATTTTTTGCTTATTTAGATTTTTTTAAGAATCCCAATAAAATATTAAGGGTCTTCATCTAAAGTGGTAAACTGCTGGTAAATGCGGTAAAGTGATAAAATATTAATTGTAATAAATTATCTGTCAAAATTTGTATGAAAATATATTTAAGCAAACTTTATCACTTTACCGAACGATTTTGTTGCGTAAATTTATAAATTTCGGTAAAACTCAAGTCTGACACATTGTCAGTTTTACTTTTTCAATTTAAAAGAAGAAATTGTGGTTTCCTTCGGCATTTTTTTGTTTATTTTATTGGGTTTTTTTTTATTTATTAATCAAGTTGACACTGACAAGAGTTTAAACAATTATTTACCAAGGTGGTTTCATTTAAAAATGCGGATAAACTGATAAACTTTAAAAATTTATTACTTATCACTTTAGATGAAGACCACTATTATTTTAGAATTTATTTTCAAATGGTAGTATCACATACATACAATTTTTTTTTATTTTTTATATGAAAATTATTTGAATACAAATTTTTTACAGTGCTTTCATATTTTGAATTATTTTTTTTTTCATTACACTTTTGTTATTGTATATTTCGATTTCTTACGGCAGTTCTCGAGAGCTCTAATACAAAGTGCCTTTGCTCTGCACATAAAATATGAATCATAGGCACATATGTACATATAAAATTTTTTTATATCTGAGTGCTTATGGCAGTGCAAAGAAAATCTTATTTTTATATTTTTATTCGAGGGCGTTTCTTAACAAATCAAAAAAAATCGATTAAAAACCATGGACGCAAAATCAGTGAGCTATTTACAATGTTACGATCAAATTTTGTAAATAAAACAAAATGTCATGCAGAAATTTCATTAAGTATATACATCTACCTTGGATGTTATAGCAAGTTTAATATACCTAATATACCTACATGTTTTTATTTATATCTTTTTATTGAATTAAGTTATAAGAATGGGGTTTTTACAGAAATATAGAGTTTTAAAAGGAGAATAATGTGGTATATGTAGTAACTCAAAATCTTCTTAAGTCGACTTAAGCGGTTATTGCTTGTGGCCACAGATATAGATATATAAAGAGCTAGTGATTTTTAACTCCACTTCCAGCTTCTACCTATAATATGAGCTCCAGCTCCGCTCCGTGAAAAAGCCATAGCTCCTTAGCTCTTCGCTCCTTGACACGCTCCGTGGCACTGCGAATCAGCTGTGAGCTTGACAAACGAAACAAGTTTGCCAACACGCTGGCAAATGAATTTTGTGTGTCAAATGTTGCCCAATGCGTTGGCAAACTACAATTTGAGTGTTTTCATATGGCTGTCATTTTATGTGACAGCGAGTGGTCAAAACTGTCTGCAAACGCATTTGACACAATATGCCAACCCGTTTTCATTTGTTTGACAATATTTGACGTCATATATGACCTAGTGAAAACCAGGCATTACTATTATGGAAATATAGTTAATGTATCACTAATTTAAGCTTAAGAAATTCTAACCAGAACAGCGCTGTGGTGAAATAAGCGAGGTGAGAATGTTAATAACACAAGAAGAAATTAGAGTACACCGTTTGACTCAGCTTACGTAACTAGCGCGGTAGCTCGGTTGTAAGATGCTAGGCTTCCAATTCGAATGAAGCTGGTTCCAGCTCGAGTCAGTTTTTTTTGTTGCTTTTTTTTATTAAACAACTTTCTTTGTCATTTTTTATTAAATAAAAGTGCCACCCGAATATCGGGGATTACATACTAGTTAATTATTAAAATAATAAATAATAGCTTAAAAAAACTAAAAAACACACTTTAATCTTAAAAATCGTACTAAAAATTGAGAAATAATTTAATTAGAAACAAAATGATGAACGAAAATATAAGTATTTAAGGAAAAGCGTGGGGTGCTCAGTATGTCAAAAAATATTTAAAATCGGTGTTTTTTTACTAATAATTTTATTTTGACTTTTTTGAGATTTCATATATCGTACTCTTTAATTTCGCAACTAGGTATATTTTTGTACTAGTTGTACGAATCGAATATTTTCATGTTCAAATATTATTGAGCACCCCCACGCTTTTCCTTAAATACTTATATTTTCGTTCATCATTTTGTTTCTAATTAAATTATTTCTCAATTTTTAGTACGATTTTTAAGATTAAAGCGTGTTTTTTAGTTTTTTTAAGCTATTATTTATTTTTAACTTTTTAGTGAAATTTTTCATTAAGGGATGTTTTATGCGGACGCAAGAATAAAAGTAAAAAGAAGTCTGATGGGATGTGGTGTTCTCCGAAATAGATCTACATACATATGTATTTATAACTTCTACCAAAAATCCCAATATGCAGTGAAGTAAACTAGCTTATTATGCAATATTTTCCAAACCCTTTTATTCAAGGTTTTCCAAACTAGTTTGGAAATACAAAATTTCCCAAACGTTTTGTTATATTTTACAATCAGAAAGTGAAGAGAAGTTGAGGTGAAGCATTTGAAAAGAACAAAAAAAAAAAAGAAACCTGATTGAATAAATTCGAATTTAGACAATAAAACTCCGAATACGTTTGTAGCGTAATGGTGAGGTATGCTGCCTACGGACCAAGCAGCTCAGGTTCGAGTCCGAGTGGCGCATTTTTTTTTATTTTTTTTATTTTTAGAGAAATTTTTTTCACCTCACGTTTACAAAACATTGTATAAAAATGTAATTAGGGTTCCTTTTCGTTGATTCAGCACTTACTATTAAATGAATTACAAACAAAACCAGTTCTTGCTTTGCATACATATGTATGTACACGCGATTGTTTTTATTGCCAGCACAACAACGACAAAACAGAAAGCTTGTTACACAAAACACAAAACCAGTTCTTGCTCTGCATACGTATGTATGTACATTGTACATGCGATTGATTTCATTGCAAATACAACAAACCCAAAACAGAAAGCTTCAAGCTTTATTTCTGAGTGAACTTTACGCGTTTTTCGAAATTACTCGTCGCTACAGCAAAGATGTTTACACATCAAAAATCAATGCGATTTTTTATTCCAAATTTTCGCCTGCGGTTCTTTTTTTTATCATAAAAAGTAATTTAGGAAAATGAAAATTTGGAATTAAAAATCGAGTGATTTGTGGGGAACCGCAGCAAACTCAAATATAGAGATTTTCCAAAGATACCAATCGAAAACCATTAGAATGATTGTAAATGCGCCCTACTACATCACGAACGAACAACTACATCGTGACCTAAAGACATCTACTATCGCTCAAGAAATCAGAAAGTATGCTGCATCATACCAAATGAGATTATTAGCTCACCCCAACCCACTCGTTCTAGCCCTGATGGCAACACCAACAAATTTCGTTCGCCTCAAAAGAAAATGATTTACATATCTTTATTGATGCACTACAATAAATGGATACATACATGCCCACCATGTTTATTAAGTCATTATTAATTACTAATTACTTTTAATGAACCACAAAATTATTAGATGTACATATATATTTTATTTATACAGTTGGCAAAATATATACTAGTAAACCTGGTCACCCGATGCTGTGGCTTTCATTCACACTGTGCGACAATTTGAGGTTGGAAGACCACTTATTGCTACATCTAACAATTTTTTTCATTGTCATTTTAAATTTGACCTCCCCTTAAAAATGGCGGAATATATATCGGCTTTACTGCTTGCCCAGAATGGTGTGGCTGTAGTACGTAGTAAGAGCTGTCAAAAGTTAAAACAGTACAATTGCATTGCAATGCCCACAATGTGTAGCTGTGTCTGTGGCGTGTAGTTGTGGCTGTAGTAGAAGTAGAGTTAACTTTAACTTTGTAGCGCGCTACAGTGTGACAGCTCAATTTTTTAATAACGGAAATTCGAAATGAAGGACGAAGAAACGGAAAAATGAATTGAACTTGTAAAAAATAAAGAGTTTTTATGGAATTTAAGGAATCCCCTGTACAAAAATATAAAAAAGATGACATATATGAGATACACTGAGCTACACCATTGTGTTCACATTTTCGAGCGTTGCCACAAAATCAGTCATCAGCTGATGTAGTAAGCTATGTAGTCCGTAGCTGTAGTACAACATTCTGGGCAAGCAGTTAAGCCCATAGATTCTTATTAATAAAATATAAAATTAAGCATATACATAATTACTGGTTATTTTTATTTTCCGCCGACCTAGATTTTGTATAAAAAGATTTTGTCCGAGGAATCCCCTGTTGAAATTTGAATGCGAATAATTTTCTACAATATCTTTATATATATTTCGCTAAGCGATTTTTTGTAAACACCATAACTTTAACACCGTTATACCGATTTTCGATAATGTGGTGTGAAATGAAAGGGCCTGACCAGTAGATGTGCAGGAAGGTTTAATTTTTCTGAAAAGGGTTGCCAGCTGTTCGAAAATTTAATTTTCCTGCTCTGAAAAAAATACCAGTAGTTAAACGAAAAACTTTCGGCTGTTGAATCTCCGTCTTTGATTCAACAGCAAAAGTATTTGTTTTTACAGCAAAGTTTTTGATCCAACAATTTATTCAAAAACGGCCGTTGTTGTTTCAAAAACTTTCTTTCTTTTAAAATATTTTTTGTGAGAAAATATTTTTTTGTGAGAAAACCAACAAAAAAATTATGATGGAGAGAAGATGAAGAGAAAAATCCAAACAAAAGTTTATTTTTAGCAAAAATTTTCTCCCCGTTGTTGATTTAAAGGCAAAAGTATTTGACCCAACAGTTTCCGTTGTAAGCAAAACTAATGTGAACAATTTTTGAAGTTAACTTCTTAGGCGGCGATACAGAGTTATTATGGAGAGTGAAATTTGAAATTTGATGCAACGGAAGTTGCCCCCGGAAATAGCAGCCATTTTAGTTGATTTTTAATTTAAAAAAAAATCAACCTTGATATCCGCGCGGTTCGAACTCACAACCCCTCGCTTCCAGACCAGACGCAAAACCTCTACGCCACCACACCACTTGTGTTGAGTATGTCAAATGCTGCACTTAAATTGAACTAACAAGTACAACTCACTCACCTATTGAAAGCAACAAGTAACATGTTTAATATTTGCAAATACATATGTACATAGTACAATGAAAGCAACCACACGTTTTGTTAGTTCAGTTTAAGTGACATACTCAAATCAAGTGGTGCGGTGGCGCAGAGGTAGTGTGTCTGGTCTTGAAGCTAGGGGAGGTAGGTTCGAATCAAACCGGCGACTGATTTTTTTTTTTATATTTTTATTTTTTTTTTTTTTATTTTTTTTTTATTTTAATAATAAATAATAGCTTAAAAAAAAACTAAAAAGCACGCTTTAATCTTAAAATCGCACTAAAAACTGAGTATGTCAAAAAAATTTAAAATCGGTATTTTTTACATATTTTTATTTTAAATTCGTTTGGAGATTTGTATGTACCTGTATGTATTAGTTATGCAGTAACAGTATCGTTATAAAACAGCTGATCAACCAACCTTATGGGAAACAATGTATTTGATTAGTGATACGCTAGTCGGTAACGCTATCGGTAACAACCAAATGAATTTTGGTTTTCAGCCGTAACGCTAACCAGCTGATCGATTGTTTGTTTCAGTTGTTCACTGTCATGACCCAATAATAATATGGTCGTAGCAATCAAAAGAGAACACGCAATTAGCATTAATAAAAAATATGATAATTTCGCAACCTAAAAAACCAAAAGAAGAAGAGCGACTATTACTATGGTCACCTTTATTGGGCTATGATCACTGTTCAGCTGTTTACTGTTACTGCACCAATAATCGACCAAATTAATACCGATACTGTTACTATTATGGAAATATAGTTAATGTATCACTAATTTAAGCTTAAGAAATTCTAACCAGAACAGCGCTGTGGTGAAATAAGCGAGGTGAGAATGTTAATAACACAAGAAGAAATTAGAGTACACCGTTTGACTCAGCTTACGTAACTAGCGCGGTAGCTCGGTTGTAAGATGCTAGGCTTCCAATTCGAATGAAGCTGGTTCCAGCTCGAGTCAGTTTTTTTTGTTGCTTTTTTTTATTAAACAACTTTCTTTGTCATTTTTTATTAAATAAAAGTGCCACCCGAATATCGGGGATTACATACTAGTTAATTATTAAAATAATAAATAATAGCTTAAAAAAACTAAAAAACACGCTTTAATCTTAAAAATCGTACTAAAAATTGAGAAATAATTTAATTAGAAACAAAATGATGAACGAAAATATAAGTATTTAAGGAAAAGCGTGGGGTGCTCAGTATGTCAAAAAATATTTAAAATCGGTGTTTTTTTACTAATAATTTTATTTTGACTTTTTTGAGATTTCATATATCGTACTCTTTAATTTCGCAACTAGGTATATTTTTGTACTAGTTGTACGAATCGAATATTTTCATGTTCAAATATTATTGAGCACCCCCACGCTTTTCCTTAAATACTTATATTTTCGTTCATCATTTTGTTTCTAATTAAATTATTTCTCAATTTTTAGTACGATTTTTAAGATTAAAGCGTGTTTTTTAGTTTTTTTAAGCTATTATTTATTTTTAACTTTTTAGTGAAATTTTTCATTAAGGGATGTTTTATGCGGACGCAAGAATAAAAGTAAAAAGAAGTCTGATGGGATGTGGTGTTCTCCGAAATAGATCTACATACATATGTATTTATAACTTCTACCAAAAATCCCAATATGCAGTGAAGTAAACTAGCTTATTATGCAATATTTTCCAAACCCTTTTATTCAAGGTTTTCCAAACTAGTTTGGAAATACAAAATTTCCCAAACGTTTTGTTATATTTTACAATCAGAAAGTGAAGAGAAGTTGAGGTGAAGCATTTGAAAAGAACAAAAAAAAAAAGAAACCTGATTGAATAAATTCGAATTTAGACAATAAAACTCCGAATACGTTTGTAGCGTAATGGTGAGGTATGCTGCCTACGGACCAAGCAGCTCAGGTTCGAGTCCGAGTGGCGCATTTTTTTTTTTTTTTTTATTTTTAGAGAAATTTTTTTCACCTCACGTTTACAAAACATTGTATAAAAATGTAATTAGGGTTCCTTTTCGTTGATTCAGCACTTACTATTAAATGAATTACAAACAAAACCAGTTCTTGCTTTGCATACATATGTATGTACACGCGATTGTTTTTATTGCCAGCACAACAACGACAAAACAGAAAGCTTGTTACACAAAACACAAAACCAGTTCTTGCTCTGCATACGTATGTATGTACATTGTACATGCGATTGATTTCATTGCAAATACAACAAACCCAAAACAGAAAGCTTCAAGCTTTATTTTTGAGTGAATTTATGCATTGAGTTTATCGCCATCGCTATGAGCGATCGCTGGCTGTTGTGCGTTAGTTCGCTCGCTATTTGAGTGGTTATACGTTTTTCTTTGAACATTTGTTTGTGATTTGAGAAGAATGTATTTTTGAGCGTTCGTGAGTGAGTTTTTCCGTACTCTGCAAGCTTGTTACTTATTGGCTTGTATACGGGAGTGAATTGAAATTCATAGAGGCTATTTTGAAGAAAGGTAACATAAAAGCCGCAATGAAGCATAAAATATAATGTTGAATGTCCTACTATATGATGCCGTTGGGCTGTTGATGTCATGTTTCGAATCCGGAGGAGAATAGAAATAATAGAGAGAACACAAAAAAGTGAATGTTTGAAAGATATAACAATTTAGTTAAATGTTGCAACTTTTAGGATGGGATGAAGTTACATACATACATACATACATACATACATACATACATACATACAGGTGAAGCTAATAAAAGCGTGTTAAAAACGATCAAACAACCAATATAAAAACCAATCGGATGAGCTTGCGGATAAACAAAATCTAATAACAAAAACAAGCTTCGCCTTTTCTATAAATAGAATTTGTAAAAACAAAAACACACAACCACATGTACATACATATGTACATGCGATAGTTTTCATTGTAATATCCCTGCAAAAAAATGTGCGATTAATACCGATATACATAGATTTGTCCCGGATTGATTTCTTTCCGGAACAACCGGTCCACAATTAGTGCCCGATTGTTCCCGAACGAGTATAAATGTAGACTAATTGTAGACCAATTGTTCCCGAACGGGTATAAATCTAGATTGATTATATGTAGAAATTTTATAGGTAAAACTAATTGAACACGCTTTCTTTTAATAACATTAGGCGCATTTCTGTCGTTTTTAAAATAGTCGAGTTGGTGTTGTTGCTTTGAAGGTAATTTGATGCATAAGCGAGTATTCTTTTCATGCTTGGGTACGACAGAAATGCGCCTAATGATAAATAATAATTTTGACAAAATTGTACCAAAAATATCCATTGAAAAATCAATTCACGATTATAAACTCAAAACTAACTATTTAAAATATTTTAATTTATTGAATAGATTTCTTTACAATAGTAAAACTTATTGTATAATCTTTATTTAAATAGGCATGCACATTTATAATTTTTAAAGAATGTTATAAAAAATAGACATGGCTAACAACTTTGAAAAATTCCTCACATATCTTTTACACTCGCATAATGCATTCTCAAAACTTTAAATATTTGGAGGAAATACTTATTTTTTTTTTAATTTACAAAATGAAATCTAATCGAATAAACTCTTCTAATATTTATAATTTTCAGACATTTTCAGAATTGGGTGAAAGCGATTGATCTACATTTGTACCCGTTCGGGTATACAAATTGAACAATTAGCCTCTTCATAGGACATTCTCGAACAAATGCGATTAATTCGCTACATATAAAGAGATGTAAAATTGTACTAGTCGCATTCTCCCTAGCGAATGATCCCGGACACGTCCCGGATTAATCGCATTTTTTGCAGGGATGTATTTGCAAATTCGTTTCTCATATGATATATGAAACTTGTTATTACTTGTTGCTTTCGAGCGAATATAAATTGATGTAAGAAGTTAACTTCTATCACGTGTACTGTGCTACACGCGGGTTTTTTTTTAAACGGTTTTATTTAGCTCACCCCGTTTGTTTTATTTATTCTTGGGTCAAATTTAGTAATTCAAATTTCACCCTCTTCCTGTCAACCGATTAATCTGAAATTTTGTACGCATGTATAACCCCGATGACAATGCAATATTATGAAAAAAAATTCCGATTGGTGGCGCGTGGGTCGCTATATTTACAAAAATCGCATTTATGGTCCGATTTGGCTGAAATTCGGAACATGTATTACTACCTTGAAAAGAAATATTTTCTTTAAAAAAAATTCCGCTAGGTGGCGCGTGGGTCGCTATATTTACAAAAATCGCATTTATGGTCCGATTTGGCTGAAATTCGGAACATGTATTACTACCTTGAAAGGAAATATTTTCCTAAAAAAAACTTCCGATAGGTGGCGCGTGGGTCGCTATATTTACAAAAATCGCATTTATGGTCCGATTTGGCTGAAATTCGGAACATGTATTACTACCTTGAAAAGAAATATTTTCCTTAAAAAAAATTCCGCTAGGTGGCGCGTGGGTCGCTATATTTACAAAAATCGCATTTATGGTCCGATTTGGCTGAAATTCGGAACATGTATTACTACCTTGAAAAGAAATATTTTCTTAAAAAAAAAATTCCGCTAGGTGGAGCAACAGATGTACCTTCCGTCCGAATTGATTTCGCAAGAGACGGAGTACATCTTATACACCCGAAAGCCATACAGTTTCCAGCTAAGTACAATTACGGGACGGCTGAAAGAAGAATGTTGCCTTTAATACTATCATGGGCTTCTACAATACATAAAATGCAGGGCAGCACTGTGGATCACGCGGTCGTATACTTAGGTGCGAAACTGTTTGAAGAAGGTCAAGCCTACGTGGCTCTTAGTAGAGTAAGAACTTTGCAGGGACTACGTATAGAGGCGTTGGACTGCAATAAACTAACGGGCAAGAAACCTTGCAATAATGAAGCACTAAATGAATTAAACAGAATGTGAAATAAAAACTAAAAACTAGAAAATAAAAATAGGTAAAAAAACTTTTTAAGTTAAACGGTTTTATGTTATACATACATTGCAATGTTTAAGATAAATGTACTAAAAACCAAAAAATAATAAAATAGATACAGTCGTGGGAATTATAAACAGTTGCATAGACTAGACTAAAATAAAACCGTGGGGCACGTCAATTGTCTACAATCGTTGATTAAAATGTTTGTTTTGTAATGTTACACTATAATTAGGCAGTTGTTCAACCGACAACGATGGACGTGTGATAAGTAGGGCTAGAATGTGGAAAAAAGCTAGCAAGCTCGATTATAAGCGAGTTTTAGGGTTTCATAGTGGTGAGCGAGTAGTACTTTTATCATATGTTTTGTCGATTAAAGACAAACTACGAGCAGTGAAACGATTCCTCGTGTGAATGTCCAACGATAAACTAGTTGAAACATCTCTTTTATTAACATGGAGTGTATAACTATTGGAATTTCCATGAGCAAGAAAATAGTAAGTAATTTCCTCACCGTCTGCGGGCCAACTGCCTAACGACGAATTAAACGATTCTTCTATCGCACATTAAGTCGATAATTTGTAGACAATTGACGTGCCCCCGGTTTTATTTTAATCTAGTCTATGCAAATGTTTATAATTCCCACGACTGTATCTATTTTATTATTTTTTGGTTTTTAGTACATTTATCTTAAACAGTTTTTTTACCTATTTTTATTTTAATACCTTTTTTTGTATCCCTTAGCGACCAAATAATGTATTGAAATCGGAAAAATTTGGACGGTGGCGAATTTTCGATTTCCTCAATATTTGACCCTTTCAAAAAAAAAAACAAAAAATGTGGATATCCTTGAAAAGGAGCAGCTCGGATTTTAATTTTAACGGATGTTTCATCTATAAACATCACATAACACAACCCCACTTTCCTTTTTTCTCGACATTTTCATGCAACCTATCGTCGCTTCCTGCCTACCGTGTACATAAAACGTGCGATATATGCATATCAATGTTTTATACAAGAATATTTCCACATTTAAAAAATATATTTATTAGAAAATTGTTTAGCAGTTATATAAGAATGTAAATTTAGTTTAAATTTTTATGTTGAAGTTTTCTTTAGTTTTTACTTACGTTACTAAATTTATTTTCCTTAATTTTATTATTTACCTAATTCTGAAATAGATTCTTCGCAAAAAAATCTTTTTAGTACCTTTTCATCTAAATTAAATTTTGTATTTACTAATAAATTTTGCATATAACCATGCCATCGACCGCACTTGTTTTTTCGGTTGCAAGTTCATAAGTCGTGCCAATATTCATAATTTCTAAACCACTGAAATTGTTCAATGAAATTCACAGGAGGTGTAGTGGGAATGTAGTATGTACTATATTCCACAAACTTGCCGCAACTTATTTTAAGAATAAATCTTATTTTTTATATAATTATTTTTGATCTAATGGTATTTATATATAAATATATATATCAATATTTAAATTTAAAAAATTCGTTTTGTTGCAATCGATACCATGATTACCATGGAAATAAAAAATAACATAAATGGAGGATTTTTAGTACTGAATATGGCAGCACGAAATGTCATAATCCATATAATTGTCAGGTGGTTAATATGGCGACAAAAATTTGACGTTTACACTACCTTCTTTCTTGTATCATGGATATGTATAAATTTTTTTATTTCCTGCTCAAATTTTTTCTGGTGAAAATAAATATCAGTGAATAACAGAAAAAATCAAGAAATAAGGTTTTCTCTCAGACAAAAATAATTATTTTCTGTCTTTGGATTTTTGTTTGTAAAAGATTGTTAGAGTTTTTGTCTAAGATTTTTTGTTATTCTAAAAACCTTTGAAATTGTTAACAATTATTTTCAATGTCTGGTTACTACAATTCAATATAATGTTGAATGTTCCACTATGTGATGATTGGATAGAATTTTAGGTTGATGTCATGGTTCGAATCTGGAGGAGAATATAAAATAAGGACGAAAAATCAGAATAAGAAATAAAGATAGCAACCAGTGAATGATAAGAAGGAGAGAAGAATAGGAGAACAAGCGGAGGCTACATATTTGCAGTTGGGACCCGGGCGGAGAGAAGATGAAGAGTAAAATGCAAACAAAAATTTATTTTTAGGTGAAAATTTTTTCCAACAATCTCCGTTATTGACTTAAATCAACAACGCTCGCACCTTTGAAACAACAACGGAGCGTTGTTGGGCACATTTCAACTGCGCAAAGTAGTTGATTTAACAGCGAAAGTCTTTAGATTTACAACGTTTTTTTTTTCAGAGTGTATAGTTTGTTTGATTTTAAAATTTTTGGTACCATATGAAAAGGCTTGACCTGATATTGAGTAATTTAATAAAATTTTTACAGAAAGGGTTGCCACCTGTTCAAAAACTCAGTTTTACGTTATATTTTGTTTGATTTTTAAATTTGATGTGTCATATGAAAGGGCATGAGTAATTTATTAAAATTTTTACAAAAGGTGCCATCTGTTCAAAAATCCATTTTTACGCTACAGTTTATCTCATCTTCTCATCTTTATACATATATATTACGCTAAGCGATTTTTTGTAAACACCATAAACTTTACACAGTTATACCGATTTTCGAGAATGTGGTGTCAAATGAAAGGGCTTGACCAGTAGATGTGCAGGAAGGTTTAATTTATTTTTGGAGAAGGTTGCTTTTTAAATTTAAAGTGTCATATGAAATGGCTTTTCCGGGCATATGAAAATGCTTGGCCTGAAAATGAGTAATTTATTACGATTTTTACAAAACGATTTGCCACCTGTTCAAAAATTTATTTTTATACTCAGCTGTACTAGTACGCAGAGTATTATAGTTTTAATCACATAACGGTGGATTGTAACAGAATGAAATAATCGAGATAGATATAGACTTATATATATCAAAATGATCAGGATGAAAAGAGAAATCGAATGAGCCATGTCCGTCCGTCCGTCTGTCCCTCCGTCTGTAAACACTCTAACTCGCTCCAAAATTGGGATATTTTGATGAAATTTGAAATACAAGTTGGTATCGAGACTGGGACCGTTGGTATTGAAAATGGGCGAAATCGGACCATGACCACGCCCACTTTTCCTATATAGAAAAAATCGGAAATTTGGTATCTCAGTCACTAATATAGCTCGAGCGATGAAATTTTACCCACGTGTTGAGCTCAGGCCCCTAGGAAGAAATTTGATGAAATTTTGGAAAATGGGTGGTGCCACGACCACTTATTAAGGGGCAGACATTGACAGTTTTATGAGTCATAACTCAGAAACCATTGAAGATATATCTATGAAATTTGGTACGCGTGATTTACTTACTAAGGCAACCGTTTGGACGGAAAATAGTTAAAATCGGTTGACGGCCACGCCCACTTTTATATATATGTATTATAAAGTGACCTAAAAAAACATTTTTTTATTTTTTATTTTTTAGAAACTAGAAAAAAACTTTTTTTTTTTTTTTTTTAAGCATGGATGTAACTACAGCTGTTTCACCTTAGATCCCTCTAAGACTCACCAGGTTACTTTTGCTTCTGCCAAGACTCGAACTTGCGCACCTTGCAGTACAATAACTACAGTTCTAACCGCTGAGCTATTGCCTGCCTTCGACATCTGATAGAAAATTTGTTGCTAGTTTCTTTCCTACTATAATTCGTTTCTAACTTATGCACATACATATGTACATATTTACATATTATTGTATGATTAAACATAAGTAGCGAATAAAGTGTAGGGATGTTCAAATGAACTTAATTTTTTATTTTTTTTTTTTTATTTATTTAATTTAACGAGCACAGGCCCAGGTTATATTTATTTTTTATTTTTTAGAAACTAGAAAAAAACTTTTTTTTTTTTTTAGCATGGATGTAACTACAGCTGTTTCACCTTAGATCCCTCTAAGACTCATCAGGTTACTTTTGCTTCTGCCAAGACTCGAACTTGCGCACCTTGCAGTACAATAACTACAGTTCTAACCGCTGAGCTATTGCCTGCCTTCGACATCTGATAGAAAATTTGTTGCTAGTTTCTTTCCTACTATAATTCGTTTCTAACTTATGCACATACATATGTACATATTTACATATTATTGTATGATTAAACATAAGTAGCGAATAAAGTGTAGGGATGTTCAAATGAACTTAATTTTTTATTATACTCAGCTGTACTAGTACACAGAGTATTATAATTTTGATTTCATAACGGTGGATTGTAACATAATGAAATAATCGAGATAGATATGGACTTATATATATCAAAATGATCAGGGTGAAAAGAGAAATCGATTGAGCCATGTCCGTCCGTCCGTCCGTCCGTCCGTCCGTCCGTCCGTCCGTCCGTCCGTCCGTCCGTCCGTCCGTACGCACGATAACTCGCGTAAAAATTGAGATATTTTGATGAAATTTGAAATGCAAGTTGGTATCGAGACTGGGACGGTTGGTATTGAAAATGGGCGAAATCGGACCATGACCACGCCCACTTTTCCTATATAGAAAAAATCGGATATTTGGTATCTCAGCCACTAATATAGCTAGAGTGATAAAATTTTACCCACGTATTGAGCTCAGGCCCTTATGAAGAAATTTGATGAAGTTCTGGAAAATGGGCGGTGCCACGCCCACTTATTAAGGGTCAAACATTGAAAGTTTTATATGTCATAACTCAGAAACCGTTGAAGATATATCGATGAAATTTGGTATGCGTAATATGCTTACTTAGGCAAATGTTTTGACGAAAAATTATCAAAATCGGTTGACGGCCACGCCCACTTTTATATATGGGAACTATAAAGGGGCCTAATAAAAACATTTTAAGCGATATCTCTGTCAAATATAAAGATCTATCACTGAAATTTTGTGGCAGGAGTCCAACTACGGACATAAAACAAAAAATACAAAAATTTTTGAAAATGGGCGGTGCCACGCCCACTTATTAAGGGTCAAACATTGAAAGTTTTATATGTCATAACTCAGAAACCGTTAAAGATATATCGATGAAATTTGGTACGCGTAATATATTTACTTAGCCAAATGTGTGGACGAAAAATTACCAAAATCTGTTGACGACCACGCCCACTTTTATATATGGGTATTATAAAGTGACCTAATGAAATCATTTTTAGCGATATCTCTGTGAAATATAAAGATAATTCATTGAAATTTTGTGATATGAGTTCTACAATAGACCGGAAACAAAAAATAAAAAAAGTTTATAAAATGGGCGTGGCACCGCCTCTTTTTATGCAAAGAAATCTACGAGCCTATTACTCGACAAATAACTGAGATATTATGACGAAACTTGGTTTATTCACTTTTATAACTTGTGTTAATAGACACGCAAAAATGTATTGAAATCGGTTTATGACCACGCCTACTTTTTAACAAAGATATTTCTGGAACACCCTTTTGGAATTTGTAACGTGAAGTCTTTGTAACTAAAAGTCATAGAGGGATGCAATTTTGCACTAACAATAATATTTATATGCTTATTTGGATGATTGATACAAATTTTGAAAATGGGCGTGGCTGCGCCCTGTATATGCAGCACTCGTTTCATATAAAATACACCCTATATCGAACAAACGCAAACAAACAATGAAAGCATACAGCTGAGTATCTAATGTTCGATTCCACTCGAACTTAGGCTTCCTTACTTGTTTTTTTTTTTTTTTATTTATTTAATTTAACGAGCACAGGCCCAGGTTATATTTATTTTTTATTTTTTAGAAACTAGAAAAAAACTTTTTTTTTTTTTTTTTGTTTTATAAGCATGGATGTAACTACAGCTGTTTCACCTTAGATCCCTCTAAGACTCATCAGGTTACTTTTGCTTCTGCCAAGACTCGAACCTGCGCACCTTGCAGTACAATAACTACAGTTCTAACCGCTGAGCTATTGCCTGCCTTCGACATCTGATAGAAAATTTGTTGCTAGTTTCTTTCCTACTATAATTCGTTTCTAACTTATGCACATACATATGTACATATTTACATATTATTGTATGATTAAACATAAGTAGCGAATAAAGTGTAGGGATGTTCAAATGAACTTAATTTTTTATTTTTTTTTTTTTTTATTTATTTAATTTAACGAGCACAGGCCCAGGTTATATTTATTTTTTATTTTTTAGAAACTAGAAAAAAACTTTTTTTTTTTTTTTTTTTTTTTTAGCATGGATGTAACTACAGCTGTTTCACCTTAGATCCCTCTAAGACTCATCAGGTTACTTTTGCTTCTGCCAAGACTCGAACTTGCGCACCTTGCAGTACAATAACTACAGTTCTAACCGCTGAGCTATTGCCTGCCTTCGACATCTGATAGAAAATTTGTTGCTAGTTTCTTTCCTACTATAATTCGTTTCTAACTTATGCACATACATATGTACATATTTACATATTATTGTATGATTAAACATAAGTAGCGAATAAAGTGTAGGGATGTTCAAATGAACTTCATTTTTTATTTTTATTTTTTTTTATTTATTTAATTTAACGAGCACAGGCCCAGGTTATATTTTATTTTTTATTTTTTAGAAACTAGAAAAAAACTTTTTTTTTTTTTTTTTTTTTAGCATGGATGTAACTACAGCTGTTTCACCTTAGATCCCTCTAAGACTCATCAGGTTACTTTTGCTTCTGCCAAGACTCGAACTTGCGCACCTTGCAGTACAATAACTACAGTTCTAACCGCTGAGCTATTGCCTGCCTTCGACATCTGATAGAAAATTTGTTGCTAGTTTCTTTCCTACTATAATTCGTTTCTAACTTATGCACATACATATGTACATATTTACATATTATTGTATGATTAAACATAAGTAGCGAATAAAGTGTAGGGATGTTCAAATGAACTTCATTTTTTATTTTTATTTTTTTTTATTTATTTAATTTAACGAGCACAGGCCCAGGTTATATTTTATTTTTTATTTTTTAGAAACTAGAAAAAAACTTTTTTTTTTTTTTTTTTTTTTTTTTAGCATGGATGTAACTACAGCTGTTTCACCTTAGATCCCTCTAAGACTCATCAGGTTACTTTTGCTTCTGCCAAGACTCGAACTTGCGCACCTTGCAGTACAATAACTACAGTTCTAACCGCTGAGCTATTGCCTGCCTTCGACATCTGATAGAAAATTTGTTGCTAGTTTCTTTCCTACTATAATTCGTTTCTAACTTATGCACATACATATGTACATATTTACATATTATTGTATGATTAAACATAAGTAGCGAATAAAGTGTAGGGATGTTCAAATGAACTTCATTTTTTATTTTTATTTTTTTTTATTTATTTAATTTAACGAGCACAGGCCCAGGTTATATTTTATTTTTTATTTTTTAGAAACTAGAAAAAAACTTTTTTTTTTTTTTTTTTTTTTTAGCATGGATGTAACTACAGCTGTTTCACCTTAGATCCCTCTAAGACTCATCAGGTTACTTTTGCTTCTGCCAAGACTCGAACTTGCGCACCTTGCAGTACAATAACTACAGTTCTAACCGCTGAGCTATTGCCTGCCTTCGACATCTGATAGAAAATTTGTTGCTAGTTTCTTTCCTACTATAATTCGTTTCTAACTTATGCACATACATATGTACATATTTACATATTATTGTATGATTAAACATAAGTAGCGAATAAAGTGTAGGGATGTTCAAATGAACTTCATTTTTTATTTTTATTTTTTTTTATTTATTTAATTTAACGAGCACAGGCCCAGGTTATATTTTATTTTTTATTTTTTAGAAACTAGAAAAAAACTTTTTTTTTTTTTTTTTTTTTTTTAGCATGGATGTAACTACAGCTGTTTCACCTTAGATCCCTCTAAGACTCATCAGGTTACTTTTGCTTCTGCCAAGACTCGAACTTGCGCACCTTGCAGTACAATAACTACAGTTCTAACCGCTGAGCTATTGCCTGCCTTCGACATCTGATAGAAAATTTGTTGCTAGTTTCTTTCCTACTATAATTCGTTTCTAACTTATGCACATACATATGTACATATTTACATATTATTGTATGATTAAACATAAGTAGCGAATAAAGTGTAGAGATGTTCAAATGAACTTAATTTTTTATTTTTTTTTTTTTTATTTATTTAATTTAACGAACACAGGCCCAGGTTATATTTTATTTTTTATTTTTTAGAAACTAGAAAAAACTTTTTTTTTTTTTTTTTTTTTTTTTAAGCATGGATGTAACTACAGCTGTTTCACCTTAGATCCCTCTAAGACTCATCAGGTTACTTTTGCTTCTGCCAAGACTCGAACTTGCGCACCTTGCAGTACAATAACTACAGTTCTAACCGCTGAGCTATTGCCTGCCTTCGACATCTGATAGAAAATTTGTTGCTAGTTTCTTTCCTACTATAATTCGTTTCTAACTTATGCACATACATATGTACATATTTACATATTATTGTATGATTAAACATAAGTAGCGAATAAAGTGTAGGGATGTTCAAATGAACTTAATTTTTTATTTTTATTTTTTTTTATTTATTTAATTTAACGAGCACAGGCCCAGGTTATATTTTATTTTTTATTTTTTAGAAACTAGAAAAAAACCTTTTTTTTTTTTTTTTTTTTAAGCATGGATGTAACTACAGCTGTTTCACCTTAGATCCCTCTAAGACTCATCAGGTTACTTTTGCTTCTGCCAAGACTCGAACTTGCGCACCTTGCAGTACAATAACTACAGTTCTACCCGCTGAGCTATTGCCTGCCTTCGACATCTGATAGAAAATTTGTTGCTAGTTTCTTTCCTACTATAATTCGTTTCTAACTTATGCACATACATATGTACATATTTACATATTATTGTATGATTAAACATAAGTAGCGAATAAAGTGTAGGGATGTTCAAATGAACTTAATTTTTTATTTATTTTTATACTCAGCTGTACTAGTACACAGAGTATTATAGTTTTAATCACATAACGGTGGATTGTAACAGAATGAAATAATCGAGATAGATATAGACTTATATATATCAAAATGATCAGTGTGAAAAGAGAAATCGATTGAGCCATGTCCGTCCGTCCGTCCGTCCGTCCGTCCGTCCGTCCGTCCGTCTGTAAACACTGTAACTCGCGCAAAAATTGAGATATTTTGATGAAATTTGAAATGCAAGTTGGTATCGACACTGGGACGGTTGGTATTGAAAATGGGCGAAATCGGACCATGACCACGCCCACTTTTCCTATATAGAAAAAATCGGAAATTTGGTATCTCAGCCACTAATATAGCTAGAGTGATGAAATTTTACCCACGTGTTGAGCTCAGGCCCGTAAGAAGAAATTTGATGGAATTTTGGAAATTGGGCGGTGCCACGCCCACTTATTAAGGAGCAAATATTGAAAGCTTTATGAGTCATAACTCAGAAACTGTTGAAGATATATCGATGAAATTTGGTACGCGTCATATACTTACTTAGGCAAATGTTTGGACGAAAAATTGTTAAAATCGGTTGACGGCCACGCCCACTTTTATATATGGGTATTATAAAGTGACCTAATAAAAACATTTTAAGCGATATCTCTGTCAAATATAAAGATATATCATTGCAATTTTATGCCAGGAGGCCACCTGCGGACATACAACGAAAAACACAAAAATTTTGGAAAATGGGCGTGGCACCGCCTCTTTTTAGAAGCTGGAATATACGAGATTTCTGAGCCCATAGCTCGACAAATAATTGATATATAATGACGAAACTTGGTGTGTACACTTTTATTACTTGTGGTAATACATGTTGAAAATTTTAGCGAAATCGGTTGACGACCACGCCCACTTTTATATATGGGTATTATAAAGTGGCCTAATAAAAACATTTTAAGCGATATCTTTGTCAAATATAAAGATAATTCATTGAAATTTTGTGGCAAGAGTTCCACAATAGACCGGAAACAAAAAATATACAAATTTTGGAAAATGGGCGTGGCACCGCCTCTTTTTAGACAAAGGAATATACGAGATTTCTAAGCTTATAACTCGACAAATAATTGAGATATTATGACGAAACTTGGTTTATACACTTTTATAACTTGTGTGTTAATAGACACGCAAAAATTTATTGAAATCGGTTTATGACCACGCCTACTTTTTAACAAAGATATTTCTGGAACACCCTTTGGGAATTTGTAACGTGACATCTTTGTAACTAGAAGTCATAAAGGAATGAAATTTTGCACAAAGAATAATATTCATATGCTTAGTTGGATGACTGATAAAAATTTTGAAAATGGGCGTGGCTATTTTTTTTTTTTTTTAAATAAAAAATAAAATATAACCTGGGCCTGTGCTCGTTAAATTAAATAAATAAAAAAAAAAAAAAAAAAAAAAAATTAAGTTCATTTGAACATCCCTACACTTTATTCGCTACTTATGTTTAATCATACAATAATATGTAAATATGTACATATGTATGTGCATAAGTTAGAAACGAATTATAGTAGGAAAGAAACTAGCAACAAATTTTCTATCAGATGTCGAAGGCAGGCAATAGCTCAGCGGTTAGAACTGTAGTTATTGTACTGCAAGTTGCGCAAGTTCGAGTCTTGGCAGAAGCAAAAGTAACCTGATGAGTCTTAGAGGGATCTAAGGTGAAACAGCTGTAGTTACATCCATGCTTAAAAAAAAAAAAAAAAAAAAGAAAGTTTTTTTCTAGTTTCTAAAAAATAAAAAATAAAATATAACCTGGGCCTGTGCTCGTTAAATTAAATAAATAAAAAAAAAAAATAAAAAATTAAGTTCATTTGAACATCCCTACACTTTATTCGCTACTTATGTTTAATCATACAATAATATGTAAATATGTACATATGTATGTGCATAAGTTAGAAACGAATTATAGTAGGAAAGAAACTAGCAAGAAATTTTCTATCAGATGTCGAAGGCAGGCAATAGCTCAGCGGTTAGAACTGTAGTTATTGTACTGCAAGGTGCGCAAGTTCGAGTCTTGGCAGAAGCAAAAGTAACCTGATGAGTCTTAGAGGGATCTAAGGTGAAACAGCTGTAGTTACATCCATGCTAAAAAAAAAAAAAAAAAAAAAAAAAGTTTTTTTCTAGTTTCTAAAAAATAAAAAATAAATATAACCTGGGCCTGTGCTCGTTAAATTAAATAAATAAAAAAAAAAAAAAATAAAAAATTAAGTTCATTTGAACATCCCTACACTTTATTCGCTACTTATGTTTAATCATACAATAATATGTAAATATGTACATATGTATGTGCATAAGTTAGAAACGAATTATAGTAGGAAAGAAACTAGCAACAAATTTTCTATCAGATGTCGAAGGCAGGCAATAGCTCAGCGGTTAGAACTGTAGTTATTGTACTGCAAGGTGCGCAAGTTCAAGTCTTGGCAGAAGCAAAAGTAACCTGATGAGTCTTAGAGGGATCTAAGGTGAAACAGCTGTAGTTACATCCATGCTTAAAAAAAAAAAAAAAAAAAAAAAAAAAAAGTTTTTTTCTAGTTTCTAAAAAATAAAAAATAAAATATAACCTGGGCCTGTGCTCGTTAAATTAAATAAATAAAAAAAAAAAAAAAATAAAAAATTAAGTTCATTTGAACATCCCTACACTTTATTCGCTACTTATGTTTAATCATACAATAATATGTAAATATGTACATATGTATGTGCAAAGAAACTAGCAACAAATTTTCTATCAGATGTCGAAGGCAGGCAATAGCTCAGCGGTTAGAACTGTAGTTATTGTACTGCAAGGTGCGCAAGTTCGAGTCTTGACAGAAGCAAAAGTAACCTGATGAGTCTTAGAGGGATCTAAGGTGAAACAGCTGTAGTTACATCCATGCTTAAAAAAAAAAAAAAAAAAAAAGTTTTTTTCTAGTTTCTAAAAAATAAAAAATAAAATATAACCTGGGCCTGTGCTCGTTAAATTAAATAAATAAAAAAAAAAAAAATAAAAAATTAAGTTCATTTGAACATCCCTACACTTTATTCGCTACTTATGTTTAATCATACAATAATATGTAAATATGTACATATGTATGTGCATAAGTTAGAAACGAATTATAGTAGGAAAGAAACTAGCAACAAATTTTCTATCAGATGTCGAAGGCAGGCAATAGCTCAGCGGTTAGAACTGTAGTTATTGTACTGCAAGGTGCGCAAGTTCGAGTCTTGGCAGAAGCAAAAGTAACCTGATGAGTCTTAGAGGGATCTAAGGTGAAACAGCTGTAGTTACATCCATGCTTATAAAACAAAAACAAAAAAAAAAAAGTTTTTTTCTAGTTTCTAAAAAATAAAAAATAAAATATAACCTGGGCCTGTGCTCGTTAAATTAAATAAATAAATAAAACATTTTAAGCCATATCTCTGTCAAATATAAAGATCTATCACTGAAGTTTTGTGGCAGGAGCCCAACTACGGACATAAAACAAAAACCAAAAAAATTTTGGAAAATGGGCGTGGCACCGCCTCCTTTTAGTCAAAGCAATATACGAGATTTCTTAGCCTATAACTCGACAAATAATTGAGATATTATGACGAAACTTGGTTTATACACTTTAAAAACTTGTGTTAATAGACACGCAAAAATTTATTGAAATCGGTTTATGACCACGCCTGATTTTAACAAAGATATTTCTGGAACACACTTAGGAATTTGTAACGTGACATCTTTGTAACTAGAAGTCAAAAAGGAATGGAATTTTGCACAAAGAATAATATTCATATGCTTAGTTGGATGACTGATAAAAATGTTGAAAATGGGCGTGGCTACGCCCACTTTATGCGGCACTGGCTTTATATAAAATACGCCGTGTTTCCATCAAACGCAAACAAACAATGAAAGCATACAGCTGAGTATCTAATGTTCGATTCCACTCGAACTTAGGCTTCCTTACTTGTTACTCTACAGTTTGTCCGGTTTTCAAATTTTAAGTGTGATGAAGGGTCTTGCCCTGTAATAAAAAGAGAGGGAAGGGGAAAATGAAAGGAACGGAAATGGCGAAGGAAGGGAAGAGGATAAAGGGAAGAGGAAGCGCAAATAAAAGGAAAAGGGGAAGAGAAAGAGAAGTACGACAAATGACCTTTTGGAGGTAGCTATATGGATAAAATACTGTAGAAATTTATTCGCATTAAAACTTTAATATGGGACTCCTCGGACAAAATCTTTGTATACAAAATCTATCTAAAAAAAACTATATTGATGTCACATCCATATTTATGGATAGTTCTGTCTGGTCTATAAACTATGGATGTCATATCCGTATAGTGGGTGTTATATCCAAAAACTATTTGTAATATATGGATATGACATCCATAGCTTATGGATTAGACAGGATTATCCATAAATATGGATGTGACATCACTATAGTTTTCTCCGTGCAGTAATTATGTATATGCTTAATTTTATATTTTATTATTAAGAATCTATGGGCTTAAAGCCGATATATATTCTGCCATTTTTAAGGGGAAGTCAAATTTAAAATGGCAATAAAAAAAATTGTTAAATGTAGCAATAAGTGGTCCTCCACCCTCAAATTGTCGCACAGTGTAATTGAAAGCCACAGCATCGCGTGGCCGGGTTTACTAGTTTTATCTACATATATAGCTACCTCCAAAAGATTATTTGTCGTAATTCTCTTTCTCTTCTCCTTTTCCTTTTATTTGCGCTTCCTTTTCCCTCTATCCATTTTATTTTCCGTACTCTTCTCTCTTTAGTTTCCTTTCCTTCGCCATTTCCGTTCCTTTCATTTTCCCCTCCCCTTTCTTTTAAGCGTAAAAATAAATTTGTGAACAGGTGGCAAATCGTTTTGTAAAAATCGTAATAAATTTCTCATTTTCAGGCTAAGCATTTTCATATGACACTTTAAATTAAAAATTCAAACTGTGGAGTAAAAATAAAATTTGGAACAGGTGGCAACCCTCGTTGTAAGAATTATTTTATTTATTTATTTTTTTTTTTAAGTCAATGATTAAATAAACCTTACAGACTAGAAATATAATAATTCAGATTACATATTAATTTTAAGGACATTATGTTTACATGCTGTAAATACAAAGTGCTATATAATACATACTAAGCTTAGCCCCAAAATATGATCTCGGAAGTGCGAAATCAAGATCGAGAGTACAAAAATTTTATTAAGTTCTGCCAGTGCCCGTGGAATAGGGTCATAATTATGATAATTGACCCTATTAGCTTTCACATAAAAAGGGTGCTGGGCACGAAGAGGTGGAACATTAAAGCTTATTTGCTCCAAAAGTTTTGGACAATCGATCAACCCACGAACTAAGTCATAAATAAACATTAAGAAATGGATAGAACGCCTGGCTGCAAGAGACTCAAGCTTATGAGGGCACAACGTGCATTATAAGGTGGTAGAGGATCGTTAAAACAAAGTGGTTGTAGAGCAAACCGAATGAAACTTTTCTGTATTCGTTCTAACCTCAGACAATGAACTGAATAAATTGGGTTCCAAATTACAGAATCATATTCATACTTTAAAGGAACTAAAGAGTTATATAAAGTTTTCCTGGTGTATAATAATAATAATACAATGGCGCTATTATAACTCTGACGAGTTTTATGGCCGAGCTTCTCTCCCAATTCGAGGTGTGCTCCTTTTTGTTTTTCCTACTAATTGGGTGGACCTACAGTTTTATGCAGGCTCCGAACGGCGAATGCATTTTTTGTGAGAAGCTTTTTCATGGCAGAAATACTCTCGGAGGGTATGCCGCTCACTGCCGAGAGGTGACCGCTGCTCTTAAAAAACCCAATAATTGGATTTTTACTAATTAGAAAAATTTGTTTGGCTCGAACCGTGGTTTGAACCCGAGACCTCTGGCATAGCAGGCGAGCACTCTACCCACTGCACCACAGCGGCCACTGTGTGTATGGATCTTTGAATTCTCTTCCATGCCGCCGCAAAAAGGCCAAGTTGGAATAGGCCTTAGGCGTAATGGAGCTAATGTGATTGGAGAAAGTAAAACTTGAGTCAAACATGACTCCAAGATCTACAAACTGGCCCACAGTAGCAAGACAAAGATCACTAAGAGAGTAAGATGCCTTGATCACACCTAGGTTCTTTGAAAAAGTCATATTGTTTCTTATACTCCAATTAGATAAATTGTCAAGATCATCCTGCAATAAGGACAATTCTAACATGCTGGAAATCGTTCTAAACAGTTTTAAACCATCTGCATAATGAAGAAATTTAGAGTTCTTAAAGCAGGCTCCTATATCATTAATAAAAAGAAGAAAGAAAATTGGTAAGAGAATACTTCCCTGCAGCACTCCAGATGTGGCTTCGAATGAATACGATTTCACCTTCTCGATTTCAACAAAGGAAATTCTATTAGAGAGGTAAGATTTAGTCCAATTCAAAAAAGATGAATGGAAACCCATTTTTTCAAGCTTTCGCAACAAAATAGTGTGACTAACTGTATCAAACGCCTTTGCGAAATCTTTATGCACAACATCTACTTGTTGACACATCTTAAAAGAAGAGATACAATAATGTGAGAACGAGGCAAGATTTGTTACAGTAGAACGACCAGAAAGAAACCCATGCTGATGTTGATCGATTATACCTGTTATAGCAAAGGCAAGTTTTTCTTTAACGACTTTCTCAAAAAGTTTCGAGCAGTTAGAAAGTTTGGATATCGGTCGATAATTCTTCACATCATTTTTGTTGCCTGCCTTAAAGACAGGGGAAATTGCGGTTGTTTTCCAACGATCAATAAACTCACCACTCGTTAATGAAAGATAAAAGAGGAACTGCAATTTTTTAGAATAAAGGCAGATATCCCGTCAATATCACTCTTTGTAGACATTTGAAGAGAAGCTATACCATTAATTTCATCTTGTTTCGTCACATACAATGAACCAAGATCAACCGACTGATATTATGATGATAAATTACTCATTTTGAGGCAAGGCACTTTCATATGACACCTCATATCTAAAAATCAAACAGACTATAGCGTAAAAATTAAATTGTGAACAGGTGGCAACCCTGTTTATAAAAATTATACACTCAGAGAAAACTGGCATCGTAAAAATGACTATGAAAATATTCAGCTTTACTATTCGCTTTTTTACTATGAAAACACGGAAATATGACTATGAAACAACGTGATCTGAATATAAACGTATTATTTCAACCGTTCAAGTATGAAAGATATTCAACTTGAATATGAAAAACTTTGAGTTGACTAGTAAATACTAATCCAACTGGACAAGTATTAACACCTGTCATTGTAAAATTTGTAATAGTCATCCTCAAGTTGAAAAATATTTATTTTAACTACTGTTGATGTTTCAACTTCAATATGGTTCATAGTAAATTTAAGTATTTAGCACAGTAAAAGCAATTTATGCTGCGTAGATTTTCGTTCCTTCATTTGAATGCGGCTTTTCAAATTTCCGTAATTCTTAGATATTTTATACATTGTTCGAGCTATATAGCATGATTGAGCAACTCAAATATAACTCATTTTCCACAAGGGAAATGAGTTGGCTTATTTAAAGCCATTTTTCATACTCCAGAGGTTGGCACTCTCGCCGAACCTTGGAGCTACAGCGAATACATAAAAGGGGTTAAAAAAGCACATATGTATACATATGTATGTATGTGCATATGTACACACAAAGTTTAGACACATAGTTAAATTCAAATGAAATATATTTAAAACAAATATGCTGTCTCTTAGAGTTGAATAAAAACATATTGAACTTCAATATGAATCATATTAAACTTAAGAATATGTCATAGTCAGCTTCAATATGAACAGTTTTTAAAACAAATATGTTGTAACTTCAACTTGACTATAAAAATATTCAATTTGAATATGCTGCATTTTTCAACATATTTAGGACAACTATTTTTCATAGTTGTTTTTACTATGACAACACTTCAAGTCGAGTATGGTTAATTTTCATTTTAACTACTTAATATTTATTATGATGGTATGAAGTGCAACGTAGTCAGAATCACTATTTTCATCCTAGGCGCAAAACCGTTGGTAAAAATAGTCAAATCAAGGTGTAAATAGTCAGATTTACGTGCGTTTTTTGCTGAGTGTAGTAAATTACCTATTTTCACGCAGGGCCCTTTCATATGACACCTCCAATTTAAAAATCACACAAACTATAGCGTAAAACTGAATTTGTGAACAGGTGGCAACCCTTGTTGTATAAATTGTAATAAATTACTAATTTCCAGCTCAATCCCTTTCATATGATACCTGAAATTTATCAATCAAGCAAACTATACAGGACAATTAAATTTTTAAAGAGGTGGCAACCCTTTTCAAAAAAATTAAACCTTCCTGCACATCTACAGGCCAAGCCCTTTCATATGACACCCCATTTTCGAAAATCGATATAACGGTGTAAAAGTTATGGTGCGTACAAAAAATCCCTTAGCGTAATATATATGAAGATATTTATTAGAAAACTAGCAAATACCCGTCCCGCTTCGCAGCGACCAAAAAAGTTTTTCCCATTTCCCTTTACTTTTACCTTTACCTTTACCTTTACCTTTGCCTTTGCCTTTACCTTTACCTTTACCTTTACCTTTACCTTTACCTTTACCTTTACCTTTACCTTTACCTTTACCTTTACCTTTACCTTTACCTTTACCTTTACCTTTACCTTTACCTTTACCTTTACCTTTACCTTTACCTTTACCTATATCTTTACCTTTATCTTTATCTTTACCTTTACCTTTACCTTTACCTTTACCTTTACCTTTACCTTTACCTTTACCTTTACCTTTACCTTTACCTTTACCTTTACCTTTACCTTTACCTTTACCTTTACCTTTACCTTTACCTTTACCTTTACCTTTACCTTTACCTTTACCTTTACCTTTACCTTTACCTTTACCTTTACCTTTACCTTTACCTTTATCTTTACCTTTACCTTTACCTTTACCTTTACCTTTACCTTTACCTTTACCTTTACCTTTACCTTTACCTTTACCTTTACCTTTACCTTTACCTTTACCTTTACCTTTACCTTTACCTTTACCTTTACCTTTATCTTTACCTTTACCTTTACCTTTATCTTTACCTTTACCTTTACCTTTACCTTTACCTTTACCTTTACCTTTACCTTTACCTTTACCTTTACCTTTACCTTTACCTTTACCTTTACCTTTACCTTTACCTTTACCTTTACCTTTACCTTTACCTTTACCTTTACCTTTACCTTTACCTTTACCTTTACCGTTACTTTTACCTTTACCTTTACCTTTACCTTTACCTTTACCTTTACCTTTACCTTTACCTTTACCTTTACCTTTACCTTTACCTTTACCTTTACCTTTACCTTTACCTTTACCTTTACCTTTACCTTTACCTTTACCTTTATCTTTACCTTTACCTTTACCTTTACCTTTACCTTTACCTTTACCTTTACTTTTACCTTTACCTTTACCTTTACCTTTACCTTTACCTTTACCTTTACCTTTACCTTTACCTTTACCTTTACCTTTACCTTTACCTTTACCTTTACCTTTACCTTTACCTTTACTTTTACCTTTACCTTTACCTTTACCTTTACCTTTACCTTTACCTTTACCTTTACCTTTACCTTTACCTTTACCTTTACCTTTACCTTTACCTTTACCTTTACCTTTACCTTTACCTTTACCTTTACCTTTACCTTTACCTTTACCTTTACCTTTACCTTTACCTTTACCTTTACCTTTACCTTTACCTTTACCTTTACCTTTACCTTTACCTTTACTTTTACCTTTACCTTTACCTTTACTTTTACCTTTACCTTTACCTTTACCTTTACCTTTACCTTTACCTTTACCGGGACCATCCGGCCCCACTACTTAACAAGGAAAATATCTTTATATCGAAGCCCCGCTCGACACCTTTCATTTGATACTAATATCGCTTAAAAACATTCGAGGGTCATCCGGGTCCACGTTTTGACCCATGTTTGGGGACTCAGCCTAGGCATCGCAATGAAAATAACTCTATGTTGAAGGCCTGCTCAGAACATTTCATTTGATACCCATATTGCTCCAACACTTGCTGGGTCACTGGCCCAAATTCCTACTCTGAAAAAAAAAAACGTTGTAAATCTAAAGACTTTCGCTGTTAAATCAACTACTTTCCGCAGTTGAAATGTGCCCAACAACGATCCGTTGTTGTTTCAAAGGTGCGAGCGTTGTTGATTTAAGTCAATAACGGAGATTTTAGAAAAAAATTTTCACCTAAAAATAAATTTTTGTTTGCATTTTACTCTTCATCTTCTCTCCGCCCGGGTCCCAACTGCAAATATGTAGCCTCCGCTTGTTCTCCTATTCTTCTCTCCTTCTTATCATTCACTGGTTGCTAGTTTATTTCTTATTCTAATTTTTCTTCTTTATTTTATATTCTCCTCCGGATTCGAACCATGACATCAACCTGAAATTCTATCCAATCATCACATAGTGGAACATTCAACATTATATTGAGCTGTAGTAACCTATTTATACTTCCATTTCCTAAAAAGGAATCCATGAATTATTTGAATCATTGTAAAAACAAAATTTAAAAAAATTTGTTCTCATTAGTTTTGTTTACAACGGAAACTCTTGGGTCAAATACTTTTGCCTTTAAATCAACAACGGAGAGAAAATTGTTGCTAAAAATAAACTTTTTTTTTGATTTTTCTCTTCATCTTCTCTCCATCCATCACCAGCGCATATGCCATATGAATCTACTGTGAAAATTTGATAAAGATCGGTTGATTACTTTGGGAGTCCATAAATAACACACACACACACATTAATTTTATATAATAGACTAGCTGACCCGCCAGACGTTGTTCTGCCTAAAATTTATTCCTATAAAGCCTAAAAAAGTCTGTTTACCGTGTTGCACACCATTATCTTAGAATCCATAGCTATGACTGCGAATACTGCATAATTATCGATTTTCTCAATAAAGTTATATATGTATCCCTATCCCTATCCCTACCCCTATCCCTATCCCTATCCCTATCCCTATCCCTATCCCTATCCCTATCCCTATCCCTATCCCTATCCCTATCCCTATCCCTATCCCTATCCCTATCCCTATCCCTATCCCCATCCCTATCCCTATCCCTATCCTTATCCCTATCCTTATCCCTATCCTTATCCCTATCCTTATCCCTATCCCTATCCCTATCCCTATCCCTATCCCTATCCCTATCCCTATCCCTATCCATATTTCTAACCCTAACCCTATCCCTATTCTTATCCCTAAATCTATCTCTATTGATTTCGTTTATCCTACCAAATTCTGATATTCTACGGAAAACACTTCCAGAGATATTCAGCAGGTAAGATTAAGCTTGTATGGGAGGTGCCACGCCCCCTTTTCCAATAGCTCCATTTTTTTCTCGTAAGTATGATACAGTTATTGTTTATCGCCGTACCAATTTCCAGGGTCCTACAATAAACACTTCTAGAGATATTCAGCATGAAAAATTAAGTTTGTATGGGAGGTGCCGTATAAACACTTTCTAGGGTCACCCCTGGTCCACATTTTGGTCGATATCTCGGAAAACGGGTCGCATAGGGTCCTGAAAACCACCTCTTTTTTAAATACTCACCAACTCCTTTTATTTGTTACCCATTTTGTAGAAAACCCGTCTGGAGTCACACCTGGTTCATATTTCGGGAAATACCTCGAATACGGGGTCATATATGGGACCAATAACTACACCATGTTCAAGCACTCGTCACCGCCTTTCATTTGATACCCATATCGTACGAACCCGTTATAGGGTTACCCTGGTCCACATTTTGTGGAATATCTCCAAAACCTTCCCATGTCGGGCTCAATCGAAAACTACGTGCAAAATTTCTTATTCAGTACAGCCGTTCTGGAGTTATATCATCAGGGAGGAAAACGCGACTTATTTTTATATAATAGACTAGCAAATACCCGTCCCGCTTCGCAGCGACGAAAAAAGCTTTTGTTATAATGGGTATTTCCCTTTACCTTTACCCAAGCGCGGATCCAGGATTTCGGCAAGGGGGGGGGGGGGGTTTTGAAAATTTATTTTTTTGGAAGATGTTTTTTAAGGGCAGACGCTGGTGAAAATATGGACTAATACCACCTACTATTATTATTCTATATACTAGTTGCGCCATTTCCCGCACCTTGAAAACACTAAACACAAAACCCTCCAAATTAACAATATGTATGTCATCACATAAAGTGCAGGAGATTTCAATTGAAGTTCTAAATAACATGTATAACGTACATGTATTTAATAAATTCATAAATTAAAAAAGCCGGCATATGCGGGTGTTACGCCTTCAGATGGCTCTGAAGCTACTTTAATATAAACTTGACCTCTGCGCGACACCTAGTGAAGGGTAGCAGTTAGGTGCAGTGAAATAACGACAGCGGGCGTTTTTTCCTTTCTTGAAAAAGAAATAACTCTCGAAAAAATTGTCCGCCGTTTCTTCATAGTCAGAAAAATCCATTTCGGATACATCAATGTGTTCTGTGTCACATGTCTTATTTTCGGGATTACTCATTTGATTCGCCTGCGGCGCTTTTTCCAATACTAATACACCATATTAAAACAAAAACACGAAAAATTGGAATTAAAAATCGCGCGATTTTTTATTCCAATTTTTCGCCTGCGGCGCTTTTTCCAATAATAATACACCATATTTAAAAAAAAACGAAAAATTGGAATTAAAAATAGCGCGATTTTTTATTCCAATTTTTCGCCTGCGGCGCTTTTTCCAATAATAACACTGGATCACAAAATTAAATTTTTTGTCTGTACTTTGGACGTGACTATCTTATCTATATGTAAAATCGATCGCTGATTCCGAAAATCGGGTTCATATTTAATTCTATGGGAAGGTTTTTGAGATATCGGCAATTTACCGTTATTTGGCCAATGGCTCCACTTAATCCTGTTTATCTCTTTACCGCAGTGAGGTGAAACCAAACGAAAGAAAATTAAATTTCCTTTTCATGGCTCCTATAACATTTTTCTCTAACTCTTATAGTTTCTGAAATATTGACGATTCATTTTGAATTTTTTCGATTTTTTTAATAAAAAATTGATTTTGTCAGGCAATATCTTTAAAACCAATGTTTTCACCTTCGGTTTTACTCCTTTACCTGAAGCTCTATTCTATTGGGAAAAATATAAGCTATCAACGATGAAAATCCATGGTATAATGGAAAAGTTATAGGCGATCAAGTAAATTCAGCTAAGTCGCGCAATGCCTCTGCACGGGTATATTTTATGCATGTTATACCCGTAAATGGGCTTGTATCTACTGCGCTGCCAATGTGCTGCTACTGCAGATGTTTAGGTATTGGTACAATATGCATAGAATGTGCCATATAGCGGCATTGCGCGGTTTGGCTGTATTTATATGTCTCACGCGGTAAAGAGATAAACAGGATTAAGTGGAGCCATTGGCCAAATAACGGTAAATTGCCGATATCTCAAAAACCTTCCCATAGAATTAAAAATGAACCCGATTTTCGGAATCAGCGACCGATTTTACATATAGATAGGATGGTCGCGTTTAGAGTATTTTTTGGCTGTAGAGCAGTGTAATACACCATATTTAAAAAAACACGAAAAATTGGAATTAAAAATCGCGCGATTTTTTATTCCAATTTTTCACCTGTGGCGCTTTTCCCACTAATACACCATATTTAAAGAAAACCCCGTCTGCGGGGTTAATTGCCCTTTCGAAAGAGAAATAAAGCCCACATCGCCGAATAGGGCGCGCGGGCGTTCTTTCCCTTTCTGAATGGAAATAAAACCCACGGGTTTAATTTCGTTTTATTCGCAGGCGCTATTTCTTTTTCAAGAAAGGAAAAAACGCCCACGGGCGTTATTTCACTGTACCAGCAGTTATTATATGATATAATTTGAAGCGCGAGGTCGGTACTGCGTGTTCTAAATTTTCAAACGTGCAACCGAAGAACGTATATTGTATAAGAAGGGAAAATTCGGTATTTTGGACGAGTGAGGTGGAAATCGTTTAGTAAAAAAAAGATGATGACTTCGCGAGTTGCCTCCCATCATTCTTCAAGCTCGAATTTGTTTGTATTCATTTTGACATTTCTTTTGCTTAGGGTTGCCAGACGTACTGATTTGATCAGTACAATACTGATTTTTCGTGTCCCGTACTGAAATACTGATTTTTTGGATTTTGTACTGATTTGTACTGATCGACACTAAAAAAATTAATTTTTATCACCCTGCACTGTTTTTAATTTTCCAACTGTTTTCATTTGACGTTTGTAATGCCGTGGTTATGCTTACGACAATACTCGAAGAGCAACATGTGATTATTGTTGTGCACTCCGTCGAGTGAGAGATATTTCGGACTCTCACATCGATCAAATTTGCTTGGTGAAACAAACACCCAGCACGCCGAGGTTTCGGGGTAATAATGTATATGTGCGCTCCAATCATCGATTTAACAACCTCTCACCGATGACGAAAATGTGTCCGAATTTCATCGGTGTTTTGCTGGTAAGCATAACCACGACATAACCATGAAACAATTAGGAAGGAGGAAGCAACGCGAACGTTAAATGTCATAGAAACATGATTGACAGTAAACGATACGGAAACAAAAACAAATGCCAGTAATAAAGACGATTTTCTCCGCATATATTGTTTTTTTTTTTTTTTTTGTTGGAAGGCAATGTACTGATTTTTTCGGGAAAGGTATCTGGCAACCCTACTTTTGCTTGACATTTAGTTATTATTTCTATTCATACTCTACAGCCACTGCAAAGATGCAAAGATGGTTGAAAATGAGCCGGGCTGCAAATTTTAGAATTTTATAAAAACCTTGATCTGATGAAAAGCTCTGTTGAAACTTTTTTTATCCTTTGTTGAAACATTTCAATTTTATGAATGAATCGCTTGTAGTATTTTAACTTCGTACTCGTTTTAATTCTTGTTTTTGGTGGTTGATTGGATTATGCTTATACATACGTATGTATGTATATTTTTGCATTGGTACGTGCGAATGAGTATCGTATGGTATTGGTGGCAAATTGATCATCAATTTCACTTACCCTTGCATTCAAAGCCAAAATAAACAAGTAAGGAAGCCTAAGTTCGAGTGGAATCGAACATTGGATACTCAGCTGTATGTTTTCATTGTTTGTTTGCGTTTGATAGATTTTATATAAAGCGAGTTTTGCATAAAGTGGGCGTAGCCACGCCCATTTTCAAAATTTTTATCAGTCATCCAACTAAGCATATGAATATTATTCTTTGTGCAAAATTTCATTCCTTTATGACTTCTAGTTACAAAGATGTCACGTTACAAATTCCCAAAGGGTGTTCCAGAAATATCTTTGTTAAAAAGTAGGCGTGGTCATAAACCGATTTCAATAAATTTTTGCGTGTCTATTAACACACAAGTTATAAAAGTGTATAAACCAAGTTTCGTCATAATATCTCAATTATTTGTCGAGTTATAGGCTAAGAAATCTCGTATATTCCTTTGTCTAAAAAGAGGCGGTGCCACGCCCATTTTCCAAAATTTGTATATTTTTTGTTTCCGGTCTATTGTGGAACTCTTGCCACAAAATTTCAATGAATTATCTTTATATTTGACAAAGATATCGCTTAAAATGTTTTTATTAGGCCACTTTATAATACCCATATATAAAAGTGGGCGTGGTCGTCAACCGATTTCGCTAAAATTTTCAACATGTATTACCACAAGTAATAAAAGTGTACACACCAAGTTTCGTCATTATATATCAATTATTTGTCGAGCTATGGGCTCAGAAATCTCGTATATTCCAGCTTCTAAAAAGAGGCGGTGCCACGCCCATTTTCCAAAATTTTTGTGTTTTTCGTTGTATGTCCGCAGGTGGCCTCCTGGCATAAAATTGCAATGATATATCTTTATATTTGACAGAGATATCGCTTAAAATGTTTTTATTAGGTCACTTTATAATACCCATATATAAAAGTGGGCGTGGCCGTCAACCGATTTTAACAATTTTTCGTCCAAACATTTGCCTAAGTAAGTATATGACGCGTACCAAATTTCATCGATATATCTTCAACAGTTTCTGAGTTATGACTCATAAAGCTTTCAATATTTGCTCCTTAATAAGTGGGCGTGGCACCGCCCAATTTCCAAAATTCCATCAAATTTCTTCTTAGGGGCCTGAGCTCAACACGTGGGTAAAATTTCATCACTCTAGCTATATTAGTGGCTGAGATACCAAATTTCCGATTTTTTCTATATAGGAAAAGTGGGCGTGGTCATGGTCCGATTTCGCCCATTTTCAATACCAACCGTCCCAGTGTCGATACCAACTTGCATTTCAAATTTCATCAAAATATCTCAATTTTTGCGCGAGTTAGAGTGTTTACAGACGGACGGACGGACAGACGGACGGACGGACGGACGGACGGACATGGCTCAATCGATTTCTCTTTTCACACTGATCATTTTGATATGTATAAGTCTATATCTATCTCGATTATTTCATTCTGTTACAATCCACCGTTATGTGATTAAAACTATAATACTCTGTGTACTAGTACAGCTGAGTATAATAAGAATATACACATGTATGTAGTACTTTTTGGTTATATTTATATTTTTATACTCGGCTGTACTAGTACACAGAGTATTATAGTTTTAATCACATAACGGTGGATTGTAACAGAATGAAATAATCGAGATAGATATATATATATATATATATATCAAAATGATCAGGGTGAAAAGAGAAATCGATTGAGCCATGTCCGTCCGTCCGTCTGTCCGTCCGTCCGTCTGTAAACACTCTAACTCGCGCAAAAATTGAGATATTTTGATGAAATTTGGAATGCAAGTTGGTATCGACACTGGGACGGTTGGTATTGAAAATGGGCGAAATCGGACCGTGACCACGCCCACTTTTCCTATATAGAAAAAATCGGAAATTTGGTATCTCAGACCCTAATATAGCTGGAGCGATGAAATTTTACCCACGTATTGAGCTCGCGCCCCTATGAATAAATTTGATGAGATCTTGGAAAATTGGCGGTGCCACGCCCACTTATTAAGTGGCAAACATTGAAAGTTTTATGATTCATAAGTCAGAAACCGTTGAAGATATATCGATGAAAGTTGGTACACGTGATTTACTTACTTAGACAAATGTTTGGACGGAAAATTGTCAAAATCGGTTGACGGCCACGCCCTTTCTTAAATATGGGTATTATAAAGTGACCTAATAAAAACATTTTAAGCCATATCTCTGTCAAATATAAAGATCTATCACTGAAATTTTGTGGCATGAGTCCAACTATGGACATAAAACAAAAACCACAAAAATTTTGGAAAATGGGCGGTGCCACGCCCACTTATTAAGGGGAAAACATTGAAAGTTTTATGAGTCACAACTCAGGAACCGTTAAAGATATATCGATGAAATTTGGTACGCGTGATATACTTACTCAATCAAGTATATATGGGTATTATAAAGTGGCCTAATAAAAACATTTTAAGCGATATCTCTGTCGAATATAAAGATATATCATTGAAATTTTATGGTAGGAGTCCGACTGCGGACGTAAAACGAAAAACCACAAAAGTTTTGGAAAATGGGCGTGGCACCGCCTCTTTTTAGAAGCAGGAATATACGAGATTTCTCAGCCCATAACTCGACAAAAAATTGAGATATTATGACGAAACTTGGTGCGTACACTTTTATTGACTGTGGAAATACATGTTCAAAATTTTAGCGAAATCGGTTGACGACCACGCCCACTTTTCTATATGGGTATTATAAAGTGGCCTAATAAAAACATTTTAAGCGATATCTTTGTCATTGAAATTGTGTGGCAGGAGTCCAACTATGGACAGAAAGCAAAGAACACAAAAATTTTGGAAAATGGACGTGGCACCGCCGACTTTTAGAAGCAGGAATATACGAGATTTCTGAGCCTATAACTCGACAAATAATTGAGATATTATGACGAAACTTGGTTTATACACTTTTATAACTTGTGTTAATAGACGCACAAAAATTTATTAAAATCGGTTTATGACCACACCTACTTTTTAACAAAGATATTTCTGGAACACCCTTTTGGAATTTGTAACGTGACATCTTTGTAACTAGAAGTCATAAAGGAATGAAATGTTGCACAATGAATAATATTCATATGCTTAGTTGGAAGACTGATAAAAATGGAAAATGGGCGTGGCTACGCCTATTTTGTGCAGCACTCGCTTTATATAAATCACACCGTATTTGCCTCAAACGCAAACAAACAATGAAAGCACACAGCTGAGTATCTAATGTTCGATTCCACTCGAACTTAGGCTTCCTTACTTGTTATATAATAGACCAGCTGTACCCGGCCAAGCTTTGCTTTGGCCTACTTCCAATTATAGGTACTTCAAGCGAAAAACCGGACACTTTAATATATGTTGGAAGTATCTAGAAACCGAAATTACCTCGGGCTGTAGAGCGCAGCACAATTCAGATAAGTTTAAAAAATGTGAAGGAAAAAATTGATATTTTCAAAAGATTGCCCTCTTCATGTTCTTATCCCATTTTTCTTCGTATTATTCTCCAACTCCCTTTCCCTCTACTTTTCTCTTTCTGTTTCTCTTTCTGTTTCTCTTTCTGTTTCTCCTTCTCTTTCTCTTTCTCTTTCTCTTTCTCTTTCCATTTATCTTTCCTTTCATTTCCGTTTCCTTTTCCCTTTCCCGTCACATTTCCGCTTCCCTTTCTCTACCGCTCTCTCTTACCTCTCCTTTTCTGTCTTTCTCCTTTTTATTCCCCATCCTCTTCATTCCATTTTTATTATATTCTCTCTCTCCTTTTCCGTCCCTTTGCCTTTCCAAGTCTCATTACTATTCACCTTTCCCTAGGGAACTGGGTTTAGCATAACATACCCTGCATTCCACTTCTCATTTCATATCATCATTGCTTAAAAACATTTCGTGGCATCCGAATCGTCTCTTTTACCCATAATTGGGTATCGGGACTAAGAATCACTATGAAAATATCTCTATATAGACCCGGTCAACACCTTTCATTTTATATCAGTATTGCTCAGAAGCATCCCGGGCTCATCCGGGTCCACATATTGACCCACATCTGGGAATTTGACCTAGGAACCATAATGGCTACGGTATCTGGAGACTTGACCAAGAAATCGTAATGGGTACGGCTCTACATGAGAGTCCGCTCAACACCTTTCATTTGGTACCAATATCCCTAAGATGTATCCCGGTGTTATCCGGGTCCATATATTGACCCATATCTTGGGATCCCACCTAGGAATCGTCATGCGCCGTGATTAAATAACAATATCGCTGAGAAATTATCCGGGGCCATCCGGATCCACATTTTGACCTACATCTGGGGACTGACCTAGGAATCGTAATGAGTTCGTCCCTATGTAAAAGCTCTGCTTTCAGTTGACACCAATATCGTTGAGAAATTTTCCGGGGAAATCCGGGTCCACGGTCATGTGGTACCAATATCCCTGAAAAATATCCCGGTGTTATCCGGGTCCGGGTGCTGACCCACACCTTGGGACCCGACCTAGGAATCGTAATGAGTTCATTTATATCTAAAATCCCTGCTCAGCACCCTTCATTTGATACCAATATCGCTGAGAAATTTTCCGGGGTCATCCGTGTCCACGTTTTGACCCTTATCTGGAGACCCGACCTATGAATCACAATGAGTACTATTTTATCTAAAATCCCTGCTCAGCACCCTTCATTTGACACTAATATCGCTCAGGAACATTCGAGGATCATGCTAGTCCACGTTTTGATCCATATCTGGAGACCCGACCTAGGAATCACAATGAGTACTATTGTAAGAAATTCCCTACTCAATACCTTTCATTTGATACAAATATCGCTCAGAAATATTCGAGGGTAATCCGGGTCCACGTTTTGACCCATATCTGGAGACGCGACCTAGGAATCACAATGAGTACTATTCTATGTAAATTATCTGCTCAATACCTTTCATTTGATACCAATATCGCTCAGAAACATTCGATGGTCATCCGGGTCCACGTTTTTACCCATATCTGGAGACCCAACGTAGGAATCACAATGAGTTCTATTCTGTGTAAATTCTCTGCTCAATACCTTTCATTTGATACCAATATCGTCCAAAAATATTCAGGGAAAGCCGGATCCACGTTTTGACCTTTTGACCTATATCTCGGGAACCGACTTCCGGATTTGAAAAAAATATGCATATAAACCATCTAGGGCAAGGTACTAAGCTGGTGTGTAAAGTTGGTCAAAATCCCTCCACGCGTTTGGGCGAAAGCGATATCTTTGTTAAATATAAAGAGAATTCATTGAAAGTTTGTGGCATGAGTCCCACGACAGACGTGAAATAAGAAAGATTAAAATTTTGAAAATGTGCATGGCAACGCCCTTTTTTAGACAAAGGGATTTCGGAGCCCATAACTCGACAAATAATTGGTATATTATGACGTAACTCTGTGTACACACTTTTGGAACGCGTGCAAAATTTTTCGAAGTCGGCTTATACCTTCATACCTGGGTTCCGTATTACCCCCCTGCGAGGTCAACCCCCCTTTTACCACCCTTACTTTTCATACATAAAATATATATCAAATTAAAGGGAATACAAAATACCTATCGAATGGTAGAAAAATATTCGAAATCGGTTCAGTAGTTTTTAAGTAATTGCAATTTAAAAAATGCATAATATAAACTTTGGCCTTTAATAACTTTTGTTGTTTTTGTTTCCAAAAAAAAAAAAACTTCACCTTAATACTCAGCTTAACCATCTTTATCATAGTCATACTTCGTTTATTGATTTTATAATTTTCAAAATTTCATATTTGTACCAGATCGTGCTTATTACTTTCAACTTTTCGGGGCTGGGGGCTGTTCAAAACGTCATCCTATCGCCATAAAACTTTGTGGGGTTCATTAACTCGTATAAAGGCAACTTTTCATTGCTGGTACGTTTAAAAGAAGAACAACAAAAAATCTCCATATGTTTTCACTCCACCTTAATGTATATAGCTGCACTTGCTACGAGTCTATAGGAGATTTAGCCTTTCAAAGTTTTGGGCCGTTTCAAGCCCATTTTTATGATTTTGCGCCACATTTTGATAGACTGCCACGCCCTCTTTGCAACAAAAATTAACAAATTATATACACAAACCTTTCTCAAGAATCACTTTGTTGAAAACTGCATGAAAATCCGTGTTTGAATTTATCGAGGACAGACGGGCAGACTCGGCAGGGTACTTCATTTTATAATATGTAATGATTATATTTATTTTATTTTATTAAATAGGTGTACTAAAAGATAATTAAAGAAATTTATGTTGCAAACAAGTAAATAAATATGTGCATGTTGCAGGAAATGAATTACAAATAACACATTTATTATTTTTGTGACGTAATACAAGCATTAGATATATTTTAATTGATGTCCTTTTATGATTGATGTGGTTCAAGCGCTTCTATAAAAATAAAGAATTCGAAAATTTCAATAACAAATATGTTTTAAAATGTAGCTACATTGATTTCACAATATCTTTTTCCAACGGTTAAAATGTTACAATTAATTATTTAAATGTTACAATTAATTATTTAAATTAAAAATTGAAATTGTAAAATGGCGTCGTTCCTTTAAGGTATGTACGTACATACATATGTATGTACAAAGAATGCATAGTCTTTTGACCTTGCAACTCTTCCAAATGACATATAGGACATGGAGCGTTAAAAGGTACCCAATAAATACTCAACTCGGTTGATATTTACCTTGAGATACAGGTATAAACAAAAAAAAATACTAATCCATACCGAGCCGTGTGTGCCAAAAAGACGTATCAACCATGATTTTCAATTTGAGCTTTTTTATGGAAATCAATAATTTAATATCATACGCATAAACTCCCAAAATTTCATGGCTCCATACAAACTGTATGCAAAGAAAACTAAAAAAAGTCTTCTGTAAAATTTCTATTTTGGCTCATACGTCTTTGGCTCGATATGTACAATGTGCATATGTAGTTTTTCGAATAAATCATAGATATACATATTTATGTATAGATATGTAGACATGTACCTACATATATGTTTATTTTATTTTTAAGTACATTCATGTTATACTTATAATTAATGTGAAAGTAAAAACGCTGAATTAGCGTTGACACTCTGCAGTACGGATATCCAAACTCAATGTCGCCTCACGTGTGTGTATAATTTGATCCAACGATGTAGGTGTGACCTCGTGTTACGTATACTGAAGGTATACCGGATAGGATACACTCAGGATACATTCAGTATACGTATACGAAGTTGCACAATTTCACAACAGCTCAAAATAAAACACTACATATTTACAAAAGACTAATGCTTACATATGCATGTACATATATGAAGTAGGTACATAGGTGCTAAAAAGAAAAAAATTAGTTAACGACAGAAATTAAGTGAATACACATTGAGAAAGTAATAACGAGGACGATTGCTGTCATGATTACCATTACTGTTGTTATTACGAGTTCGCACACCACAGCGTGTTGACTGCACCAATCAAAAACTACAAATCGCGTGGGATATGGATCTACATATATATGTGCATACATATGTACATAGATATATCAAATGTGATAAATCGAATTGAATACCAAGTATTATTGTTAAAAGAAATTACGCGGGGTTTGCCGACATCCGTAGTTAATTTTAGTGCTATGAGTTATATAACTTTTTATTTTTGGTTCGTATATTCAAGATGGCGAGCTAAACATTTAGCGGATACTTGCGCGTAAATTATAAAATAAAACACGAACAAACAAATTTTATTTTAAGCTAAGTTATACACCACCTACATTGACGTGTCAACTTCGACGATTGAGCAGTAACTAATGGGCGCTAATGAAAATTCAGGAAAATGCAGGCACCACCGCTTATGAATTTCCTTCGTCCTTTTATTTCTTCGTTAGTTCTGCTTTGTCTTTTTCATATTTGTTTGTGTAGATATAACATTTCCAATGATTGAGCAAACTCTGTAAATAAAAGTGAAAATAAAGAGCAAGTGAGTAAAATCAGAGAGACGGGTGGAAGGACATATAGGCGAGAGTAATGCCATTAGAATAGTTTCCGGTACTCTTATACTTATAGAACATAAAAAAACAAACTGGTTTAAAATTTGGAGACTACATATGACTTGATGTTAACAAGAGTCACATCTGTTGTTGTTTGGCTGTTACGAAACACATACATACATACATAAGTATGTATGTACCGAGCAACAAATCTACGCCTTAGTTAAGAATTATTACAGTAGATTTAAAGGCAAAAGAAATATGGCCTGAAAATTATAAGGGAAGCAAAGTTGTATGGCGTAAGGCTTAAAATAAGACTGATGTTCCTGTGTTGATGGCATCAGGCCATAAGAAATGCTCTCCTTCTCTGAGAGAACACCTTATATTTAAGGCATATCCGCCAGGAAAATAAGGCTTATTTATGGCCTTTTTATGTCCTGAAAATTAGGCGTTTTGTAGTGCATTTATAAGTTATAAATGTTTTAATAATAAGGTGTTATTTGCTTAGTTGCAGAATTCACATTTTTTCCGCGATTAAAGCGTTGTGGCTATTTAATAATAAAAATATATTCCTACGGTTGAAACGTTATTATTCATGCATTTATATATGTACATGTACATATAAACATAAACGTACCCTGCAGGGAACTCAATAACTAGTGAGCAAAATTTCTAGTTCCGAACTAGCGAAAAGGTGTCAAAAAGGAACTAGCTCCATTGTAGTTAGACTCACCAGTTCAGAAGGAGTGAATTGAGTCGCTATTATACAGTGGCGTAGTAAGAGAATTTTTTTTGTGGGGAGAGGGAGGAGGTCACAGCCAATGTAAAAAATTTACAAAAATTTAAATAAAAATTACCAAAAAACAATTTTTTTTTTTAAAATGATAAAAATGTAATTTTTTCAGACTGTAATTTAACATTTTAGTACACAACTATCGCTTATTATTAGAGCTCTGATAATAGGTGAAAGTCACACGCATGAACTTATGCTACGTAATGTTTGTGAGCAAATCCAGGAGCAAGTTTAAGGGTGGGGTTCATTTGGGTCTAAGCCCCCCGTGAATGCAATTGGATTTTTTGCTTACCAGGATGCCATAAATAAATAAAGTATAATAAATAAATGATAAATAAATATATAATTATAAAGAATAAAGAAGAAAATTAAAAATTTGTAGCTTTTTTCAAGTTTCGTAGCTCGTTGAATTTTACTATAAAAAATACTAATACCCGTTATTTGAGAATTTGTTTCTAGCTGTCCTCTGCATTTTTTTTTTCATGCGAATTTCCAAGTCGAAAAAAACTGCGTACTAGAAAATAATATAAAATTTCTACTCAAAAAGTTACAAATTTTGCTGAAAAATTGGAGAATTTTCCAGAATTTTGCACAAACTTTTTAACTTTAATATATTTGGTTTCTGTTATAGATTTTTTTATATAACAAATTAAAATTATTAAAAACACATAAATAAATATATTTTACGAATAAAGTCACTTTCTCTTCTGGCTTTATTTCATCACACACCACTGTATGTTTATTTAAACTGTAAATTTGTGTAACATGATTAAGAACTTTTCTAATAAAATCTTCACCCACCATACCAATATGCTGCCCCTTTATATTTGAATTGTAATCACACCACTGAAAACATACAAAATTTACAAAATGTAGCATATTTTGAGGCGCTTGTTTTCACCTATTTTCCCGAGCTCTACTTATTATACTTATATCAAACTCTTAAGGCCCTTGGCCACTTAAAATCTGGACTGTCATGTAGTGTATATGTGTGAATGTCGGGTGATTGACGCAAATATCTAAAAGTTTTGATTCTCATCAACGCGAGCCCGACAACAAGAACGTATAGCACGACGACTGCCGATTGCACTAACACACACAAAAAAACTCACACATACACACTGCTTGACATGCCAGATTGTTAGTTGCCAAGGGCCTTTAACTATACTTCAAAAGTAGGTCATATATTCTCTTCTGGAAATCTACGGTTATAAATAATAATTTTCTTATATAATTTAGTTTTCTAATATTCCATTTTGACAGACGTTAAGTAAAATCTCAAGTTCAGATACTCTTATACGTTGCATATTTGTTCCCATTGCAGTTTATACTAACATTATTATTTGATTAAGATGATAGGTAATTGAAAGAAAACTTGAAATTTTAATAATTGTATGTTGGGAAATATAATTACATTAAATTCTATTAAACCGTTACTACGCTACTGGCTCTCTCACAGATTTGCTCACACGTATAAGGTAAGCGCTCTCTATGCATAGTGAAAAATTAAAGTGCGTTTGCAAATCACTTGATAACCGACTGTTGAATGCTACGCATGTAATTTGTATGAACGCGTTGATTGACAATTTTAGGATGTTTAATATTGAGTGGGAAGACAAGTTTTTATTTTCCGAAAACTTTTGCGGTAATGCTGAGTGTTTAGTTTGCAAATATGTAACTAAACGAAATACACAAAATTTTTGTTTATCGCGTATTTTGAAATTTTTTTGGGTGTATCAGCAAGCTCTCTCATATTTCAACACAAGCGCACAATTTGGTAGTGTGCGTTTGAGCATCACTGCACTATATGATGCCGTTGGGCTGAATCTAATGTTGATGTCATGTTTCGAATCCGGAGGAGAATAGAAATAATAGAGGAGAGAACACAATAAAAGTAAAGTGAATGTTTGAAAAATATAATGATTTATAGTTAAACGTTACAACTTTTAGGATGGGATGAGGTTACATACATATATACAGGTGAAGCTAATAAAAGCGTGTTAAAAATCGGAAACATTTCGTGATTGGTGAGAGGTGGTTATGCTTACATTGATGATTGGAGCACACATAAACAACATAACACATTATTACCCCGAACCGGCTGCTGGCTGCATGTTTCACACCGCAAAATTTGCTGGATGTGAGAGTCCGAAAATTCTCTCACCGTCGAAGTGCACAACAACAATTGGTAGCATAACCACGCCATAAGCAAAAGTGGCAAATTTCAGAGTAATCCCTGCAAAAAAATGTGCGATTAATACCGAAAGATATTTGTCCCGGATTGATCTCTTTCGAGAACACTCGGTCCACAATTAGTCCCCGATTGTTCCCGTACGGGTATAAATGTAGACTAATTGTAGACCAATTGTTCCCTAACGGGTATAAATGTAGATTAATCGCTTTCATCCCGAACGGGTATAAATGTAGATTAGTCGCTTTCATTCCGAACGGATACAAATCTAGATTCCTTAAATGTAGAAATTTTACAAAAATATGCAATGTATTTAAAAAATTGTAGAACAACCGGTAAAACGAATTGAACACCCTTTCTTTTAATAACAATAATAAATAATAATTATAATTTTAACAAAATGTTGCCTAAAATATATCCTATGAAAAAATCCTTTACATTACGCTCATATAATGCATACTCAGAACTTACTATTTTTTTTATTTATTTATTGAGATTTTTTTTTCAAAAGTAAAACATTATATAATCTTTATTTATATATTTTATAAAGATTGTTATTAAAAATTGCCTTGGCGAACAACTTAGAAAAATCTACATTTGTACCCGTCCGTGCTGGAAGCGATTGAACTACATTTGTACCCGTTGGGGATGAAAACGATTGATCTACATTTGTACCCGTTCGGGATGAAAGCGATTGATCTATATTTGTACCCGGTCGGAATGTTAGTGATTAATCTACATTGATACCCGTTCGGGTATACAAGTTGAACAATTAGTCTCTTCATAGGACATGCTCGAACAAATGCGATCAATTCACTCCATAAAAAGGGATGTAAAATTGTATTAGTCGCATGCTCCCTTGCGATTGATCCCGGACACGTCAGGGATTAATCGCATTTTTTGCAGGGATGCGATATAAAATGGATTTTTGGCAGTTTTTTTGTAACACACTAAAAATCGTATTACCTTAAAACAGTTTTGACTCAACATTGTACTGGTTTTACCAATTTCTACTGGTAACAAAAGCATGCGATTATAAATTCTACTTATGGATTTATTCCAGGTGATATGTTAGCTTCGCAAAAATATATATTAACGGCCTTATTCCGGTGTGGTAACATAATTTACTTTACTGGTGAAATAAAGAATCTAGTACTTTAAACACTCTTTTCGTATTCTGGCAGCAGAAAATTAAGTTACCACCTCAATATGTGATAATATTTTGTTACCATTTTCAGCCCGATTCAATTCCGTTCGTATGGAAATGCTTTGACAGCGTTACCATTTGTGCCAGAATACCAATTGAAAAGATGGTAACAATTTTCAGCAACATAAATTACCAGTAAAGTAAATTTCCGGTAACGCTCGGAATAGCAGTGTAATTGAATAAATTAAGCAGTTTATTTTATCTTAATTTTGCATATGGGACGAAGCACTGTGCAACGTTGCAACTTCAACATTCGATTTATCGTCAAACATCATTTTTACGGCGCTTTGTAGAGTAAACAACAAGCCAATGCATACGGATTGTGCTGGCTCTACATGCAATAATTGAAAAAATGCAAATTTTTATATTATAAAAATATGTAAGTTAAATGTTTACATTTTTCGCACTTAATATTACCCATTTTGACAATATTTTTGTAGCAATTTATTAAATTTTACCACTTTTATTTCTTAGTTTCAACGCTATACGCGCGATGCTTTCACTTCAGCGAGAAAAAAATTATGAAGTTTGTCAAACATATCCACTAACCTTCGAATTTGTTGTACAACGCGAAAAAATATCAAAATCGTTTGATATTCATCCAACCGTCTGTCTAGGTTGTACAAGCCCACTAACGTGACGATTTGTTGTACAACGAGCACTGACCGATCCCAAGTCGTACGATAAATTGGATGGTTACTGGGCCCTATAAAGCTGGGGTTATAGACAGTGTTGCCACGACAGAAATTTTTTTTTTAACAAAATCCAACAAAAAGTTTAACATTTCTCGAAAAAGTTTAACATATTTTTTTCCAAATGAGGATATATATTGCACCTTAAATCATAAAATGACACAATTCAAAATTTAAAAAATCGGGGGTTTTCAACTAGATATTGCAACTTTGTTTTTCGCTTCAAATACATACATATGTATGTATGTACATATGTACAAAGCTGAACTCTAAGGGTGAAAACAGAACCGAAACGACACAGTTTCTTATGAAATCAATTATTTTAAAGATTATGCGGCGCGACGTCGCCAACGACAAAATTACGTTGTCGTCAACTGAACGATTTCTAATTTTGGTGACCAAAAAAGCAGAAGTACATATTTATACACACCCAAATCTAATAAGAGTCTAAAGAAGGCCTGCGCAACGCTCTCGTATTTAAAGTACAAAATACAAAACATCTACAAATTTTTTATATGCACTGAGAAAATTTTTGCTCATTTAAATTTTGTTTATAATAATTTATTGTTATGAGCACCTATGATGTATGTGATACTACCATTTGAAAATAAATTCAAAAATAATATTTTATTGGAATTCATAAAAAAATTTAAATGAGCAAAAATTTGTTCAGTGCATATAAAAAATTTGTAGATGTATTGAGTTTTGTACTTTCAATACGAGAGCGTTGAGCAGGCCTGGTCTAAAGCATTAAATTAATAAATTTAACTTTTTAATTTTATTATTTTAAAATGTTTCAATAGACTTTCGCTGTCGTAACGTCATGTCACTACAATTTGATTCTGGTTTCACCCCCAAACTGTGTCAACTCACATTGCATAGCTGCAGTGTCAACAGGAATTTATCGATAACTTGGCTATGCGATCAGACAGTGCTTTTTCTATTGATCGAATTAGGAAACTGAATGATTTTGAAGCAAATACATTTTCATCCTGGAATGAAAAAGTTTAACAAAACGAGAAAAAATTTAACATTTTAACACGCACGAAAAAATTTTAGCAATTTTGCTTAATTTTAAGCAAAACGGCAACGCTGGTTATAGATACTTAACGTAGCATGGAACAACCCACCAAAAAACTCGATGACCGTGGAATTAAGAGGGTAATCCAGAAAAACCCTGGCAATCGCTTCCACATTCGTTGACATAATGCCTGACATTAGCATGGGCTTGTCATTGGAGGGAAGGACTTACCCACTGCAATACCGCCGAACGAATAAATCACGCAATACCGCAAGGATTCTAGTGAATCAAATAAAGAATACCTTACAGGGAAGCAGAGAAAGAAGGCGAAAAACGTAAGGCATGATGGAAATTTCCACTGGTATTTATTCCAGTTCATTTTTCGCGCTTCATTTTACTTTGCATTACGTGGAATGGATAATGGAAGCTCATTCCACTCTGCATTACTGGCAATGCGTGAAAGAAGTGATGAACGCGCCAGATGTTCCATGGCAAGGCCTTCTATCATGCCTGACAGGTAATAGCGATGACCAGATTTTTGCTGGGAAGTTGAGAAACGGGCCGTTTTATGCGCGCTCTGTAAAAATCTATATTGATCAGACTTCTATGTTACGCTAAGTGTGCGTAATCAAATGTACTCAAACCCCATTGAACAGAAATTTTGAGTGAGTTTGTTCATGCTACGTTAAGTACCTATATCTCCAGCTTAACGTTCGCCACCAGTGATGTCATTTTCACTTCGATCGAAGTGTTTCACTTCACTTTTATGCCTGTCACTTCGACACTTCCTCTTTCCCAAAATCACTTCGATTTTGACCAATCAGAATTACTTAATTTACTTTTATAATTTATTCTTAAAAATTCTAATAAAAGTTGCATATGTATGTATGTGTGCACACATCCTTTCATATGCAAGTATTCAAGAGGTAGATGTTTATACAATCATAAGATATGGCATCCCTCAATGAGAGGTGAGTGACACATTATGTTTCCACCCACATGCCTAATGGTCTTTTAGGTGTAGCATGGTGCAAATCCTTTGCCATTTGGGCGGCCTACTTAACTTCTGGAATCATGCCCACAAAGATTACAACAAATAGTTCGATCTGTGATGCATTAAATGACTATTTATCTTGGGGTGGCACCATGATGGTTTAATAATGTGGAACTTGATAAAACGTTGGTCTGTCATTTTCGCTAGAGGGTTGTAAAATACAGGGATATTTAGCAGGATCTTAAGCTGTCATATTGCCAAGAAAACATGTCATATGAAAGGATTTATCAATAAAAAAAACGACCCAAAACACACTCCGAGATGCAAATGTCATCTGTATGGAATCGCTAAGCCAATCCCCTAACCCAAAACAAATTGAGAACTTGCGTAGTGATATTCAGAGATGATTGGCAGCCTTTTCATTTAAAAAAAGCTAAATTTTAGCAGAAAGCTCAGGAACTACTCCTACTACACTCAGAGAAAAAATGTTGGTCAGGAAAGCGTGGTAATACCGAATATTCTTATGCTGAATAGAAAATTCTTATTTCAATAATTTTTCTGTAATTCGAAAATTCTACTTTTAATATTGATTTCGTCCGTATTTAAGAATATTTGTTAGCAGTGGCGTAGTAAGAGAATTTTTCGGGGGGGTCACAGCCAATGTAAAAAAATTACCAAAAAACTACATTTTTTTTTACAAAGGAACAAAATTTAATTTTTTCAGACTATAACACTGGTCGACAAAATTTGAACACATTCATACATGGGGTAGTGCATTAATGGTCTAGTCCCAGCACCAGGGAGGGCTAATGAACTATTCTTTCACTACCATTATATTATATTTAGTGCTAGTGCTAGTCCTATCAGCCGCACTCGGCAGTAATGGTAATGAGGCTGCATTAATGGTGCTGGTAGTGCTGCACTACCAGCCCCACTCAATCAATTTAAATACAGACATCTTTGAATTTTTTTTATTTGTTCAAACAAAACAAAGCTACCCAGTACGGCAGGGAAATACATAACATAAATGTAATTTTTTTTTCATAAATATTTCATATCATGCATATAATGTATATGTAATTCATTCACTGTGTATTTAATTCAGTCAGGCATAATGCACACGAAGCGTATCGTCATAGCTACGGAATTTTAGCAATTATTTGCTTTTAGTAACACAAGCTTCTCGAAATATGAGTCGCTTGTCTTTTTCCTTCGAGGCGTATCAATCATTCCACTTAAGGAAAACAAGCGTTCGACTGAAGCAGAAGACGGCAAAGGTGTGTTGAATTTCAAAAACATTTGTCTTATTAGTGGATATTTCGCCAGACTCGACATACTACACAGTGAAAAAAGTACAATGGTTTTTTCAACCAACTTCTTGGTTAATGTTTTATTGGTTGATTTATTCATGTCAAAAGGAAAACATGTAATATGTACATTTTCATTGTACCATTAACCAATATTTTGGTAACAATCAATATCAAACAAAAAGTTGGTTTCCCCAACGTTTATACTTGTTATATTAACGAAAATATTGGTTATCTGAAAAAAAGTAAAAATATTTACGAAGCTTTATGGCTTCGGCTCTGTTGTTACCATCGCCTTCAACACCGTTTGTGCTTGACGAAGTTGAATGGCTGGACCCGAATTGCAGAGAGCGAGGGAGTGAGTATTTGGAATTTTCTTTGGTATTCAGTTAATATATTAACACTCTCTTATAGATCATACGTAACAGTGCTGCCACTGGCATAAAAATATAACCAACAAATTGTTTAATAGTAACAAAAAATTGGTTGAAGATTTCAACGAACAGTTTGTTATATCAACAAATATCATGGCTAATATAACCAAAAATACTGTCTAATATATCAACAATGGTAAATAAAATTCACGTTGATTCCATTTCAAGTGTGAAATTAGTACTATTAACCAACTTTTGGTTGATTTTTCTCTCAGTGTAGTATCCAGGCTCAACAGATAAGACTCAAACTCATTTCGTATGACATATTTTTGCACTAATACTGCAGGCCCTAGTATAAAAATTATTAAAAAAAAAATAAATTATAAAATAACAAAACTAGATTAACTACTATAAGTTTCACCGTAATCTAAGAATCCATTAGCCACAGTGGTTTTCGGAGCTGGTTCTATTCACGATCTATTGTGTGTAACCTTTCAGCTTATTGCTGTATGTAGAGGCTTTTCATAAATTTCCTATTGGGTAAAATTTTTCAAATGACAACTAAAATTTTTTTTTTTTATAATTTTTGAATAGTGCTTGTTTCAGCTTTGCACTACTGAGGCTGCACTATTTTTTCAGCCCAGAACGACTTAATGGTAATGATGCTGCAAAATATTTCACTATTTTTTTTGCTGGTAATGCAGAAGGCCTGCACTATCAGCTAGCTTAAAAAAAAAAAAATAGTGCAGACTACAACTTCTGCAATAGCTGTAAGGCTAATGCACCCTGGAATGCATTCCCGGTTTAGTACACTACCCCCAACTATGAACACATTTTTGTTACAGAAATAAAATTCTACTTTTCTAAAGTATTTCGATGCGCTGAATCTGAATCTGAAGTCAGATTTTCTGTAATACGTACAGTTTTTAATATATTCATGTCTAAATAGGCGAAAAACGCCTTTTTTGGGTATATTCACTCCTAAATATCTTTTAAATTAATTATCTATATATATAAAAATGGTGTAAAAAATGTTACTAACCTCATCAGGTGAGAACGGCTGGACCGATTTCTGTAAAATTTTTTGTTAGTTGTTCGTATTCTCGAGGAGAAGGTTCGTACGGAAGAAAATTTTGGAAAATCTCTTCGGAAAAGTCCGAAAATTGGAAAAATCGGTGTGTATGTGTGTATGTGTGCATGTGTGGATGTGTGTCCTTTATAGACTCCCAAAGTAACCAACCGATCTTTATGAAATTTTCACAGCAGACTCATGTGGTGTTAGCGCGCATAATAGGGTATATAGAATTTTGAAAAAGGGGGAGCTTCCCGGAAAACATTCCTAAATGTGGACCCAGATCGACCCAGCAAGTCTTCGAGCAAAATTGGTATCAAATGGAAGGTATTTAACAGGCCTTCAACACAAAGTTATTTTCATTGCAATGCCTAGGCCGGGTCCCCAGATATGGGTCAAAACGTGGGACCGAGTGACCCTGGAAAGTTTCTGAGCGATATTGGTATCAAATGAAAGCTGTTGAGGAGGAGTTCAATAAAGAGCTCTTTAAATAGTGATACCTAGGCCGGGTTCCAAGATTTGGGTCAAAGCGTGGACCCGGATAACCTCTGAATGTTTTCGAGCGATATTGGTAGAAAATGAAAGGCGTTGAGCAGGGCTTCCACATACAGCTATTTTCATTGTGATTTCTAAGGCTGTTTCCCAGAGATGGCTAAAGTAGTGGGCCCCTATTGTGATGGACGGCTCCGGTAAGGTAAAGGTAGATATGTATAGGGATAGGGATAGTAATAGGGATAGGGATAGGGATAGGGATAGGGATAGGGATAGGGATAGGGATAGGGATAGGGATAGGGATAGGGATAGGGATAGGGTTAGGGATAGGGATAGGGATTGAGATATAGATTGAGATTGAGATTAAGATTGAGATTTAAATAGAGATAGGGATTGAGATAGAGATAGAGATCGGGGGCAGTAGGTTTGTCGCGGCGAATATAACTATAACTTTTATTCAGAGAATAGACAATTTTTTTATTATTCGCAGTAATTAAGATGGACTCTAAGATAATGGTTAGCAATACGGTAATCAAAGACTTTTCTTTAGGCTTCATAGGAATAGATTTTAGCAGAACAACGTCTGCCGGGTCAGCTAGTTTATTTTAAAAATTGATTAAAGCTATTGAAAGCTCGGCCATTTCTCTTGAAGACAACGTTTTAATTTTTCGGATATATAATTTAGGTATATAAAAATATATGTTTTTGTACAATAAAGGTCCTGCCAGACGATGCAATGAAAGTGCTTTCAGAAAGTGAAAAAGTAAAATTTTCTCGTGTAGCCACCAGGGCCGTAGCCAGGAATTTATTTCGTGGGGGGTTTCATCATTGTGGATTTTTTTTTTTTTTGAGAAAAATATATAACCTATTTCGTGCACTAAATAAAAATAATAAAAAAAATTCTGGTTTCTTAAGTGCTATTTAGAAGAAATTTTTTTTACGAAACTTTTGATTTTCAAATTAGGATTTTTATAAGAAGTTTTAAAAATCAGGAAACTTTTATTCATTTAAAAATTAGACTGTTTTATTACAAACACGATGAATACTTTATTTTTGGTGATTTTATCCAAGTGAAAAAAAAAAATATTTTATGGACGAAAAACTCAGTTAGATTACCAAGCTGTTTTCAGCTGTAAAAGTCCGCCTCAAAATTTTTAGCTTATGTTGAGACTCTAACTTGTTTTTTTTTTGCAACTTTGTTATTTGACATCCGATTTTTAAAATTGATAGATATGTCATTATTTCAGTCTTTTGAGCAGGGTTTGAAATTATTTTCAACTTTTTTTTTCATTTCCATTGAATTTCATTTTCATTTGAAAATTAAAAAATTAACAGCGCAGCAGAAGTATAAAAAATAAAAAGTTCTACTGTACTGCAACTCCGCAGCCTTAAGTTTCAAAAAATTATAGTCGACTGTTGCTTTATTGTGGAAATTTGTACAGCACAGCAAAGGGCAAACATAATTTCGAGTTTTTACAGCACTGTTGTTATTGTTTTTTTTTTTTAATTTATGGGAACACAATCGAAATTGTATTGTATATAAAAAAAACAATTTTAAAAATCTGATCTGTTTAAAAATACACAGTAAAGCAACAGCACAAAAAACAAACAAATATATTCGACTGTTCTGTGCTTTGACTTAAGATATTTTCAAAGGAAATCGAAATTCAAAAGTTCTCAAAAAATTATGATAACTTTCGCAAAGCAGCAACAGCTTATTTTTGAGACTGTTGGTGTTATGCTGGCAAACAGTGCTTGAGAAGCTTTATATTTCCTCCTAATATCCTTTTATCTGCGAAGTTGTTTTCATATAGTTGGGTCACCTAACCGAGTTTTTCGACCATAAAACATCCTTTTTGTTTCACTTGAAAAAAATCGCCAAAAATAAATTATTTATCGCATCTTTTTAATATTACGCTTAAAATGTTTACAACACAGAATAATTTTAAAAGGAATAAAACTTTCCTGATTTTTACAACTTCTTATAAAAACCCCAATAAAAACCAATTTTTTTCAATAATCGCAAAAAATCATAAAATGGTGACTTTCCAAAGTTAGTATTGAAAATATGTAGGTGAAATCGGACTACATAGAACAACGCACACATCCCATATATGGGATCTTTCGAAAAACGCACAAAATGTTATAATTCAGAAACTAATATAACCCGAGTAATGAATTTTCAGCCATGACTTTATGAAGTTATAAGGAAATATGCTAAAATTTTAGAAATGTAACATAATTTAATTTATAAGTGGTATGTCGTTAGAAGCGTACTTTAATTATCTTTCGAACGGAGTAGATACGATTTGCGGGTATTTGTAACTTCAGCGGAAAGAATTTTCCATTGAAGTTGTAACCAAAAAAACCCAAAATTACGTTATCGCAAAACCCTAACCATAAGAAAATGGTTTTGATCTCAGCAGGTTCATACCAGCCCTCCCCTATACCTGAAATTCTTGGTATTTTCTCAAATTAATTATTTGTAAACTAGTGTTTTCAACATATAGCTTTGAATATGATTGAAGTAAAATTTATCTACCAGAATTTCGTGGGGGGTTCAAACACCCAAACCCCCTCCCCCCCTAAATACGGCCTTGGTAGCGACCAAAAAAGTACTTTCTGAAAGTGTTTCCTCTGTAAGGCTACGAATTAAAATATTTTACACATATTTTAGTGTCAATATGTGTACATACATATGTATGTGAACTTGAATTTGATGGATTTTTTTTCATGTTAGAAATAATAAAAAATAACATATAGTTAAAAAGTTAAAGCATTATATTTTATATAAAGTTTTAATAGTTTTTCTCTGAGATGATACTTAAAAACAAAATACATATTTTATTCTGTTTTTACGATCCAAATTTTCTTGACGTCGCGGGAACACTGAAAGAATGAAAAACCATTCAGGCGCGCTTCACTTCGATTTATATCGAATCACTTCGATTTTTCAGCCGCTTCACTTCCCTCGAAAATTTTTCGGTGACAACACTGCTTCAGTATGTTTGTTGGGTGCATACGTACACACAAAGCTTGGACACACTGTTAACTTCAATATGCGACATATTTAAAACAAATATGCCGTCACTTAGAGCCCGTGCACAATTGGCTTTGTCTGCTCCAACTTTGATAGAAAAAACCTTAAAGCTAAGCGAAATTCCAGATGCTTGCTACAATTAACACTTTGACAATTTCCACTTCACTTCTTTGCTTTAATTTATAAACCTGATTTTTGGTAAAATATTTGGGGAATTTACTTTCTCTCCTTATTCGAATGTTATTTTTTTCTTTCCTCTGTTCACTTCTCTCGAAATTGCGCGAAATCGCTAAAATAAGTGTAGATATACAAACATACACACACACACACACACAAGGGGAGATGTTTGTCAAAGTGTAAAAAAGTTGAGACATGGCTAACTTTATACTTTGCTTTACTCGCTTCACCTCAATTGTGAACATGTCCCTTTGAAAAGCATATGCTGAACGGAACTGTCAAGGCAAAACTCTGAAGCAAAGCGAGGTAGAAGTCAATTGTGCACGGGCTCTTAGAGTTGACTAAAAATATATTCAACTTCAATATGAATCACAGTAAATTTAAGAATATGGCATAGTTAATTTCAGTATGAAATATATTTAAAACACGTATGTTGTATCTTTAACTTGATTATGAACACATTCAACCCATTGAATACGTCCATATTGAATCCGTGTAAAAAAAAAACAAAATTAGGAAAAAACAAGTAAGAGCGCGGCTGTCTTCGGCCGTACCTTTCATGAATGGGGAAATGAAAAGTTGCATAGTCGGAAATTCTTTAATTTATACTTTCAATTCTGTGAGTTATTTATGCAAAGATTCACCAGAAAAAAAGTTTCATGATTTAAATGGAGAATTTATACCCCAAAATGTCCATATCTGAACAATCGGTTGTATGGGAGCTATATATTATATTGGTCCGATCATGACAATTTTCAGTAAAATTATTAAGGTCAATATGAGTACAAATACTACAAATTTTCATGTCCTTAGCTCTTTAAATGGAGAAATTATACCCCGAAGTGTCTATATCTGAACAATCGGTTGTATAGCAGCTATGTATTATAATGGCCCGACCTTGACAAATTTCGGTGAAATTATTTAGGTCCGTATGTGTACAAATACCTCAAAGTTTCATTCTCTCAGCTGTCTAAATGGAGAAGTTATACCCCAAATTGTCCATATCTGAAAAATCGGTTGTATGGCAGCTATATGTTATAGTAGTCCGATTCGGCCGATTCCGACAAATGATCAGCTTCCCCTAAATACAAAATCACATTATGAATTTCAAGCAGATATCTCAAAAACTGAGTTACTAGTTTGCGATCAAACAGACAGACAGACGGACATGGCTTAATCGACTCAGCTTCTGATCCTGATCATATTGGTATATATTTTGGTAGGTCTGCCACGCCTCCTTCTGGTACTTTCACCATTCGTGTTTCGGCACAAAGTTATAATTCCATTTCATTCCCATGAAAGGTATAATTAAATGTAAAAAATCAATCTCAATGGGCTAGGTAAAATTTTGACATTTTGTAATTGGGTAAGAATTTCTGAAACGGGTCACCCAAAACATAAAACAGCGCCAAAAAATTGCACCATTACCCATGGCTAGATTACAATCTTGCACCTTACACTGCTCGTTTAAAACTAATTAATTTGCCTTCACTTTCTAGTCGTAGAGAGATGCTTGGTATAGTTTTTGTGGTTAATTAATCACTTATAAATAGCCCATGCCTTCTAAGTGAGTTATATTTTAACGTTCCATGTAGTGTATCAGGCATTTCAAGCCACTATTTGTGAAACCTTGCAAAACAAATTTCGAATTAAATGAACCATTCCACCGCTTATGCCATAACTTTAATAATCACTCCAGCACGTTTGACACTTCAGGCTCGCTTTTTATTATAAAAAAAAATAGTTCTAGCCTTACTTAATAAATGATATACAATAAGTTGTTGAATTTTGTTTTCTGTAGCTGAATAGTCGGTCGGGATATGGAGGGTAAGCCGTATTATTATTATTAGGGCATGGAATTTCATGTACTAAAAAATAAAAAATATGCGCCTAAAAAATGCAAAAAAAATGAGAAATATGCATGAAAAATCAAAAAAAAATGCATTAATTCAAATTTTTTCAACTTCAGATAATTCATGTTTATTGAAGTTACAATAAATAAATAAATAAATTAGGTACAAACATTTTTTAATTCAATTTTGCTCTTACGTTGTACGTTTATACATATCGTTAGCTTAGAGTGCAAACCGTGTAAGTCCACTTTTTATGAAAAACTGTATTTTTATGTAGAACGCTAGAAAAATCAAATACGCACCACGCTAAACAAGTCTGTGATACTTGTCATATTTCTAATCGTTGTTATTCGCGATACGCAAATTGTGTAAGTCCAAAATATTTACATGAACAGAATTTTTTTTTTTTTCATTTCGAAATTTGTTAATTTTTTGTTTTTTGTCTCTCCTACAATGTTTGAAAAAAGGACTTACAAAATTTGCACTCTAAGCTAGCAATATGTATGTATGTTTTTATAGATATGCACATAAATTCAGTCTTGAACATTTCATAATTTGTAAAGGTTAATCCTTATTTAACGATTCATTAGCATAAACAATGAAATATTTTTTCATATCCTCAAAAAGAAAACTTTGCCGATTCGGTCGAAAAAAAGCTCTTATACATAGAAAACGAACATAGGTAATAGGAGCATGTTTGAAAACGGCTCTTTGTCGACAGGTATGCACCGTATCGAAAATACTAATAATAGCCGTGTTCACACGAAACTCTATTCGTCGTTAGATGACTGTTATGAATTTCGTTTGTATAAAACTGTCAACTAGCAAATTACAAAAATAGGCAATATAAAGCGAAATATGTAATAAAAAAATGCAAACAACGCAAAATATGTAAAAATATGCATATATGACCAAAATATGCAAAATATGCAAAAGCATTTGAATGCCATTTTTAAGAAAATTTCACGATTCGCAAAGATTGTTTATTTATTTTGCTCTACCCAAATCTAAGAAAAACATGTATTTGCATAGATTTCCATGCCCTAATTATTATTATTATTATTACTAGCTGTACCCGGCCAAGCTTTGCTTTGGCCCACTTCCTATTATAGGCATTAGATGCGAAAACTGACACACTTTAAAATAAGTTGGAAATATCTAGAAACCGAGCTTTCCTCAGGCTGCACCCCTCATCAAAAGTCAGATAATTTTCAAAAAAGGTGAAGGAAAAAATTGATATTTTCAAGTTTGCCCTCTTCATGTCCTTATCCCTTTTTGCTTCGTATTAATCTCCCACTCCCTTTCCCTCTACTACTCCCCTTCTCTTTCACTTTCCAATAATTTCCGCTTCTGTTTTCTTTTCCCTTTCCCGTCACATTTCCGCTTCCCTTTCCCTTCATGTACCGCTCTCCCTTACCTATACTTTTCTGTCTTTCTCCCTTTCGTCCCTCTCTTATTCCTTCTCTCATTCCCTGTCTTACTGTCTCTCTCCCCATCCTCTTCGTTCCATTTACATTATATTTTTTCTCTCCTGTTCCGTCCCTTTGCCTCTCCCATTCCCATTACCCTTCCACTTTCCTTTTCCCTAGGGAACCGGATTTAGCATAACATAGTCCTGTATTCTACTTCTCATTTGATATCATCGCTGCTTTAAAACATTCCGTGGTATCCGGATCCACTCTTTTACCCATAATTGAGTACCGGGCCTAAGAATCACTATGAAAAAGCTCTATTTAGCAACCCTGCTCAACACCTTTCATTTTGTATTGTTTCGTTTCACGTATTGTCACACATCTGGGGACCCGACCTGAGTTCATACCTATGTAAAACCCCAGCTCAACACCCTTCGTTTGATAACAATATCGCTGGGAAATATTTCGTGGTCATCCGGGTCTACGTTTTGAACCACTGGACTTGACCAGGAATCATAATGGGTACGGATCTTTTATATCGTCCTGATCAACACCTTTCGTTTGATACCAATATTAGTGAGACATATTCACGTGTCATCCGGGTCCACGTTCTGGCACAAACCTGGGTACCCGACCTAGGAATCACAATGAGTTCATCTCTGTGTAAAATCCCTGCTCAACACCCTTCATTTGATACCATCTTCGCTTAGAAATATTCCGGGGTCATTCGGCTCCACTTTTTGACCCATATCTGGGGAACCGACCTAGGCATCACAATTAAGACTCCTAGTACCCGGATGACCGAGCTTTTACCCACTCGGGCTGTCATTTTTTCGCAGGTCTTTCTAAGCGAAATAAAAAGCTAAAACAAAAATTAGCGGAAGAACGAAACTTTTCAGAAGTTTGACCCAGATATCCCATCAGTGAGATCAAGAAAAAAAGTAAATCCGTCTCGCTTCGTCGCGATACCTCTAAATCTTCATATCCTTTTCCCTTTTTTATTCGCCTTAGGTTTCCACTCCCTTTCCCTATACTTTCTTTTTTCCTTTCTTTTTCATCTCCGTTTACTTTTTCTTTTCCTTTTCCGTTACTTTCCCTATCGGTCTTCCTTGCCCCTCTTCTTTCCACTTCGTATTCGTTTCCCCTTTCCTTTTCCCAATCCCTATCTCTCCCCTTCCCTCTCCCATTCTATTTTCGTTTCCTTCCCTTTCCTTTCCCATTCCATTCCATTTGACTTTCCATTCCTTTTTATTACCCTTTTCCTAGGGAACCAGGTTGAGCTTTACATCGAGAAGATCTCCATGATTCCCACTTTTCGGGTTCATCGGGGTCCAAGTTGTCACCCATATCTGGCAACCCGGCCTATGCACCACAGTTATAATAGTTCTGTGTCGAAGTCCTCATAAAGATCTTTCATTTGATACCAATATCGCTCAGAAACATTCGAGGGTCATCAGGGTCCACATGTTGACCCATATCTGGAGACCCGGCCTAGGCATCACAAATAAAAGAGTTCTATGTCGAAGTCCTCATCAAGACCTTTCATTTGATACCAATATCGCTATAATATCGAAATATTCGAGGGTCATCCGGGTCCACGTTTTGACCCATACCTCGAGGCCCGACCTACGAATCACAATGAGTACTATTCTATGTAAATCCTCTGCTCAATACCTTTCATTTGCTACCAATATCGTCCAAAAATATTCTGGGGAAAGCCGGGTCCACGTTTTGACCTTTTGACCTATATCTCGGGAACCGACTTCCGGATTTGATATGCATCTAAACCATCTAGGGCAAGGTACTCAGCTGGTGTGTAAATTTGGTCAAAATCCCTCTACGCGTTTGGGCGAAAGCCGGCTACAAAGAAATAGGCTTGATTTTTATATAGCATTTTCAGGTCAAATGAAACCTTTTTCAAGTCAAGTGAAACTTTTTTCAAGTCAAGTGAAACCTTTTTCAAATTAAGTGAAACCTTTTTCAAATAAAATGAAACCTTTTTCACTTTAAGTGAAACTTTTTTCATTTCAAATGAAACCTTTTTCATTTCAAATGAAACTTTTTTTATTTCAAATGAAACTTTTTTCAAATTAAATGAAACCTTGTTTAGTTAGTACAATAACATTCTTATATAAATTTTTTGTACACGGCTTTTACACATCGAAAGTTATTGAACTTTGAATGTTAGTAGTGGTAACTATGTACAACAATATATATGTACCTATATATATATACATATTTGCAAAATAATCGCAACAACAATTTAATTGTTTAGTTTGTTATTGGTTTCATTATTTTTATATATGTACATGATATATTTATATGTGTACTAAAATGAAGTAGATCAAGCTCTTTCAGCCCAGCAAACATTCTTGAAATTCTCATAATTTGGAGTCTGATATGAGTCCGAAATATATAGGTGTGACATATGTGGTATAAAATAATAATAATATAATACAATGGCGCTATTATAACTCTGACGAGTTTTATGGCCGAGCTTCTCTCCCAATTCGAGGTGTGCTCATTTTGTTTTTCCTACTAATTGGGTGGACCTACAGTTTTATGCCGGCTCCGAACGGCGAATGCATTTTTTGTGAGAAGCTTTTTCATGGCAGAAATACACTCGGAGGGTATGCCGCCCACTGCCGAGAGGTGACCGCTGCTCTTAAAAAACCAAATAATTGGATTTTTACTAATTAGAAAATTTTTTTGGTGTTTGCTCGGACTGTGGTTTGAACCCGAGACTTCTGGCATAGCAGGCGAGCACTCTACCCACAGCACGACAGTGGCTTATGTGGTATATAAGCTTAAGATATGTTTACTGACGCTTATATGAGTCCGAATGTTTGCTGGGATACAAACAATAAAACAACAAAAACATTGAAATGCAAAAAGTTCTGAGGTGATGTCGAACTTTTATACGTATTGCTAGCTTAGAGTGCAAATTGTGTAAAATATTTTGAATTGTTAACTTTCGAAAAAAAGCCGTGTTCAAAAAATTCATATAAGAATATTATTGTATTAACTAAACAAGGTTTCATTTAATTTGAAAAAGGTTTCATTTGAAATGAAAAAAGTTTCATTTTATTATTATTATTATTATTATTATTATTATTATTATTATTATTATTATTATTATTATTATTATTATTATTATTATTATTATTATTATTATTATTATTATTATTATTATTATTATTATTATTATTATTATTATTATTATTATTATTATTATTATTATTATTATTATTATTATTATTATTATTATTATTATTATTATTATTATTATTATTATTATTATTATTATTATTATTATTATTATTATTATTATTATTATTATTATTATTATTATTATTATTATTATTATTATTATTATTATTATTATTATTATTATTATTATTATTATTATTATTATTATTATTATTATTATTATTATTATTATTATTATTATTATTATTATTATTATTATTATTATTATTATTATTATTATTATTATTATTATTATTATTATTATTATTATTATTATTATTATTATTATTATTATTATCAAGACAATGCTGGTGGCTAAATCATATATAACCACAACACCTGCTCATGCCGGACATCCGACATAACTTACCCTTGCTTAATTTTATATTTTATTATAAATATTTCTGTGGTCACAAGCAATAACCGCTTAAGTCGACTTAGGAAGATTTCGAGTTATATACATATACCAAGTTATTCTCCAATTAAAACTCTATATTTCTGTAAAATCCCCATACTTATAACTTAATTCAATAAAAAGATATAAATAAAAACATTTAGGCTTAACTTACAATAGAGCTATATTAAACTTGCTATAACAGCCAAAGTAGATGTGTATACTTAATCAAATTTGTTCATGGCATTTCGGTTTATTTACAAAATATGATCGTAACATTGTGGATGGCTCACTGATTTTGTATCCATAGTTTTTAATCGACTTTTATGATTTGTTAAGAAACGCCTTCGAATATAAAAATCAGTTTATCTCAAAATCATATTTTTCGACTTAAGCGATTATTGCAAATTGCCACAGATTTAATCAGGCATTGTTTTTTATTGTTTTTTTCTTTGCAACATAATCTTGGTTCATACAAGCTTTAAGTTAAAGCGGTTACACATAAGTGTTATAAACTAATAAAATGTTATATTATATCATATGTAGGCCGCCAAGTACATGAGAACTCGCCTAGACTCTAGAGTCATTGTATAATTGTATTACTAAATGGAAACTATTGTTTATTTTAGTATATAAGATCATCAACATCGAAATAAATACACTATAAAAAAAAACAAAAAAACGTACGCTAGTTTTCGTATGGTACGACGATATGTAGTACATATCTGTGGTAACAAGCAATAATCGCTTAAGTCGACTTAGGAAGATTTCGAGTTATATATACCTCGTTATTCTCCTTTTAAAACACTATATTTCTGTAAAACCCCATGCTTATAACTTAATTCAATCAAAAGATATAAATAAAAACATTTAGGCTTAACTTACAATACAGGTATATTAAACTTGCTATAACAGCCAAAGTAGATGTATAATAATGAAATTTCTTCATGACATTTGATCGTAGTATTGTGGATGGCTCACTGATTTTGCGTCCATAGTTTTTAATCGACTTTTATGATTTGTTAAGAAACGCTTTCGAATATAAAAATCAATTTATCTCGAAATCATTTTTTAAGACTAAAGCGATTATTGCAAATTGCCACAGATATGATGTACCTATAAGTAATTATTTTTTAAGTGAATATTTTAAAAATATAAATACACGTGCGCCATCTGCTGATACATAGCGGTGGTTATAACCTAATCTAATTAGTAGGGCAACAGAAGATATGCAAATGCATATTTTTCTGTTGCAGTCCTATTTACATATGATAAATATATATCGGCGTTTTAGCTCAAGACGAAGAGAATAAGCCTAACTTGTTAGGACATATTGTCGCATATTTAGGTCAAAAGGCTTATTTTTGCGTATTTTGACTTATTTGCATATTTTGCTATAAATACATATTTTAGCATATTATTTCCTCATATTTTTCTATCTCGCTCTTAAAATTGTTTTTATTTACATTTTTTACTCTGGCAACTTTTTTTTGTATATGCGCATACTATTTGCCATTCCTCTTTGTCTGACAAGTTCAAGGCGAATTTAATAATTTTCGCAATGCTTCATTCAAATGTGCTACACGAATCAGCTGTGTATCTATATATGTGCATAGGCATACGTCAGACGGTCAATATATATTGATGAAATCCGTGGATCGCGATTCATATTGACAGTGTAGCATCGAGTATTAATGGATCGCGATTCTGGATCGGAAAATGTTTAGAAATTTTGAAATCCGCGATTCGGATAGCAATATTGGCAATAAACGAATTGAAAGTGAAAGTTCGAAAAGGACGGAAGTAAAATATCTTGAACCTCAGAGCGAGAAAAATATCGCAATATTCATATTGAACGTGTAGCACTACACGCTACACAGTGACTGAAATTCTTGCTTTTAAATACGCCCTGATAACTTCACTTGACGTGGAAAGATCTTTTTCTATGCTTAAAAACTTACCGCGACAATCGACATAGTTTTATATTTGAAAATTTTTCGCAAAATTTTGTAGTTTACAGCAATAGCAATTTGAATAAATAAGTATGCAAGATTTGCACTGGAATTTTAATTGCCATCAACACATAAAATTTTAAATTCATGCACATAGATATATGTATGTATATATTTTCGTATGTAAAAATACTTGTTTTCTTTTGGTAACGAAGATGTGTTTCGCAAATGTGATTTTTTTTATTTCGTCTTTTGTACCTACTCTGAAAAAAAAACATTGTAAATCTAAAGACTTTCGCTGTTAAATCAACTACTTTCCGCAGAAGAAATGTGCCCAACAACGCTCCGTTGTTGTTTCAAAGGTGCGAGCGTTGTTGATTTAAGTCAATAACGGAGATTGTTGGAAAAAAATTTCACATAAAAATAAATTTTTGTTTTCATTTCACTCTTCATCTTCTCTCCGCCCGGGTCCCAACTGCAAATATGTAGCCTCCGCTTGTTCTCCTATTCTTCTCTCCTTCTTATCATTCACTGGTTGCGATCTTTATTTCTTATTCTGATTTTTCTTCTTTATTTTATATTCTTTTCCGGATTCGAACATCAACCTGAAATTCTATCCAATCATCACATAGTGGAACATTCAACATTATATTGAATTGTAGTAACCTATTTATACTTCCATTTCCTAAAAAGGAATCCATGAATTATTTGAATCATTGTAAAAACAAACTTTAAAAAAATTTGTTCTCATTAGTTTTGTTTACAACGGAAACTGTTGGGTCAAATACTTTTGCCTTTAAATCAACAACGGGAGAAAATTGTTGCTAAAAATAAACTTTTTTTTTGGATTTTTCTCTTCATCTTCTCTCCATCATTATTTTTTTGTTGGTTTTCTCACAAAAAAATATTTTCTCACAAAAAATTTTTTAAAGGCAAGCAAGTTTTTGAATCAACAACGCACGTTTTTGAACAAATTGTTGGTTCAAAAACTTTGCTGTAAAAACAAATACTTTTGCTGTTGAATCAAAGACGGAGATTCAACAGCCGAAAGTTGTTGGTTTAACTACGGGTATTTTTTTCAGAGTATAAAATGTATCTTTAATAAAAATAATTGTTTGTTACAAAAAGTATTATAATTTAATAAAATGTGAATTTTTTATTTCGCTTTTGTACCTATTTTAATTTTATTTGAAACTAATTTTTGATATTTGTCCGGGCCAGGGTTTGAACCTGGAACCTCTTGCATGAAAAGTGAGCACACAACCTACTATGCCGTATATCTTTTTATTAAGTGTATAAAAAAAATTTTAAGTACATATTTGCAGTGCTTAAACCAAGTTTTAAGAGCATATTTTTAGCGCTTAAATCATTTTTTTAAGGACATATTTTTAGCGCTAAAAACGAATTTTTTAGGGCATATTTTCTGTTGCCCTACTCATTAGTAAATATGTTGCATATATTAAGGCAGCAGCTAGAAATTACATACATACATACAAACATACATACAGGTGAAACTAATAAAAGCGTGTTAAAAATGTATACAACAGAACAAGTCTGTGAATTTCTTTGTTGTGGCGCTCAGCCAGCCACACATTCTTTATTGGACTAAATTACAAGTATGTACATACATACATAGGTACATACATATGTCCAATCTTAAGCTCGATCTTATAAACTTCTACAAGTGCAGAGTAAAGGAAAGACGCGGTTTTGCACACTGATAGACACTTAGGCTCTGTTATGTATTAAGGTTTTTTTATCTCCAACCAAAAACAACCACGTCCGTGCATTTAATAGCAAATACCTTCGGGACTCGTTGTTTAATTTTAACACAATGATGAAATCTCCATTCCCTCTTGTTAGAAATCGTCTTGCAACTTTACAGACCATCAACTACTCCAGCAATCTAATGTCTAAGATAAAATTCAAAATTTATAATATTACACAGCTACCCAATATAAAGCGCTAACTTATGGGTTCGAGGAGTACGTGCCATATTTGCGTTATTCTTTGGTATACAATGCATATGTACATACATACTAGTGTTGCCAGATTTTTTGCAGAAAACCCGGACAAACGCCAAATTTGTCCTAGTTTTGTATTTTGTATGCCGTTATCATTTCCCAAAAAAATTTTTCCGTTTTATAGACATCTTGTAAGCTTGTGTAGCCATTCCAGCGAATATTTACCTACAACTTAGTCAGAGGACATCGTTATCTACAAATCCAGCTATTTAAAACGAAGTAATTTGATAATTGGGATATAAAAGGATACATTGGCGCACCCAAGGGGGATTTTGGGGTTAAACCCCCCCCCCAAAATTTGACAGCACACCATAAAAAAAAATAATTTTATAAAAGATGGTACATACATAAATATTTGTGTAAATAGATGTTGTAAAATCTATGAATATTCGTGGATGTACATTGCCAATGTTTGTCAACATCTACTGATTATGTTTATAAACAAGCAGTGTGGACATTTCCCTAAAAGTATGCTGTGGATATTCGCTGAGGTTTGTTTTAATTTAAAATAATTCACCAACACACACTGGTTACATTTGTATGGAGAGTGGGACAAAACTCAGTTTCTTGAAAACGGATGGACCTACCGAAACCAAATTTTGCACATTGGTGTCCCACTAAAGTTTAGTGACTAAACGACTCATCTTTCAGAAAAATTACAAACATATATGTTGTAATCCACGCCCACCACTAACGCTAGTTTACAGCCCAAAAAAAAAAAAAAAACAGGAAAACCAGGAATGAACGAGGATAGGAATTGAGATAACGATAATTTTGTGTTTTTTGTTATCACTTCATTCAAAAATTATTTTCGCTGGAGTTACAAATGCGATAAACACAAGCAGTATCTCGTTCGAAAGGCAATTAAAATACGCTTCAAATGACATACAATTTGTAGTAGTCTAATAAAAACTCGCTGAGCGATAGCTGGTCCAAATTTTGTGCATGTTTTGCGATTTTTGAAAAAATTTTGATTTTCAAAGTTTTTTACAAAAAATTTTAAAAATCAGGAAAGTTTTATTCTTTTAAAATTTACCCATTTAATTGCAAAGACTTTAAGCGTAATATCAGAGAGATCCGATGAATATTTTATTTTTGGCGGTTTTTCTTGTGAAACAAAAAGGATATTTTGGATGAAAAACTTGGTTAGGTGACTTAACTATGTGAAAATGACTTTATAGGTCAAAAGGACATTAGAAGGATATATAGAGCTTCCAAAGACTAAACTAATGACATTTGAATTTTAAAAATCCGATGTCAAATAACAAAGTTACAATTAAAAAAAATATTTCCGCGATATTTCGCGGGATAAAATAAAATTATATGGAGAGTGGGACAAAACTCAATTACTCAGATTTTATCGAAAATAAAGTTTTATCGAAAACAGTCGACGTACATATGTACAAAAATACGTAAAAGGAGCATCTTGGGCAACAATATTTTTTATAGACTAGCTACATTTAATATGATATTTTAAGAAAAAGGGAAAAATGTATAAACAGGCTTCTCAAGAGAAGACGTGAAACAACTCAAATCTGCTTATATGATCTGGTCCAGAATGGTCCTTAGTTGTTAAAAGTTTAAATGAAAATGCTAATGCTTGAAAATTACGCTCATAGAAAAACTAAGATTTCTTCATCTTGTATTTTGATAAAAATAAATTGTTCTCACTTTTTTATTTAGCTAAATCAAGAAACATACCTTTTTCTTACGTTTCCATAGTTATCCGCATTTTATTGCACTCAAACTTGAAATCTCGCAAAAATCATAATATGTACTCTTATTTACACAAACTTTTTCCAGAAAAAATTTTGTTTTCAAAAGTGTTGACTTTAAATGAGCCATTTAATGGTGTCTATTGCGTATAGAAGGAGGTTTTCCATAAAATTCAATATATTTCTCACGGAAATGCATGACAGAAATTTCTTTTTGAAACACCAACATTTTTTACTTTTATGTATGGGGGCTGACCAGTGTGCAACGATGTGGACTTAACGAATATTTAATTCACCATAATCCAATTCGTTCCACCAAAGCTACAATGTAGCTGCTACATGACGAAAAATATGAATTCAGTTGCAATCATGACGCAATAATACAGGTGACCTTTCCTTTTTATACTCGGCTGTACTAGTACACAGAGTATTATAGTTTTAATCACATAACGGTGGATTGTAACAGAATGAAATAATCGAGATAGATATAGACTTATATATATCAAAATGATCAGGGTGAAAAGAGAAATCGATTGAGCCATGTCCGTCCGTCCGTCTGTCCCTCCGTCTGTAAACACTCTAACTCGCGCAAAAATTGAGATATTTGGATGAAATTTGGAATGAAAGTTGGTATCGACACTGGGACGGTTGGTATTGAAAATGGGCGAAATCGGACCTTGACCACGCCCACTTTTCCTATATAGAAAAAATCGGAAATTTGGTATCTCAGACCCTAATATAGCTGGAGCGATGAAATTTTACCCACGTATTGAGCTCGCGCCCCTATGAATAAATTTGATGAGATCTTGGAAAACTGGCGGTGCCACGCCCACTTATTAAGGGGCAAACATTGAAAGTTTTATGAGTCATAAGTCAGAAACCGTTGAAGATATATCGATGAAAGTTGGTACACGTGATTTACTTACTTAAACAAATGTTTGGACGGAAAATTGTCAAAATCGGTTGACGGCCACGCCCACTTTTAAATATGTGTATTATAAAGTGACCTAATAAAAACATTTTAAGCCATATCTCTGTCAAATATAAAGATCTATCACTGAAATTTTGTGGCATGAGTCCAACTATGGACATTAAAAAAAAACCACAAAAATTTTGGAAAATGGGCGGTGCCACGCCCACTTATTAAGGGGAAAACATTGAAAGTTTTATGAGTCACAACTCAGGAACCGTTAAAGATATATCGATGAAATTTGGTACGCGTGATATACTTACTCAGTCAAGTATATATGGGTATTATAAAGTGGCCTAATAAAAACATTTTAAGCGATATCTCTGTCGAATATAAAGATATATCATTGAAATTTTATGGTAGGAGTCCGACTGCGGACGTAAAACGAAAAACCACAAAAGTTTTGGAAAATGGGAGTGGCACCGCCTCTTTTTAGAAGCAGGAATATACGAGATTTCTCAGCCCATAACTCGACAAAAAATTGAGATATTATGACGAAACTTGGTGCGTACACTTCTATTGACTGTGGCAATACATGTTCAAAATTTTAGCGAAATCGGTTGACGACCACGCCCACTTTTATATATGGGTATTATAAAGTGGCCTAATAAAAACATTTTAAGCGATATCCTATAACTCGACAAATAATTGAGATATTATGACGAAGCTTGGTTTATACACTTTTATAACTTGTTTATGACCACACCTACTTTTTAACAAAGATATTTCTGGAACACCCTTTTGGAATTTGTAACGTGACATCTTTGTAACTAGAAGTCATAAACGAACGATATTTTGCACAAAAAACAATATTCATATGCTTAGTTGGAAGACTGATAAAAAAGGAAAATGGGCGTGGCTACGCCTATTTTATGCATCACTCGCTTTATATAAAATACACCCTATATCGAACAAACGCAAACAAACAATGAAAGCATACAGCTGAGTATCTAATGTTCGATTCCACTCGAACTTAGGCTTCCTTACTTGTTATTTTTAGTTTAAATACAGATAAAATGAATTGAGCTTTAAAAGTTGCCTTTGTTTAATGTGTGCATACGTAGGTCCACTCCCCAAACATACATAGATTTAAGTAAAAATTGTCTCGACGAGTTTTGAGTATTTTTTTTTAATTTTCCGTTGGATATTGAAACCCCCCAAAATATTTGTCTGTGTGCGCCACTGAAAGGATAACAGTTTATGTCAAAATCGCAAACGCCCTAAGTTTGATTTAGTTTATTTAATAAAACCGTTTTTGTTTGTACAAAAATACATACATATGTATCATAGATGGGCACTTTTAAGAACCAGTAGTAATTCATTATTTTTACCCATTTTACTGCTTACTTAAAATTTTTTACAGTAACAAGTAACGCTTTACTTATTACTTACAATTTTTTACAGTATTAAGTATCGCTTTACTTATTACTTAAAATTTTTTACAGTATTAAGTACCGCGTTACTTATTACTGTAAAATTTTTACAGTAATAAGTAGTCTTTACTTACTACTGTAAAAAGTTTACAGTATTTAAGTATTATTTACTGTTTACTGTAAGACTACTGAAGTAGCGAGGATACAGTAGACTAAGTATTGGCATACACACGCACGCACACTGATGAGCACAAACGCGTGGGTTAACGAGCATCTGAGGTATGATGCCAATAAACATAATAGAAAAAATCTCGAACGTTGAAAAAACGTTTATACACATTTCTAATTCCAGAGCATTTTGAAACCACAATTAAACGTACCTATTCTCAATTTCTCAAATACCCCAAAGTAAGTACTCAGGTATGTATAAATTAAGGACACGTTCATACGTATATAACTACATACATATTTTATGTGTTCAAAATCGATAAAAGATTTTCTTCTTATTAAAAAAACTTCACCCAAAAATCGATTAACTTTTGTTTTTTAAGTAAAGCAGATGAAAACTTTCTTCTTCCAGTTATTTTTTTACTCAAAATACATACCTACATAACGAAAAATCCATAAAAGGAAATCCTTATACCGAGCGAGAAATTGCTTACCAATTTTGACAGAATTTTATCAAAGTGGAAACGCTGCTCTTCTACCTATTGCTCCTCCCCTAATTACCCAATACGCATTTTTCTTAATTCTCAATTTGAGATGTATTTGTAAGTAATTGTATATATGCATGTATACCAAAATGGAAATCCATCTCAAATAGCATTCTCAACTTCAATGGCTTCGATTCCTGGAGAATATTAATTTTTTTATAAAATCTTAACCTAGAATACAATTAAGATATTTGTTGCCACTGCTTCAAATAACATTTGGATGAAAAGCAATTTTATATTTTCAATTGACTTTTAAGCAAATTTTTGCTTCCCAACGTTTTACCGAACATTGTGGTAAAAATATAGTTTTTATTTTCATATCCTTAATTTATACATACCTGGGTACTTACCTTGGTATATTTGAGAAAAAATTGAGAATAGGTACGTTTAATTGTGAATTTCAAAATGCTCTGGAATTAGAAATGTGTATAAACGTTTTTTCAACGTTCGAGATTTTTATACTCAGCTGTACTAGTACACAGAGTATAATAGTTTTAATCACATAACGGTGGATTGTAACAGAGTGAAATAATCGAGATAGATATAGACTTATATATATCAAAATGATCAGGGTGAAAAGAGAAATCGATTGAGCCATGTCCGTCCGTCCGTCCGTCCGTCCGTCCGTCTGTCCGTCCGTCCGTCCGTCTGTCCGTCCGTCTGTAAACACTCTAACTCGCGCAAAAATTTAGATATTTTGATGAAATTTGAAATGCAAGTTGGTATCGAGACTGGGACGGTTGGTATTGAAAATCGGCGAAATCGGACCATGACCACGCCCACTTTTCCTATATAGAAAAAATCGGAAATTTGGTATCTCAGTCACTAATACAGCTGGAGCGATGAAATTTTATCCACGTGTTGAGCTCAGGCCCCTAGGAAGAAATTTGATGACATTTTGGAAAATGGGCGGTGCCACGCCCACTTATTAAGGGTCAAACCTTGCAAGTTTTATATGTCATAACTCAGAAACCGTTGAAGATATATCGATGAAATTTGGTACGCGTGATAGACTTACTTAGTCAAATATTTGGACGAAAAATTTCCGAAATCGGTTGAGGGCCACGCCCACTTTTATATATGGGTCTTATAAAGTGACCTAATAAAAGCATTTTAAGCGATATCTCTGTCAAATATAAAGATATATAATTGAAATTTTATAGCAGGAGTCATAAAACGGACATAAAACGAAAAACACAAAAATTTTGACAAATGGGCGTGGCACCGCCTCTTTTTATAAACAGGAATATACGAGATTTCTGAGCCCATAACTCGACAAATGATTTATATATAATGACTAAACTTGGTGTGTACATTTTTATTACTTGTGGTAATACATGTTGAAAATTTTAGCGAAATCGGTTGACGACCACGCCCACTTTTATATATGGGTATTATAAAGTGAAGTAAAGATAATTCATTGAAATTTTGTGGTATGATTTCTACAATAGACCGGAAACAACAAATAGAAAAATTTTGGAAAATGGGCGTGGCACCGCCTCCTTTTGGACAAAGGGATATACGAGATTTCTTAGCTTTTAACTCGAAAAATAATTGAGATATTATGACGAAACTTGGTTTATACACTTTTATAACATGTGTTAATAGCCACGCAAAAATTTATTGAAATCGGTTTATGACCACGCCTACTTTTTAAGAAAGATATATCTGGAACACTCTTTGGGAATTTGTAACATGACATCTTTATAACTAGAAGTCAAAAAGGAATGAAATTTTGCACAAAGAATAATATTCATATGCTTAGTTGGATGACTGATAAAAATGTTGAAAATGGGCGTGGCTACGCCCACTTTATGCGGCACTCGCTTTATATAAAATACGCCGTGTTTCCATCAAACGCAAACAAACAATGAAAACATACAGCTGAGTATCTAATGTTCGATTCCACTCGAACTTAGGCTTCCTTACTTGTTTTTCTATTATGTTTATTGGGCATCATACCTCAGATGCCAATTCTTGGACTACTGTATCCTCGCTACTTCAGTAGTCTTACAGTAAACAGTAAATAATACTTAAATACTGTAAACTTTTTACAGTAGTAAGTAAATACTACTTATTACTGTAAAATTTTTAAAGTAATAAGTAACGCGGTACTTAATACTGTAAAAAATTTTAAGTAATAAGTAAAGCGATACTTAATACTGTAAAAAATTTTAAGTAATAAGTAAAGCGATACTCAATACTGTAAAAAATGTTAAGTAAGCAATATTCTTTTACTGCTTACTGTTTGCTTTACTGACTTACAATTTTACTTCAGTATGCCCATCTATGATATGTATGCATATAAGCATTGTGTTTATGACAAAACCAACACAAACGACATAAAATAAGACATACATATGTACATATCGACGGCTGAGAATAAGTTCGCCCTAATTCAAGAATTGTTTCAAAAACGCCCTATTCCAAAAATTGTTTGAATAACGTCCTATTTCAGATATTGTTTCAAGAACGCCCTATTTGAAAAATTCTTTCAATAATTTTACGCGTTCTTCTTAACTATTATACTTATGTATATTCACTATATGTGCTAGTATGCAATTATCTGCATCGAAAAAATACGAAATTTTGTTAATTTAAGTTATTAAGTTTAGGTTGCTTGATCTAATCGTTATGAGTTCGCCATATCATGTTACAAGTTTATTCCTAAGCTTATAAAAATCAAATTAGTGCATATGTTTTCACGCCAAAACCGTTAGTGCAGAGCTACATTATTCTACTTTGATCTGTACACACAGCCAAAAGACCACCTAAAATGCCCTGTAAATCAGAACAAAGTTTAGCGGATTTCTCTACGCTCTCTCTCCAATAAGATGCCCGTATTATTATGACTGGATATCTCATTTTAATAAAACTAAGTAGATATACTGTAAAACTAATATGAAAACCTTTTCAATATTATTAAGAAGATAACCCTTGGATTTTAGATGAAATCATTTTCAGTAAAATTTAATGGATAACCTATAAAACTAAGATGAAAACCTCTTATATAAAATTAAGAAGATGACTCCTAGAATAAATATGGAAACCTTTTCACATAAATTTAGCAGATAACCTGTAAGATTAAGAAGAAACCCTGTTTAATATTATTAAGAAGAGAATCTTGATTTTCATCGGAAAAAATCCGGTGGCCGCTGTGGTGCAGTGGGTAGAGTGCTCGCATGCTATGCCAGAGGTCTCGGGTTCAAACCACGGTCCGAGCCAAACACCAAAACAATTTTTATAATTAGTAAAAATCCAATTATTGGGTTTTTTTAAGAGCAGCGGTCACCTCTCGGCAGTGGAAGGCATACCCTCCGAGAGTATTTCTGCCATGAAAAAGCTTCTCACAAAAAATGCATTCGCCGTTCGGAGTCGGCATAAAACTGTAGGTCCACCCAATTAGTAGGAAAAACAAAAAAGGAGCACACCTCGAATTGGGAGAGAAGCTCGGCCATAAAACTCGTCAGAGTTATAATAGCGCCATTGTATTATATATTATATTATTTAAAATCCGTATATTTTTACTAATATTTTAATTTTGAATTTTTTTGTAGATTTCTTATGTCGTACACATTAATTTAATTTAACTAGTTCGTACTAGTTGTACGAATCGAATATTTTCATGTTCAAATATTACTGAGCACCCCCACGCTTTTCCTTAAATACTTATATTTTCGTTCATCATTTTGTTTCTAATTAAATTATTTCTCAATTTTTAGTACGATTTTTAAGATTAAAGCGTGTTTGTAGTTGTTTTTATTGCAAACACAACAGCACCAAAACAGAAAGCTTGTTTCTTATTGGCTTGCATACGGGAGTGAATTGAATGAAATTCATAGAGGCTATTTTGAAGAGGTAACTTAAAAGCCTCAATGAAGCATGGAATATAATGTTGAATGTCCACTATATGATGTCGGTGGGCTGAATCTCATGTTGATATCAGGTTTTGAATCCGGAGGAGAATAGAAATAATACAAGAGAGAACACAAAAGTAAAGTGAATGTTTCAAAAAAATAATGATTGAGTTAAACGTTGGAACTTTTAGGATGGGATGAAGTTACATACATACATACATACATACATACATACATACATACCTACATACATACATACAGGTGAAGCTAATAAAAGCGTGTTAATATTCAACGATGTGCATACTTTATTGAACTCTGAAGGCGGAATCGCCCACATATCATTGAAACTTTGTGGCATAAGTCCAACTGCAGACATAAAATAAAAAAACAGAAAACTTTTGGGAAATGGGCGTGGCATCGCCCCTGTTTGGACAACGGAATTTAAGAGATTTCGGAGCCCATAACTCGACAGCTAATTGAGATATTAAAACGAAACTTTGTGCGTAAACTTTTATCACTTGTGGTAATACGTGTTCAATTTAGCGAAATCGGTTTATGACCACGCCTACTTTTTAACCAAGAAATTTCTGGAACACTCTTTGGGAATTTTTAATGTGACATATTTTAACTAAAAGTCATAAAGGAATGAAATTTTGCACTAACAATAATAATTATACGCCTATTCGGATATTAAATAAAAATATTTGAAAATAGGCGTGGATACGGGCACTTTAAGCGGTATCCGCATTATATAAAATACACCGTGTTTCCGTCAAACGTAAACAAACAATGAGAGCACTCCTGGGCCAAAATATCTGACTTATCTGGTCTAACGCTAAAATGAACTTTATAACTCAAATTTCATTATTTTTTCATTAAGGTTTTACTTACAAATTATTGTTTTTGCATTTTTATAAAAATTGTATACTTTGACAAATTATTTTGACGCACCCTGTTATGGTGGGCCTAAGAGTTTTCTACCACAAAAAGTCCAAATAATTAGCTTTTAGATGCAGTTTAAATCTTTGAAATATCTCTATTGGTTCAAAAGTTATGATTTTTGCAAAAAAAAATAGGCCAAAAGGCGCCATTGTGCTTTAGTTATCAAATGCGCCTCAAATTTCCCTTGATGGCGTTCTCAAACAAAAAGGCACATTTTTAGTATGGGATTTTGGGCTGATTCAAAATTTGGGTAATTCCATTTTTTCAAACCTGTTTTGAAGGTGGTACGAAATGGAATGGACGCAATAGATGTATGTATGTATTACATATTTGTACTCTATAGTACAGAAAGTTGAGGGATAGTGAGAGTCAGAGAGTTTGTGTATGCATGCAAGGCCGTATTTTGGGGGTTGGTTTGCGGTGTTTGAACCTCCCCCATGAAATTTTGGTAGCTAAAATTAATTTCTACCATATTCATAACCATAAGTTGAAAATTAACCAAAGCAATGACAATTTAATTCACATGATGTAAACATATTCTATTACCTAATATCACGTAGATAACAATGAACAGTGAACTCTAATAATATAAAACTTGAAAACTTGATTTGGCATAAAAATTCAATACCAATTTTTATAACCGAATTGTGCTGTACGCAGTACACAGCAGACAAAACAAAACAAAACAAAACAAAACAAAATAAAACAAAACAAAACAAAATAAAACAAAACAAAACAAAACAAAACAAAACAAAACAAAACAAAACAAAACAAAACAAAACAAAACAAAACAAAACAAAACAAAACAAAACAAAACAAAACAAAACAAAACAAAACAAAACAAAACAAAACAAAACAAAACAAAACAAAACAAAACAAAACAAAACAAAACAAAACAAAACAAAACAAAACAAAACAAAACAAAACAAAACAAAACAAAACAAAACAAAACAAAACAAAACAAAACAAAACAAAACAAAACAAAACAAAACAAAACAAAACAAAACAAAACAAAACAAAACAAAACAAAACAAAACAAAACAAAACAAAACAAAACAAAACAAAACAAAACAAAACAAAACAAAACAAAACAAAACAAAACAAAACAAAACAAAACAAAACAAAACAAAACAAAACAAAACAAAACAAAACAAAACAAAACAAAACAAAACAAAACAAAACAAAACAAAACAAAACAAAACAAAACAAAACAAAACAAAACAAAACAAAACAAAACAAAACAAAACAAAACAAAACAAAAAAAAAACAAAACAAAACAAAACAAAACAAAACAAAACAAAACAAAACAAAACAAAACAAAACAAAACAAAACAAAACAAAACAAAACAAAACAAAACAAAACAAAACAAAACAAAACAAAACAAAACAAAACAAAACAAAACAAAACACAACAAAACAAAACAAAACAAAACAAAGTATGAGGATTGACAAAGATGGCTAAGCTGAGTATTAAAGTGAATTTTTTTTTTGAAACAACAACAACAAAATTTGTTAAAAAACAAAGTTTATATTATGCATTTTTTAAATTACAATTACTTAAAAACTACTGAACCGATTTCGAATATTTTTATACCATTGATATACATTTTATATATGAAAAGTAATATAATCTTTATATATATTACGCTAAGCGATTTCTTGTACGCACCATAACTTTTACACCTTCATACCGATTTTCGAAAATGGGGTGTCACATGAAAGGGCTCGATCTGTAAATGTGCAGGAAGGTTTAATATTTCTGAAAAGGGTTGCCACCTGTTTACAAATTTAATTCTGCTGTATAGTTTGATTAATTTTTAAATTTCAGGTACCATATGAAAGGGCTTTGAGTGACAATAAGTAATTTATATATTTATAGTTTTTAGAAAAAGGGTTGCCACCTGTTCAAAATTGCATTTTTACGATATAGTTTGTTTGATTATTAAATTTCAGGTACCATATGAAAGGCTTGAGCTGAAAATGAGTGATTTATTAAAATTTTTACCAAAAGGGTTGCCACCTGTTCAAAAATTCAGTTTTACGCTATAATTTGTTTGATTTTTAAATTTGAGGTGTCATATGAAAGAAATCTAGAAAGAGAAAGAGGACTGCGGCAAATGGCCTTTTGGAGGTCGCTTTAAGGTTAACATATTCTAGAAATTATTATTCGACATACAACTTCAAAATATAGGTCTACAGAAAATAAAAACAAGTAAGGAAGCCTAAGCTCGATTGGAATCGAACATTAGATACTCAGCTGTATGCCTTCATAGTTTGTTTGCGTTTGATGGAAATACGGTCTATTTTATATAAAGGGAGTGCTAGATAAAGTGGGCGTAGCCACGCCCATTTTCAAAGTTTTTATCAGCCATACAACTAGGCATATGAATATTATTCTTTGTACAAAATTTCATTCCTTTATGACTTCTAGTTACAAAGATGTCACGTTACAAATTTCCAAAGGGTGTTCCAGAATTATCTTTATTAAAAAGTAGGCGTGGTCATAAACCGAATTCAATAATTTTTTGCGTGTCTATTAACACAAGTTATAAAAATGTATAAACCAAGTTTCTTCATAATTTCTCAATTATTTGTCGAGTTTTGGGCTCCGAAATCTCGTAGATTCCTTTGTCTAAAAAGAGGCGGTCTATTGTGCAACTTATGCCACAAAATTTCAATGAATAATCTTTATGTTTGACAAAGATATCGTTTAAAATGTTGCTATTAGGCCACTTTATAATACCCATATATAAAAGTGGGCGTGGTCGTCAACCGATCTCGCTAAAATTTTCAACATGTATTACCACAAGTAATAAAAGTGTACACACCAAGTTTCGTAATTATGTATAAATTATTAGTGGGGTTATGGGCTCAGAAATCTCGTATATTCCTGCTTCTAAAAAGAGGCGGTGCCACGCCCATTTTCCAAAATTTTTCTGCTTTTCGTTTTATGTCCGCAGGTGGAATCCTGCCATAAAATTTCAATGATATATCTTTATATTTGACAGAGATCTCGCTTAAAATGTTTTTATTAGGTCATTTTATAATCACATATATATAAGTGGGCGTGGCCGACAACCGATTTTAACAATTTTCCATCCAAACGTTTGCCTAAGTAAGCAAATCAAGCGTGCCAAATTTCATCGATATATCTACAACGGTTTCTGAGTTATGACATATAAAACTTTCAATGTTTGACCCTTAATAAGTGGGCGTGGCACCGCCCATTTTCCAAAATTTCATCAAATTTCTTCTTAGGGGCCTGAGCTGAACACGTGGGTAAAATTTCATCACTCTAGCTATATTAGTGACTGAGATACCAAATTTCTGATTTATTCTATATAGGAAAAGTGGGCGTGGTCATAGTCGGATTTCGCCCATTTTCAATACCAACCGTCCCAGTGTCGATACCAACTCGCATTTCATCAAAATATCTCAATTTTTGCGCGAGTTAGAGTGTTTACAGACGGACGGACGGACGGACATGGCTCAATCGATTTCTCTTTTCACCCTGATCATTTTGATATATATAAGTCTATATCTATCTCGATTATTTTATTCTGTTACAATCTACCGTTATGTGATTAAAACTATAATACTCTGTGTACTAGTACAGCTGAGCACACATGGGCGTAGTTAACTAATCCGTGTCACCACTACGCCATTAACTACCACTACCGTCGCGATAGTGGGGCTTGAAAATTTTCCAAACAACTAACGTGAGTGGAAGTTGAAACTTTTTCCACTACCACTAAAAATATTAGTGGTAGTGGATAGGGCTTCAAATCCCAGCTTAGTGGGATTGGGGCTTGAAAAATTTCCACTAATTTTCAATTAGTGACTGAAAACTTGTTCCCACTAAATCACGAAATAGTGGAAAAATCATTGAGTCCACTATATGTGTAGAATCACTAAGTTTGTATATCGAAATACATATACATACTTACATACATGTGAATAGTTCATTTTTGCTCTGAGAAGAAATATGTCTCATTTTGCTCGTATATCTATGCATGTACATATGTATGTATGTGGGCATTTCCTGGGCGGTGCGGACGTTACGTTCGCACGATTTTTTGAATTTTTGAGGCAGAAATAACGCGAAATATTGTATCGCTTTATTATAAAGGGAAATATTTAGGACACACCTGATGATAAAACAAGTAAAAGCGCGGCTGTCTTCGGCCGTACCGAAGACTTCATACCTTTCATGAGTGGGGAAATGTAAAGTTACCTATGTATGTACATAGCCGGATTAAGTTTAATTTATAATTTTAATTCTGTGGGTTATTTATGGAAAGATTTATTAGAAAAATTAGTGTCTTGGCTATTTAAATGGAGGAGTTATACACCAAAATGTCCATATCTGAACAATCGGTTGTAGGGGAGCTATAGGTTATAGTGGCCCGATCTTAACAATTTTCGGTAATCCCGGTTGGGCCTATATGGGTACAAATACTTCAAAAGTTCACGCCGTTAGCTGTTAAAATGGAGGAGTTATACACCAAAATGTGTATATCTGAATAATCGGATGTTGTGGAACTATATGTTATAGTGGTCCGATCTTGACAATTTTCGGTAAACTTGTTTGGGCCAAAATGGGCACGTCTACTTCAAAGTTTCATGTCCTTAGCTGTTTAAATGGGGAAGTTATGCACAAATTACATCCAAAAATTTCATGTATATCTGAATAATCGGTTGGTTTCTATATGTTATAGTGGTCCGATTCGGCCGGTTCCGACAAATGATCAGCTGCATATAACAACATACCTGTATTCCGAATTTCATTCAGATATCTCAAAAACTGAGGGACTAGTTTGCGTTCACACAGACGGACGGACGGACAGACGGACCGACGGACAGACGGACATGGCTTAATCGACTCAGCTCGTGATTCTGATCATATCGGTATATATTTTGGTGGGTCCCCCACGCTTCCTTCTGGTACTTTCGACAAAAATTTTTGTCGCACTAAGTTATAATACCATTTCATTCTCATGAAAGGTATAAATATGTTGGCTATACAAATTTAGTTTAATACCTTTGTTTTAGCCACTTAAACTGCGTTGCGGACGTTACACAAATGGAAGTGGTTTTTAGATTATTAACTAAATCAGCGATTTTCTTCGAATTTCGAAGTATAACTGAAAAAACTTATTAGAGATAAATTGCAGAGAAAAGTCAATGGAACCGATTGCAAATACCATAGATTTTTTGCAGGGGGAAAAATTTATGTACTTTGGGTTTTTCATTGCTGCTCTTGTATCGTTAAAAATAAAATTAACGAAATTTCAAGAGGGTTTTGAATTACGAGACTTGACATCAGTTTGCACCGAACTTATAACATGCCTACACAAAAGATTACAAATATTTTTTGAAGGTAGTATGTTGTCGATTTAAAAGATAAAAAATAAATAGTAATTAATAAAATTATTTTAAGGAAATGAGGAAGCAAATTTGGCCATCATAGCGGCAATATCGTGCCCAGGTGTAAAGTTGCGTTTCTTGCAAGTTCTGCAGCGAACGGCACCGCACCTAACTACGGATTTCGCAAAAAAATTATTAATTGAATATGCTGCTCAGTTTTTTGTGAAAAGTGACAGCCAAAATTCAGATACAGAAAAATCCTCAGAACCAACTGATACATAAATTTTTGGAGTTCGACGATGCAAATAGTAAGACTATTTCCTTAAATTGAAATATAATTTAACATTTTTTACAGTAGCAGCCCCTTAAATTATTGAACAGGATGAGGTCCGAAGGCAGCTTGATACGTATTTGCTTGATCCAAATAAGTCACTCAAGAGTCTAGAGAGCTATGGTATTGTGCGGAATTATACTATATATGTATATGTTTATGTATTTCGTGCACGATAAACACACATACATATGTATGTATATTTGCCCTGCAAAAATTCCGAGTACTCCATTCGCTAATCCATGGAGTGCTCGCTATGGACCAGCCGATTACTCCATAACTTGCCACATTTCATACAAAAAATATGGTCCATTTAACATTGCATGTCATTGCAATGGAGTATATACTGCAGTCCCGCATAACAATCAAATAAATCCATGGAGTACCTACATTCGATTAATTGATGGAGTACCCAACAGTTAGCCGAACATAACAACAAAAACCAAATGTTTATCGCGACGGCGCCGAATGACGCGTGTTCGGCTAACTACGAGCCGATGCAGATACATGAATCGGTCGTTTGGGCTATGTTAATGATCACTTTGAAAGTACTCCAACCTACCACAAATGGAGCATATAATCCAATGATTTTTGCAAGGTAGGCGTCTATGAACGTATGACTAAATAAATGTGTACATATGTATGTAAAAATATTTACATTCCCGGAAAATATTTTATTGAAGATAACAGTTTTATTAGTGTTACTAACAGACATGCATATGTTAATATGGTTTAGTGGAAATAATTTACTCCCACTCAATTTGATTTCAACTACCACTCATTTCCAGAAGATTGAGTTAAAAAAATTTCCACTACCACGAAATCGTTTTTTTTTGAGTTGAAAAATTTTCCATTACCACTAAACGCTGTTAGTGGTAGTGGAAAAAAAATTAATACCACTACACGTAGTGGTAGTTGAAAAATTTTAAAATCCACTAATGCCATATTAGTGGTACTTGACAGTTAGTTAACTACGCCCATGTATGCAGCTGAGTATAATAACCAGTAAATATATTGGTTTATGCTTCATTTTATATTTTAGTAATAAGTTTCTGTGGGCTTACAGCCCATTCATATTCTGCCAATTTTAAGGGAAGTCAAATTTAAAATGGCAATCAAAAAAATTGTCAAATGTGTCAATATGTTGTCTTCCACCCTCAAATTGTCTCACAGTGTAATCGAAAGCTACATCATTGCGTGGCAGAGTTTACTAGTATAATAATATAATACAATGGCGCTATTATAACTCTGGCGAGTCTTATGGCCGAGCTTCTCTCCCAATTCGAGGTGTGCTCCTTTTATTTTTCCTACTAATTGGGTGGACCTACAGTGTTATGCCGGCTCCGAACGGCGAATGCATTTTTTGTGAGAAGCTTTTTTATGGCATAAATACAGTCGGAGGGTATGCCGCCCACTGCCGAGAGGTGACCGCTGCTCTTAGAAAAACCCAATAATTGAATTTTTATTAATTAAACAAATTTTTTGGTGTTTGCTCGGACTGGGGTTTGAATCCGAGACCTCTAGCATAGCACGCGAGACTCTACCCACTGCACAACAGCGGCCACTGAAAAGTTAGGTGGGTAAAAGGGGGTTGACACCCGCAGGAGGTGTTATGGAACCCACATAAATTGTATATCAGATTAAAGGGAATCAAAATACCTATCGAATATTCGAAATCGGTTCAGTAGTTTTTAAGTAATTGTAATTTAAAAAATGCATAATATAAACTTTGACCTTTAATAATTTTTTTTGTTGTTGTTTCTAAAAAAATTCACTTTAATACTTAACTTAGTCACGTTTATCAATCCTCATATTTCGTTTTTTGATTTTATAATTTTAGAAATTTCACATTTGTACCAGATCGTGCTATTTTTTCAACTCTCTCGAGTAGGGCAATAAAATTTTACACGCTTATTTCTGGGCTAGACTAGAAAGGTGCCGTTATGGCTTTGGAATAAATTGATTTTAAAAAATAATAATTTCACTCCACCTTATTGAGCATTACATGGAGAAGATCTCCATGATGCCCACTTTTCGGTTTCATTCGGGTCCAAGTTGTTACCCATATCTGGGAACCCGGCCTATGGACTACAGTTATAATAGTTATGTGTCGAAGTCCTCATCAAGACCTTTCATTTGACACCAATATCGCTCAGAAATATTCGAGTCATCCGGGTCCACGTTTTGACCCTTATCTCGCGGCCCGACGTACCAATCACAATAGGTGCTATTCTATGTAAAATCCCTGTACAATACCTTTCATTTGATACCAATATCGTCCAAAAGTGTTCAGGAGAAAGCCGGTCCAGGTTTTAACCTTTTGACCTATATCTCGGGAACCGACTTCCGGATTTGAAAAAATATGCATATAAACCATCTAGGGCCAGGTACTCATCTGGTGGGTAAATTTGGTCAAAATCCCTCCACGCGTTTGGGCGAAAGAAATAGGTTTGTAATGCCATCCAAGAATTCATTACATGAAGGAGGCAAGGCGAACTCTTTTTCGATATAGTCTAACATACATATGTACATACATATCGTCGTTTAAAGTACATTTTCGCATAAGGGACATTTCTGTTTCCTTTTTTTTACACTAAGTTGATGTTTTAGCTAAAAAACTGATCTACGTAACTATTTAAATTTAAGTTTATACGCAGAAATACATAAGTAACGGTTTTGAAAAGAAATAGTTTTTATGCTCTCTTGTAAAATTCAACCACCGTCCGCTATGCGAAAATGTAAATGCTTCTTACGCGAAAATGCACTTTAAACGACGATATGTAATATGTACGTCGTATTAGTTTGGAGTGTTGAAAAAGCGATAGCTGTGGTACCTACTTTGGAAATAAAACAGTTATGTGTTAATATGTATTTATAAAAGGAATACATACATATACATATATACATATGTATATATATCATAACAGATGAAATACATACATACATATGTAATAAAAAAGAAGCAAAATAAATGTAATTTCCGAAACTCCAATTCATGTAGAGCTTAGCGCAACATTCAATAAACGATATTTAAACAGCGTGAAATTGATATTCTCCTTGAAATGTAGCCGCAGATATCAGGAAGTAGGTAAATGACAACCGATTAATAATGGACTGGGGAATCGGTGCTTGGCTGCGGTGTCGATCCGGGCATTAGTGAAATTGTCTCCTCTTAAATATTCATACAAATCACTCAAACTTTTCTAAGGCACAAGCGGTCACCATAGACGCTCATTGTTAGAACGCGCGGACGTTATCTGTCGCTTGCTAGGCAGCGACGTTGGTGGGCGTGGTCAAAACACTGGCAGCATTTCTGCGCTGTTTTTTTTTTCATTTAGAACGAGTTGAAGTAACAGTGGTATCTAATTCGACGATCTGTAACTTATTCACTTCAGCATAAAAGAAAAGGCCAAAACCTGTGAAACCATTTCAATTGCGACAATGTCGCCGAAACGTGTGTGCGAATGCGATAGAAAGTACTAAGCGATTGCTCTGTTGTTATAAACAAGCATGGCCACTGTGCAAGAACCATTTTGATGCGAAAACGAAATAAACGATAAATAGAATGAAATAGGTATCAAGTTGCATTGCTCACTCACAGCGCTGTCAGTGGTGCAGCTAACGTTGGCTGTCCGCTGTTGTTCTTTGGAACTCACGTTGTACCTAGGGATAAAAGAAAACTGGTCATTTCATTTCCAAGTTATGGTTTATTTGTAGTGCAGCTAATTTAAAAATAAAATTTTCGCAATTTTTCCTCCAAACGCCCAGTAGTCGACATTGGCGTTGTGTTCCCAAACAATACCTTTGATAAGAAGGAAACATTAACCCAATAGATATAAGGCAGTGTGCAGATTGTGTACAGGAATTAGTGGCATTTGAATACGAGTAGAATGTAAAATAAGTTCCCCACTCTGTAGGCGGGCAAATGATGAGTGATATGGCTCAAAATAAGTTAGATAATACCACTCGGCAACGAAATCCTCCTTTTAGATTTGATGATTGATTTTAAAGAATTTTGGGCTCAGATTACGAAAATCATATTGAAAAAGTCCTATCAGGTCAGGCTTTTAAGTTATTTAACAAGTTATATAACAAAATTAGTTTTGGCCAAATTACGCTAAGTCTTCCCAGTTTATAATTTGTATTATTTTTTAATCGTCCCTTATTAAACAAAAATCGTAGTAAATGGTTTCATTAAACATCAGTGAATAAGTTTTCATAAATATTAAGTTAAATATTCCTTAATTGTCTTAGGGTATACATTTATTACCGAAAAAATGTGCATTTCTGTATCATTTGCTGATAAGCTCATTTCTGGTAAACTTAATGCTTTTTTATATTGGGTTAATGAAAGTAGATTCTTCGTAAATTTTTTTGCCACGATTCTCCGTCATTAAAAAATTAAGAATTAAAATTATCAGACGATTAAAAATAATATAAATTAAAAACTACACTCAAAAAAAATTACTCAAATTATGGAAAAATGGGAATGATTCGGCGCTAAATTCATAGTTTCATTGTTTTGAATACAATTTCTTTAAACCATGGTTTTTTTGCTTGATTTTAAGAAAATTATACATCAAAACAATGAAAATACATTCATCTTTAGTACCGAATCATTCTCACTTTTCCATAATCTGAGTAAGTTGTTTTTTCAGTGTAGGAAGACCAAGACAGAAAAGCTACCAGAACGTTAAAGAAAAGTGTTTTTTTTATACTCAGCTGTACTAGTACACAGAGTATTATAATTTTGATTTCATAACGGTGGATTGTAACATAATGAAATAATCGAGATAGATATGGACTTATATATATCAAAATGATCAGGGTGAAAAGAGAAATCGATTGAGCCATGTCCGTCCGTCCGTCCGTCCGTCCGTCCGTACGCAGGATAACTCGCGTAAAAATTGAGATATTTTGATGAAATTTGAAATGCAAGTTGGTATCGAGACTGGGACGGTTGGTATTGAAAATGGGCGAAATCGGACCATGACCACGCCCACTTTTCCTATATAGAAAAATCGGAAATTTGGTATCTCAGCCACTAATATAGCTAGAGTGATAAAATTTTACCCACGTATTGAGCTCAGGCCCTTATGAAGAAATTTGATGAAGTTTTGGAAAACGGGCGGTGCCACGCCCACTTATTAAGGGTCAAACATTGAAAGTTTTATATGTCATAACTCAGAAACCGTTGAAGATATATCGATGAAATTTGGTATGCGTAATTTTCTTACTTAGGCAAATGGTTTGGCGAAAAATTATCAAAATCGGTTGACGACCACGCCCACTTTTATATATGGGAACTATAAAGGGGCCTAATAAAAACATTTTAAGCCATATCTCTGTCAAATATAAAGATCTATCACTGAAATTTTGTGGCAGGAGTCCAACTAGGGACATAAAACAAAAAATATAAAAATTTTGGAAAATGGGCGGTGCCACGCCCACTTATTTAGGGGCAAATATTGAAAGTTTTATAAGCCATAACTCAGAAACCGTTAAAGATATATCGATGAAATTTGGTACGCGTGATATATTTACTTAGCCAAATGTGTGGACGAAAGATTACCAAAATCGGTTGACGAACACGCCCACTTTTATATATGGGCATTATTCAGAGGCGCACACAGAAAAAATTTTTGGGGGGGGTTTTCAATATCCAACGTAAAATTAAAAACTAAAAAAAATACTTAAAGCTCGTCCAGACAATTTTTACTTAAATTTATGTTTGGGGAGTGGACCTACGTATGCAAAAATTAAACAAAGGCACCTTTTAAATCTCAATTCATTGCATTTTCTCTGTATTTAAACTAAAACTAACAAGTAAGGAAGCCTAAGTTCGAGTGGAATCGAACATTAGATACTCAGCTGTGTGCTTTCATTGTTTGTTTGCGTTTGAGGCAAATACGGTGTGATTTATATAAAGCGAGTGCTGCATAAAGTGGGCGCATCCACGCCCATTTTCAAAATTTTTATAAATCATCCAAATAAGCATATAAATATTATTGTTAGTGCAAATTTGCAGCCATTTATGACTTCTAATTACAAAGATGTCACGTTACAAATTCTCAAAGGGTGTTCCAGAAATATCTTTGTTAAAAAGTAGGCGTGGTCATAAACCGACTTCGCTAAATTTTTGAGCATGTATTACCACAAGTTATTAAAGTGTACAAACTGATTTTCATTATAACATCTTAATTATTTGTAGAGTTATGGGTTCCGAAATCTCGTAGATTCCTTTGTCTGAAAAGAGGCGGTGCCACACCCATTTTCCAAGATTTTTTTGCTTTTTGTTTTCGGCCTCCTGTGGGACTCATACCACAAAATTTCAATGAATTATCTTTATGTCTCCACACTGCTTGTTTATAAACATAATCAGTAGTTGTTGACAAATATTGGCAATGTACATCCACGAATATTCATAGATTTTACAAAATGCATGTACACAAATATTTGTGCATGTACCACCTTTTATAAAATTATTTTTTGTATGGTGTTGTCAAATTTTGGGGGCGGGGGTTTAACCCCAAACCCCCCCTTGAGTGCGCCAATGGGTATTATAAAGTGACCTAATAAAAACATTTTAAGCGATATCTCTGTCAAATATAAAGATCTATCACTGTAATTTGTGACATGAGTTCTACAATAGACCGGAAACAAAAAATAAAAAAAAGTTTGGAAAATGGGCGTGGCACCGCCTCTTTTTATACAAAGGAATCTACGAGCCTATTACTCGACAAATAATTGAGATATTATGACGAAACTTGGTTTATACACTTTTATAACTTGTGTTAATAGACACGCAAAAATTTATTGAAATCGGTTTATGACCACGCCTACTTTTTAACAAAGATATTTCGGGAACACCCTTTTGGAATTTGTAACGTGAAGTCTTTGTAACTAAAAGTCATTTTGCACTAACAATAATATTTATATGCTTATTTGGATGATTGATACAAATTTTGAAAATGGGCGTGGCTGCGCCCTGTTTATGCAGCACTCGTGTCATATAAAATACACCCTATATCGAACAAACGCAAACAAACAATGAAAGCATACAGCTGAGTATCTAATGTTCGATTCCACTCGAAATTAGGCTTCCTTACTTGTTTTTTAATAAATTCGTTATACAAATTTTACAATATAAAGAAGTCTTTCTTATAGTATACACACATACACAGCCCAATTCCCATGATTTTAATAGCTTTTCAGCAAGAATTAAGAAGTATATTTTTTCCAGAATGTTTCATCTTGTAAAATTTTTTCCAAGGTAACAAATGGTTCAAGCGTCCAAATATTCTTGATATTGCAAGATTTCATGCCATTATGACTTTTAGTTACAAAGATGTCACGTTACAAATTTCCGAAGAGAGTTTTCAAATATTTTTTTTAAGTAGGGGAGGTTATAAATGGATTATGAAAAAAAAAACCCGTAGTTAAGTCAACAACTTCCCGCTGTTGAATCTCCGTCTTTGATTCAACAGCAAAGTGTTTTTTTAAAGCAAAGTTTTTGATCCAACAACTTACCGTAATTAACTAATTCAAAGAAGTGCGTTGTTGATTAAAAAACTCACATGCTGTTAAAAAATTTTTTTGTGAGAAAACATCTGGATTTGCGGGAAATCCAAAAAAAATTACACTATCGAACAGTGATTTCTCAACTCGAACAAACGCTGGTAATTATGAAAGAGGATGTCTCCCAGACCAACTTTCCCGGTTAGCTCTACGTATAGGTAGATTTCAATATTTTTTTCTTGTGCAAAATCACGTATCAAATAATTTGAGATTAAATGACCTTAGCTCTTGATGAATTAAACATTAAATTTGATGAAACTGTTAAAAACCTGGTTTTCAGAATCAATAGAAGATTGTCATGCGTTGACCACGTTAACCTCGTTGTTAGCAAGATATACAATACTCTTCGAAAGCTGTATCGCAGTGCATATTTACTTCCGCAACAGACTAAACTGAAACTTGTTAAATCACTCATTGTTCCACATATATCGTACGCAGAGTTGGTGTATTGCAGTCTTAATAGCAGGTCAATGTACAAGCTTTCTATGCGAATCAGATCCTTGGACATGATCTGGGCTCGTATTTCAAAATACGTGCTCTTATCTTCCTACATAAATTAATATATACACATGAACCATTGTAGCTGTATAAAAGCATTAAACAAGCTCAGTGTATTCGAACATCAAATCTCATCGTTCCGACATATACTTACTTGGAATCTCAGCGTATGTTCTTTGTTAGTATCATAAAACTATGGAACTCATTACCTACCGGAATAAAACTTATAAAGTATGAAATGAGTTCTAAAATGCAGTATCTAATTACTTCTGATTTTCTTTCCCTTCTCTCTCTCTCTCTTCTATTTCTTCATATTTATTATTAACTAGAGGTTACGCGCGGATTTCACACCACGTGCTTTCAAAAATATTAGCATATTGAGGTTGTTTTAAAAAGTTACACAGAAAAGATATCATTACTGAGTCAAAGATAGATTTCTTATATATTCTTGTCCGTTGAGTATATAATTATCTCATATGCCTTCACACCAATTTTTAGTTCCCTACTACAAATATTTCAAGAGATATTCGCTGCGAAGGTTTCAGTTTGGCAGGTGCCCATCCCTTCTTTACTAATATCTAGCGTTTTTATCCGTTTAATACATAATTATCTCATACGCCCTCACACCGATTTTCAGTACTCTACTACAAATATTTCAAGAGATATTCGCTGTGAAAGTTTCAGTTTGTATGGGAGCTGCCCATCCCTGCTTTACCAAGACCTATCGTTCTTACCCGTTTAATACGTAATTACCTCATACACCCGCACACCGATTTTCAGTACTCTACTACAAATATTGCAACAGATATTCGCTGTGAAATTTTCAGTTTGTAAGGAAGGTGCCCATCACTGCCTTTCCAAGAGCTATCGTTTTCACCCGTTTAGTGCATAATTACCTTATATGCCCTAACACCGATTTTAAGTACTCTACTACAAATATTGCAAGAGATATACGCTGTGAAAATTTCAGTTTGTATGGGAGGTGCCCATCCCGGCCTTACCAAGATCTAGCGTTTTTATTCGCTGAGTGCGTTATTATCTCGTATGCCCTCATTCCAATTTTCAGTACACTACTACAAATAGATCAACAGATATTCGCTGTGAAAGTTTCAGTTTGTATGGGAGGTGCCCATACCTGCTTTACCGAGACCTACCGTTTTTATTCGCTGAGTACTTAATTATCTCATGTGCCCTTAAACAAATTTTCAGTGTTGTACTACAAATATTTCAACAGATATTAGCTGTGAAATTTTCAGTTTGTATGGAAGGTACCCATCACTGCCTTTCCAAGAGCTATCGTTTTCACCCGTTTAGTGCATAATTACCTTATATACCCTTACACCGATTTTAAGTACTCTACTACAAATATTGCAACAGATATACGCTGTGAAAATTTCAGTTTGTATGGGAGGTGCCCATCCCTGCCTTACCAAGATCTAGCGTTTTAATCCGCTGAGTACTTAATTACCTCATATGCCCTCAAACAAATTTTCAGTACTCTACTACAAATACTTCCAGAGATATTCGCTGTGAAAATTTTAGTTTGTATGGGAGGTGCCCATCCCTGCTTTACCAAGATCTAGCTTTTTTATCCGCTGAGTATGTTATTATCTCATATGCCCTCACACCAATTTCCAGCACCCTACTACAAATATTTCCAGAGATATTCACCGTGAAAATTTTAGTTTGTATGGGAGGTGCCCATCCCTGCGCTACCAAGACCTAGCGTTTTTACCCGTTTAATACATAGTTATCTCAGGTGCCCTCACACCAGTTTTCAGTACCCTACTACAAATATTTCCAGATATTCCCTGTGAAAGTGTCAGTTTGTATGGGAGGTGCCCATCCCTGCTTTACCAAGACCTAGCGTTTTTACCCGTTTAATACATAGTTATCTCACATGCCCTCACACCAGTTTTCAATACCCTACTACAAATATTTCAAGAGATATTCGCTGTGAAAATTCCAGTTTATATGGGAGGAAAGTGCCCATCCCTGCTTTTCCAAGACGTAGGTTGTTTATCTGTTGAGCATATAATAAAGGAAAATTTTGTATCGGAGGTGCCCATCCCTGCCTTTTAAGCAGATTAAAAATATGCCTATATAAATTACCGGGTGAAAATACCTAGGTGTGCAAAGTTTCGTGAGGATCCGTTCAGCGCTTTTCTCGCCAATTGAGTTTAAACACAATATCCATTTCACATTTATAAGATTTATAACTACTAGCTGGACCCGTGCGCATCTTGCGCAAAAAATAATAAAACATACGGCGCCAGTCGATATAGTTTCTGCTCTCACGCCCATTTTAAAAAACTTATATTTATTTGGTTTTGTGTCTACAGTGGAACTTATGGAATTTTCAATGAATTACTTATGTATATGTTTGAGAAACATCCCAGCAAAAATTTTGTAATCGCTGCTACATGGATTGCATGAGAGAAGGCATTGCCATAGAACGCCTGGAGATTGTCTCCCTTCTCTTACGCATTACCAGTAATGCATAGTAGAATAAGATTCCAATCAGCGCGTGGATTTACAAGTTCAATTTTGTTTCGCTGCCGTGAGCCATTCCGGGTAATGCAAAGTGTAATGGATTACATACAATCTATTAATCAAGTCATTCTTTCTTCGCTTCTCTGTAAGGCATTGGAGATTCGTTTACTTTCAATCAATAGATCAAGGCATTCCTCCTCCGCTTCCACGTAAGGCGATAGCGAGACCTTACCGCCAATGACATGCCCGTGTTAAAATAATGAATTCCGTAAGCGAGTGGGGAAGCGATTGCTGGCGTTTATTTCCATTCTACTTTCATTTCCGAGGTAATCATGTTTTTTGCTGGGATATCGCATAATATGTTCTATTATACCTACATATATATATGTATGTGTATTATATTTTTATATATTTTACATATATTTTTATACTCAGCTGTACTAGTACACAGAGTATTATAGTTTTGATTTCCTAACGGTGGATTGTAACAGAATGAAATAATCGAGATAGATATAGACTTATATATATCAAAATGATCAGGGTGAAAAGAGAAATCGATTGAGCCATGTCCGTCCGTCTGTCCGTCTGTGAGCACGATAACTCGCGCAAAAATTGAGATATTTTGATGAAATTTGAAATGTAAGTTGGTATCAAGACAGGAACGGATGGTATTGAAAATGGGCGAAATCGGACCATGACCACGCCCACCTCCCCTATATGGTAAAAATCGGAAATTCTGTATCTCAGTCACTAATAGAGCTAGAGTGATAAAATTTTACACACGTATTGAGCTCAGGCCCTTATGAAGAAATATGGTGAAATTTTGGAAAATGGGCGGTGCCACGCCCACTTATTAAGGGGCAAACATTGAAAGTTTTATGAGTCATAACTCAGAAACCGTTGAAGATATATCGATGAAATTTGGTAGGCGTGATATACTTACTTAGGCAAATGTTTGGACGAAAAATTGCCAAAATCGGTTGACGACCACGCCCACTTTTATATATGGGTATTATAAAGTGACCTAATAAAAGCATTTTAAGCGATATCTCTGTCAAATATAAATATATATCATTGAAATTTTATGGAAGGTGTCCAACTATGGACGTAAAACAAAAAATACAAAAATTTTGGAAAATGGGCGTGGCACCGCCTCCTTTTAGAAGCAGGAATATACGAGATTTCTGAGCCCATAACTCGACAAATAATCGATATATTATGACGAAACTTGGTCTATACACTTTCACTACTTGTAGTAATACATGTTCAAAATTTTAGCGAAATCGGTTGACGACCACGCCCACTTTTATATATGGGTATCATAAAGTGGCCTAAGAAAAACATTTTAAGCGATATCTTTGTCAAATATAAAGATAATTCATTGAAATTTTGTGGCATGAGTTCTACAATAGATCGGAACCAAAAAATAGAAAAATTTCGGAAAATGGGCGTGGCACCGCCTATTTTCAGACAAAGGAATCAACGATATTTCGGAGCCCATAACTCGACAAATAATTGAGATATTATGACGAAACTTGGTTTATACACTTTTATAACTTGTGTTAATAGACACGCAAAAATTTATTGAAATCGGTTTATGACCACGCCTACTTTTTAACAAAGATATTTCTGGAACACCCTTTGGGAATTTGTAACAAGACTTCTTTGTAACTAGAAGTCATAAAGGAATGAAATTTTGCACAAAGAATAATATTCATATGCTTAGTTGGATGACTGATAAAAATGTTGAAAATGGGCGTGGCTACGCCCACTTTATGCGGCACTCGCTTTATATAAAATACACCCTATATCGAACAAACGCAAACAAACAATGAAAGCATACAGCTGAGTATCTAATGTTCGATTCCACTCGAACTTAGGCTTCCTTACTTGTTTTTTATTAATTTCATTTCAAAAATTGTTTTTTACACCGGTATTATTTTTAATAGAAAATTAACGATTTTCACTACTTCATTGTGTATGCAACTTCAAAAATATATAATTTTAGTATTCAGTTTAAGACTGCACGATACAGAACATTTTTAGTTTTCTGTCCCGGAGCGTAAATAAATAGCGAGGACGGTTTTCCAACACGGGAACACGCCACATAGTGCTGACCATGTGAAAAGCATGGCATTTATAAGGGAATAGGGGGAAGTAAGCATTCCTCTCCCTTGAATGGGCCTTTCAAAATGCTTGCCAGACCCCTCCTCCAACCCTATTAGATATATTCAGCTTCAAAAGTTTAATACGTATGGGAGGTGCAATGCCCATTTTTCGATAAATCTTTTTTTTTTTTTGGGTGAACATGGTATTGATGTCGTATATCTGCATAGTGATTTCTATGTACATGCCATGAACGCTTTTCGGGATAATTAGCCTTAAAAATTAAGAACGCATGGGAGGTGCCACACCCCATTTTCCCAAAACTACTGTTTTTTTATAAGCATGCTACTGATATCGTTAATCCCCACATCAATTTCCAGGTCCCAACCTTAAACGCTTTTATAGATTTCAGCTTGAAAAATTAAGATTTATGGGAGGTGCCATGCCCCCTTTTCCGATAACCCCCACTTTTATGCGTGGGAATGGCTTTGATATCATTTATGTAGCTCTATGCCTAATTTCAGCTCCCTACTTTGAACTCCTTTAGAAATAATCAGCTTGAAAAATTAAGATTATATGGCAGGTACGAGTACCACGCCCCCTTTTCCGATAACCTACAATTTTATGCGCAAAAATTGTTTTGATATCATATAGTTCTGTACCAATTTCCAGGTACCTGCCTTAAATCCTTTTAGAGATATTCATCTTAAAAAATTAAGTGTGTATGGGAGGTACCACGCCCCCTTTTTCGATAACCCCCACTTTTATGCATGAGAGTGGTTTTAATATCATTTAGCTCTATAGCAATTTTCAGGCTCCTGCCAATTATTCTTTCTGATATATTCAGCTTCCAACGATAAGTATGTATGGGAGGTGCCACGCCCCCTTTTCGTATATCTCCTATTAATTTGCGTTAATATGGAATTGTTATCGTTTGTCTCCACACCAATTTCCAAGTCCCTACCTGAAACAATTTTAGAGATATTCACCATGAAAAATTAAGTTTGTATGGGAGGTGCCACGCCCCCTTTTCGTATAACTCCTATTATTTTGCGTTAATATGGAATTGTTATCGTTTATATCCACACCAATTTCTAAGTCCCTACCTTAAACAATTTTAGAGATATTCAGCATGAAAAATCAAGTTTGTATGGGAGGTGCCACGCCCTTTTTTCTGATAACCCCCACTTTTCTGAGTGAGAAGGGTTTTGATATCACCTACCTCTATACCAATTTTCAGCTCCCTACCTTGAACTGTTTTAGAGATAATCAGCTTTAAAAATTAAGATTGTATGGGAGGTGCCACGCCCCCCTAACATTTTTTAATTTTTTCTTCGACTAAACCTTCGCGGGGTAACAACAAACAAACCCCCCTAAGGAAGTATTTGATTTGGTTCAGCCGTTTTCAAGTTTTAGCGTTACAATTAAAATCCAAATCATTTTTATATATATAGATATAAGAAAAGTATGTATTAGTTAATATATTATATTTATATATATATTTTACATGTGTATGTGCTTATATGATTATATATATACTTATATTTATATAGGGCTTATCTATGTATACATATAGGTATGTATGTACATAGGTACTTGTACATATATGACTATATGCGGACATGCTGACACTGGGAAAAGACATCATTCACAAACAGAAAAGAAAATAAAAATTTTATTTTTGATTTTAAAATGTTTTTTCTATGAGTGTAGGGCTCGATATTTGTCATATACTCGTACATACATAAGTACAATAAACGAAAATCTTGGCAAAAATCATCATGTCCTGGCCTTATTTGTTGACTTCAGTAAAGCATTTGACACATTGTCACATAAAAAGCTGCTTGAAGCATTGCATAATGCCGGGATAAGGGGAGTTTCTTTGCAGTGGTTCGCAAGTTACCTTGAATTAAGAAAGTATCGCGTGAAATTGCTAGGCGATTACAGCGACGAAATGACAGTTTGTTCTGGAGTACCACAAGGCTCTAAGCTAGGGCCACTTCTATATATTATATACGCAAATAGTATGCTTAAAACTCTTAATAATTGTGGAGTTTATGCATACGCCGATGATACCGCCATTGTGGTGCCACATAGAGACCTTGATACTGCGATAGACATAATGCAAAGGAAACTTGACGTAATCACAAAATGGTCGCATGACAATGGACTAGCTATTAACGCAAAAAAGACTAAACTTATGCATATTAGGCCACCACATGTAAACAAGTCTGTGATAAAACTATTATTTCATAATAACGATTGCTTGCATAATAAGAATTTGACTTCCTGTATATGTACAACGACGATAGAAACTGTTGATACTTACAAATATCTCGGTGGTATACTGGACGACAATTTTAGATGGAATGTGCATGTGTCCTGTCTGCAAAAAAAAACTACGAACATCGTCTTATTTTTTAAAGCACTTGAGTTTCTGTACAAACTTTAACGTTTTGCGTCAAGCGTACCTTTCCCTTTCCGAGTCATACCTAAGACATGGAATAACTGCATGGGGATCTTCGGCACATTGTAGAAAATTGCAACAAAGCCAAAATTTTAACATTAAAATACTTTTAAAAAAACAGAACATACCCACTGCGAACATTAACATGAATAGGGAATTAGGACTACTAGACGTTAAATCGATTTATAAATATACGTTATTAAATGAGTTTTATGATGATACTCGACTGAAGATACCAATTAGCCATAGTCGCAGTACACGAAGACGCCTAGAAAATAGACTTGTGGTCCCTAAATTTCCAAATAATTACACTAGAAATACGCTATCAATTATAATCCCATCGATTTTTAACGAGTTGCCAACAGATCTTGCAAATCTACCAAATACAAGGCATCGAAAATTATTAATAAGAAATTATCTTAAAAGTTTGTTGTAATAAATCAGAATAAGAATTAAATCAAAGCTATCTTTCTATTTCTCTTTTCTTTTCTCTCTTAAAATTTCTGTCCAAACATACTTAGGAATTAAATAGTGGTTAAAAATTAGCTAAGTGTCAATTTACTTATATATAAAATTATCTCCATACATACACAAATATAAATTATTGTAACTAGGTTAATATGTATTTTGAATTCAAATTATAATCTAAATTACATCTAAACCTGCAGACAAGCAGTTAAGCTTCGTGGGTACATGTAAACGTTATGTAATGAAATTTGTATAATTTTTGTGAGTAATAAAACTAAACTAAACTAACTAAACATATATACCCAGCCAGCAAGGTTCCGTACATTTTACGAACATTGCGATTTACGAGCTATTCTCGAATAAGAAAACAATAACAAAAGAAGCTTTTTTCTATCATGTCAAAAAAAAAAGAAAACGAAAAATTTCAAACTCCATATTTTAAAAGTAAGTATGTATGTATGTTTGTAAAATTTCTACATTTACGATAAAAAAACGGACGTAAAAAGATTCATATACGAGTACTTTTTCGATACATTTACGACACTTGTAGGCAATGAACGTTTTAAAGCGAAACAGTTATCGTAGGCGAATAGGATTTCGTAAACGATATTTTATTAGAGTTTTCGTCGAGAAAACATCAGTTTACGAGCTCGTTTACGATGATTTTGCTGGCTGGGTATATGGGAAATTTAAAAAAAAAGTGCGCTCTATTAGTATAATTTTACATTTTCGTACATGCATACGCAAATAAGAAATACAATTCAGAACTTTAGTTCTCTTCAAAGACCATTGAAAGCATTTGCGGAGCAGTGAAATAACTCCCAAATAAAAGAAATTAAATAACTCCCAAAGAAGGAAATTAAATAAATCCCAACACATTGCGAGTTATTTCATAACGAAATAAGTCCTATTTTATATGAAAATATTTAGTTTTTTTTAATTTTTTTGAGTTACTTTATTTGGGAGTTATTTCACTGCACCGACGTTTGCTGCTGACTATTTGGGTATTTTTCTATAATATTTTGCAACAGCGGTTTTTAGCAAGCTATTTCTCACACAGAATGAAAGACCACTATCCACATAGTAAAACCCCCAATCAATTGCAATAGCTGTAGGTTAGGTTAAGTTGCCGTGGCTGCTATAACTACATAGCACACTCAGGCCCTGAGGTCCCGTTGTGATACCACGTGGATCCGAAGACCCCCTACTCGAATCATCGTGTGGATTCCACAAATCTTAGAATTTTCCTAAATTCTATTGTAACTAGATCCCCTACTTCTTTAAATTGGTAAGCTCCTAAATGTTTCAGTCGCCTCCTTCCTAGAACAGGGAAATCGCACAGCAAGTGTTTTACTGTTTCAGGCTCCTCTTCGTCCTCACCCGCCCTACAGTAATGTGGAACATTCATCCTTCTGCAAGCCTCCCCAGGATTATATGGCCTGTTATTAGCCCTATCATTAGTGCTAGCTCAGACCTTCCGAGTGCAAGTAGACTCTTCGTCTGTTTGGCGTCCCAGTTAGGCCATAAGAGCCTAGTACCGTTGCGTGTACTCATACCATGCCACCTGTTATTAGCTTCATTGGGGTATAGCTCCTTGCGTTTGAGCTTGCTCGTAGCGAGCGGCATACCTAAACCTTACCACGACGTTGAAAGCGGATGTGCCCTCTCTAACAAGTTCGTCCGCCATCACATTTCCCGGTATGTTACAGTGTCCAGGCACCCATACGAGGTGTATGGCAAATTGCTCAGCCATCTCGTTTAGAGATCTGTGGCAATTTTCCACTGTTCTGGATTTGCATATGACAGACCCGAGCGCTTTCAGAGCAGCCTGGCTGTATGAGAAAATGCAGGCTTCCTTACATTCGTTTCTCCTTGCTTTCAAGGACTCAATCGCCTCCTCTATCGCTGCTACATCCGCCTGGAAGACACTGCAGTGATCCGGTAAGCGAAATGACAGTTTTAGCCCCCCTTCGGCTGAATAGACCCCCCTCCTACCTTAGCATTAAGCTTAGATTCATCGGTGTAGAGGTGGATAGCATTATTCGAGACCGGTGGACCCCTGGCCCAGACGTCTCTATCTGGAATTACAATTTCATAATTCCTTATGAATGAATTTTTCGGTATGCTATAATCCGATAGTTGGTTTAGGATAACCCTGAGTATAGAGGTATGACCCTGGTCCATTACCTTCCATTCGGGCAGGTCCTTTAGCCTCATTGCCGAACACGCAGCAAATAACCTACCGCTGAGATCAATAGGTAGTATGTTAATAATGGCATCTAGTGCCTCTGAGGCGGTAGACCGCAGCGCACCACTTGCGCAGACAAGTGAAGTTCTCTGCACCTTTTGTAGTAGTTGAGTATTCGCTCTCGTACTCAGACCTGTCCCACAGACCACTACTCCATATAAAATAATTGGCCTCACCACGGCGGTGTACAGTCACATTGTGATTTTGGGCGTTAGCCCCCCGTTTCTTCCTACAGCTGCCCTACAACAGTACAGAGCAACCATAGCTTTTTTGGAGCGTTCCTGAATGTTATCTCTCCAGTTGAGCTTCCTAACAAGAATCACTCCCAGGTATTTGGCCGACTCACCTAGTGTGAGAGTAGAGCATCCTAACACTGGAAGTTTCATCTCGGGAATTTTGTATTTCCTTGTAAACAGCACCAACTCTGTTTTGGCCGAATTAACCCCAAGACCTTTATCCTTGGTCCACCTTTGTAGCAGTCGTAATTTGGTCTGCATTATGTCACAAAATGTCAGTGGAAATTTACCACCGCAAGTTAATCCGCATCGCTATGACTTTAGAGCCTCCCCCCTCTTTCAAGGCCACCAGCAATCCCTTCATTACTGCCACCCACAGAAGGGGAGAGAGAACTCCGCCCTCCGTTGAGGCTTTGGCGTTATTGAAAGCTTTTCGGCATTGCCTTCTAACATCGTCCAGCTCCGGACGCGACCATGGAGGTTTCTTTTTCCCCCTCACTCTCTTTAAGGGACAGGCCTTGCCCAGTGCCTCCCTACACGCATTTGCAAATTTATTCACCATGTTCTCGATCACCATAGAACTTTCAGGTGTTTTTAGTTCATAATTTGAGAGGAGCTTTCCAAAAGAACCAAAAAGAGCAATGAAGTAGGGCTCTTAAAATTATTCGACTATTGGAATATTCGATTAATCGATTCATAACCATTCACTTGCTAAAAAGTCGGTTGATGATATTCGAATAGTCGCCTGCCTTCAATCATTCGAATAATTGCTTTGCTTAGACTAATCGAGTAATGTTGGAAATCGATTTTCAAAAATCGAAAATTGATTGAAAAATTTTTAGATAGATAACACTACCCGACAAATTTTCCAAAATTTCCATATAGATACATGATTCCTACGTAGAATTTTCTGCTGATTTCAAATATGTAATCAGATAGATTAAAAGTAGAAACTTCAGTTTTTGAGCGAGGATAAAAACGTGTGATTACTACTAATCTGTCAATATCTCCGCCATTACAGTCTCGATTTTTATACTCAGCTGTACTAGTACACAGAGTATTATAGTTTTGATTTCCTAACGGTGGATTGTAACAGAATGAAATAATCGAGATAGATATAGACTTATATATATCAAAATGATCAGGGTGAAAAGAGAAATCGATTGAGCCATGTCCGTCCGTCTGTCCGTCTGTCCGTCTATGAGCACGATAACTCGCGCAAAAATTGAGATATTTTGATGAAATTTGAAATGTAAGTTGGTATCAAGACAGGAACGGATGGTATTGAAAATGGGCGAAATCGGACCATGACCACGCCCACCTCCCCTATATGGTAAAAATCGGAAATTTTGTATCTCAGTCACTAATAGAGCTAGAGTGATAAAATTTTACACACGTATTAAGCTGAGGCCCTTATGAAGAAATATGGTGAAATTTTGGAAAATGGGCGGTGCCACGCCCACTTATTAAGGGGCAAACATTGAAAGTTTTATGAGTCATAACTCAGAAACCGTTGAAGATATATCGATTAAATTTGGTAGGCGTGATATACTTACTTAGGCAAATGTTTGGACGAAAAATTGCCAAAATCGGTTGACGACCACGCCCACTTTTATATATGGGTATTATAAAGTGACCTAATAAAAGCATTTTAAGCGATATCTCTGTCAAATATAAATATATATCATTGAAATTTTATGGAAGGTGTCCAACTATGGACGTAAAACAAAAAATACAAAAATTTTGGAAAATGGGCGTGGCACCGCCTCCTGTTAGAAGCAGGAATATACGAGATTTCTGAGCCCATAACTCGACAAATAATCGATATATTATGACGAAACTTGGTCCATACACTTTCACTACTTGTAGTAATACATGTTCAAAATTTTAGCGAAATCGGTTGACGACCACGCCCACTTTTATATATGGGTATCATAAAGTGGCCTAATAAAAACATTTTAAGCGATATCTTTGTCAAATATAAAGATAATTCATTGAAATTTTGTGGCATGAGTTCTACAATAGATCGGAACCAAAAAATAGAAAAATTTCGGAAAATGGGCGTGGCACCGCCTCTCTTCAGACAAAGGAATCAACGAGATTTCGGAGCCCATAACTCGACAAATAATTGAGATATTATGACGAAACTTGGTTTATACACTTTTATAACTTGTGTTAATAGACACGCAAAAATTTATTGAAATCGGTTTATGACCACGCCTACTTTTTAACAAAGATATTTCTGGAACACCCTTTGGAAATTTGTAACAAGACTTCTTTGTAACTAGAAGTCATAAAGGAATGAAATTTTGCACAAAGAATAATATTCATATGCTTAGTTGGATGACTGATAAAAATGTTGAAAATGGGTGTGGCTACGCCCACTTTATGCGGCACTCGCTTTATATAAAATACACCCTATATCGAACAAACGCAAACAAACAATGAAAGCATACAGCTGAGTATCTAATGTTCGATTCCACTCGAACTTAGGCTTCCTTACTTGTTATGTTATTTCATTTGATTTTTGTTTGATTTTGTGGCCGCTTTGGTGCAGTGGGTAGAGTGCTCGCCTGGTATGCCAGAGGTCTCGGGTTCAAACCACGGTCCGAGCCAAACACCAAAACAATTTTTCTAATTAGTAAAAATCCAATTATTGGGTTTTTTAAGAGCAGCGGTCACCTCTCGGCAGTGGGCGGCATACCCTCCGAGTGTATTTCTGCCATGAAAAAGCTTCTCACAAAAAATGCATTCGCCGTTCGTAGCCGGCATAAAACTGTAGGTCCACCCAATTAGTAGGAGAAAACAAAAGGAGCACACCTCGAATTGGGAGAGAAGCTCGGCCATAAAACTCGTCAAAGTTATAATAGCGCCATTGTATTATATTATATTATACTAGCAGATACCCGTCCCGCTTCGCAACGACGAAAAAATTTGTATGTTATAATGAGGGTTTCCCTCTACATTTCCCTTTCTCTTTCTTTTTCATTTAGTTTTACCTTTACCTTTCTCTTTCCCTTTCCTTTAATTTTACCTTTACCTTTACCTTTACCTTTACCTTTACCTTTACCTTTACCTTTACCTTTACCTTTACCTTTACCTTTACCTTTACCTTTACCTTTACCTTTACCTTTACCTTTACCTTTACCTTTACCTTTACCTTTACCTTTACCTTTACCTTTACCTTTACCTTTACCTTTACCTTTACCTTTACCTTTACCTTTACCTTTACCTTTACCTTTACCTTTACCTTTACCTTTACCTTTACCTTTACCTTTACCTTTACCTTTACCTTTACCTTTACCTTTACCTTTACCTTTTCCTTTACCTTTACCTTTACCTTTACCTTTACCTTTACCTTTACCTTTACCTTTACCTTTACCTTTACCTTTACCTTTACCTTTACCTTTACCTTTACCTTTACCTTTACCTTTACCTTTACCTTTACCTTTACCTTTACCTTTACCTTTACCTTTACCTTTACCTTTACCTTTACCTTTACCTTTACCTTTACCTTTACCTTTACCTTTACCTTTACCTTTACCTTTACCTTTACCTTTACCTTTACCTTAACCTTTACCTTTACCATTACCTTTGCCTTTGCATTTACCTTTACCTTTATCTTTACATTACCGAGACCATCCATCACCATCTGGGCCCACTATTTGAGCCATTTCTGGGAAAGCTGTAGGTTGAAGCCCTGCCCAACGCCTTTCATTTCCTACCAATATCGCTCGGAAGCATTCAGGGGTCATTTCGGTGCATGCTTTGACCCATATCTTGGAGAGCAGCCTAGATGTAACTATTTAAAGAGCTTTTTGTTGAAGTCCTCCTCAACAGCTTTCCTTTGCTACCAATATCGCTCGGAAATATTCAGGGGTCATCCGGGTCCACGTTTTGACCCATATCTCGGGACCCGGCCTAGGCATCGCAATGAAAATAACTCTATGTTGAAGGCCTGCTCAACACCTTTCATTTGATACCAATATTGCTCAAAGACTTGCTGGGTCACTCTGGGTCCACATTTTGGCCCATATTCCGGGAAGTTCCCACTTTTACGGAAGTCTGTATACCCTATGACCAGCGCATATACCATATGAATCTACTGTGAAAATTTCATAAAGATCGGTTGATTACTTTGGGAGTCCATAAATAACACACACACACATTAATTTTTATTAGAGCCCCAGATTTTTTTTGAACATTTTCGAGTAGCCCGAACAAATGTTGTTCAAATGCTCGCACAGTCGTTTGTTTTTTTATTACCCGTATGTTTGTACGGGCATTTGAACAATTCGGGCATTTTGAAGTTTGTTTTTTTCTTTTGTTTATTTTTTTTTTTTCTTCTTCATATGTAGTTGTTTTTATTTTTATTTTTTCGATACACATTTTTTTTGTTTGTAAGCTCGAATGCTCGAATGTTTGTACGGGCATTTGAACAACAAACGGGCTTCAAACAAAAACGATCAATTCGAAATGTTCGATACCCGGGTATCTAGAGCTCTAATTTTTATATAATAAATTACATTTGATTTTTAGAGGATGAAATACCATTTCCACCAAAGCAAAGCAAAAAGTTAAAATCGTCTATAAATTGAGGTTACGTCACACCAAAATTTTTTTTATGCAAACATTTAGTTTTTTTTCGTCATTCATCTGCTTTTTGTAATTTTGTTTAACGAAATCTGAAATATCCTAATTGTTTTATACTATGAGTCAATAGTCTATTTCTGATACATTCCAGAATATTATCAGTAGATAAATACTTACTTACTTAATTGGCACGTAACCGTCTAGACGATTTTGAATTATGATTCATTGAAAATTTGTGGTACGAGTCCCAATGGACCGGAAGCAAAAAACATAAAAATTTTAGACAAATGGAATCCACGAGATTTGAGAGCCCATAACTCGACAAATAATTGAGAGATTATGACTAAACTTTTTGTATAAACCTTTATCAACTATGGTAATACATTTTCAGAAATTTAGCGAATTCGGTTTATGGCCACACCTAATTTTTAACAAAGATATTTCTGGAACACCCTTTGGGGATTTGTAACGTGACGTCTTTGTAACTAGAAGCTATAAAGGAATGAAATCTTGCACAAAGAATAATATTTATATGCTTAGTTGGATGATTGGTACAAATTTTCAAAATGGGCGTGGCAAAACAAAACAAACAAACCAAATATTAATAAATTTATCGGGCTTTAAATTAATTTAACTTTTTACATTTGTTTGGTATAAAATGAAAGAGAATAAAATTCTGTATCATAATGTAAACAAATTTTTGCTTGGAATGTACCGTTTTCTCGCGATATGCTCTCGAAGTTTTTCCATTTGTTGTGCGTAAAATGAAAATCTAGAATTTATCTTTAATTTGCTCAAGCTATTTCTAAAAGCATATACCAATACGATCAGGATCATGAGCTACGTCCGTCTGTCTGTCTGTTTAAACGTAATCTAGGCGGAATGTGTGTGTGTGTGTGTATTTTTAGGAGAAGCTGATCATTTGTCGGAATCGGCCGAATCAGACCACTGCCATACAACCGATTGTTCAGATATGGACATTTTGGGGTATAACTTCTCCATTTAAAGAGCTTAGGGCATGCACCTTTGTAGTATTTGTACCCATATGGGCTTAATAAATGTCATCGAAATTTGTCAAGATCGGACCACTATAACATATAGCTCGCATACAACCGATTGTTCAGATATGGACATTTTGGGTTATAAATTCTCCATTTAAATCATGACACTTTTTTTTCTATTTAATCTTTGTATAAATAACTCACAGAATTGAAAGTATAAATTAAACAAATTCAGACTATGCAAATTTTCATTTCCCCATTCATGAAAGGTATGAAGTCTTCGGTACGGCCGTAAACAGCACGCTCTTACTTGTTTTTTTTTGTGTTTTGATTAAAGCTTAAATAAAACAAAGTAAAAAAAAATTTTTAAAAAGCTTTTATTTAATATTAATATAAAAAGTTACTAAAAAGGAAAAAAAAAAATTTTTTTTATATTTTTGAACAAGATTTATATTAGTCCTTAGTTCATTTGGATCTTCATTTCAATCTAAGCATACATTTAACGTATTTCTTCAAAGCATTTCTGTATATGTATCAACATAAATAAAAGCGCGGGTCCTCTTTACGTAATGCATATCTCACGTAATTGGAATTTAAAGTTTTTATCGCTTCCTTCCATTTCACCAATACTGTTTTATAACATGAATATCTAATAAGTACCCGCGCTTTTATTTATGTTGATACATATACAGAAATGCTTTGAAGAAATACGTTAAATGTATGCTTAGATTGAAATAAAGATCCAAATGAACTAAGGACTAATATAAATCTTGTTCAAAAATATAAAAAAATTATTTTTTTCCTTTTTAGTAAATTTTTATATTAATATTAAATAAAAGCTTTTTAAAAAAATTTTTTTACTTTGTTTTATTTTTGCCTTTTTAGTTTTACAATGCATATTACATCTTATATTTGTCAACACTCCCACTATCAATATAGTCCAACAGTTTTTAATATCAAGTGCACTATGTTTAACATTTTGATGGTTTCTGCTCAGCCAGTTTTTTTTATTATCCAATTCCTGTGGAGTCTTTTAAGCGGTTTTACTATACTCTTTTGTGAATAGATTACTTCGTAATACGTGTTCAAAATAGGAACAAAATTGATTCATAAATACTAATTTTCTAAATATCTTGACACTAGCGCCACCTAGCGACGATTTATTTCCACGGATATATTTACTTTCTCATAAGCAATATATATACCGAATATGAACAAATTCGGTCGGTAAATACGAATTTTACAAATAACTTGACACCAGCGCCACCTACCGGCGATTTTTTTCCACAGATTATTTACTTTCTCATAGGCAATATATATACCGAATATGAACAAATTCGGTCGGTAAATACGAATTTTACAAATATCTCGAAACCAGCGCCATCTTTCGGATTTTTTTTATTTCACATTGCATTGTCTTCGGGTCCTCAACTATGTTCCAAATTTCAAGTACCTAGCTCAACTACCAGAGTTCTGCCTCGATCAGTTTGAAGTTCGGGTATAGCATACAACTCATTGTGTACGTATGTACGTTTGATACCCGGCAAACCGTAAACGTACGAGCTACAGCTCGTTTGTATGCTTTCATACTAAACAACATAGCGATCGAAAGGTTTGGTTTGAAACAAACATATGTACAGGTTGAACGATACGACCGCTGTATGATCGCACGAGTATACATATGTACTAGGGATTCCAATTTTTCCGATTTTTACGATCCCGGGATTTTCGGTATTTTCTTTTATAATCCCGGGATCCCGGGATTTATCCCGGGATTCGGACTTTAATTACACAGGCCGACAAAATTTCCAAAAAATTTTCTAACTCAAATAAAATTCTACTTTTCTAAAGGATTTCGGTGCGCTGATTCTGAATCTGAAGTCGGATTTTCGGTATTACGTGTAGGTTTTGAGATATTCATGTCCAAAGAGGCGAAAAATGCGATTTCTTGCAATATTCACTGCTCAATCTGTTAAATTACTTACTTTCATTAAAAGATGATTGCAGCTATTGAAAGAACGATCATTTCTCTTACTTTTTTGGGTATCTTATTGAGGTATGTATCTACGTTGTCTTCAAAAGAAATGATCGTGCTTTCAATAGATGTAATCAGTTTTTAATGAAAGTGAGTAATTTTAAAAATATTGAGGAGTGAATATGGCCACAAACTGCGTTTTTCGCCTCTTTGGACATGAATATCTCAAAAACACACCGAATACCCTTTTGAAACGTAGAATTTTATTTATGTTACAAAAATTTTTCGACCAGTATTATTTTCCCACATTTGGGGTTGAAAAAAGTAAATATATATTTCGAGGAACGCTACAACTTTAAAATGAAAAGAAAAAATAGATTTTTATTGCCATTTTTTATTATTTCATTAGTAACAAAATAAAAAGGAATGTAAAATCATGCGTATTATTTAATAATACCTAAGAGTTACTTTAAAAAGCACAACCAACAACGAAAATTACATACATTTGGTGAACAAAACATTTTCCTTTGCAGTTGGTACTTTTAGGATATTAATAAAAAGGCTTGCAATCATTTGATAATTTCCAATAAAAAATTTTTTAGAAAATAACGACGCACTTTGTTTAAGCGAATAAGCTTTCCGAAAAATTCAGAAAATTAATGCAACTTCTGAATAGATAAATATCGGAGGCACAAATTTTGATATGAATTCCGAGTATGCAGCTGCGTATTTAATTTTGGTACAGTGTTGTAAGACTATCAAGTCTAATTAAAATTTTGTTTCCATTTTCTTCCACTATTTACTTTCCATGTGGGAAAATTCCAAAAAACATTTGAGAAATAAATGACCAAAAATCAGGAAATTGAAATTATCAAATGAATTTTGCCACAAGCTAAAAGCTTTAAAAATACATAACATACGTTTCCTTACAACGCGTACTTCAACACAAAAAAATTTAATTATTAAAAAAAATCAAAAATTTTAATCCCTACTTTGACAAATGGACTTTTTTCTTCTAGCAAAAATGTCGCACATTCTTCCGGCTGTCACATTTTTTTGTTCTCTTCCATACCGACTCAAAACTTTTTAGGGCTGTTTGTTCTATTGACAAAATATAAAACTGGCCCGACTACGTGCAACATTTTCTGCTCTTAGCACAAGTAAAGGGTTGCATTATTTTTGTTTCATTCATCACATGAATAATGCAACATTTTAATAGGGCACAGGACACACGTTGATAATGCTGCAATGTAATAATGCAAGATTTTCACTCAGAATAGGAAATGCTATTAGTATACAGATCTGAGACCAATAAAAATTATATAAAATATAACTTTTCTTTGCTTTAATAGCGGAATATTCTCTCTTTATCTTATCCCGAAAATCCCGGGATAAAATTCTAGCTATCCCGGGATTTTCGGGATGTCAAAAAGGGCGGGATCCCGGGATCCCGGGATCCCGGGATTGGAGTCCCTAATATGTACATACTATAACGAACCGATCGATCAGTTGATCGATCGCGATCATTGCATGTTTATACGATCATTCGACTGTACGAACATAGATACAAAAGGTGAAGTTAAATAAAAGCTTGTAATAAAAATAGGTAAAAAAACTTTTTAAGTTAAACGGTTTTATGTTATACATACATTGCAATGTTTAAGATAAATGTACTAAAAACAAAAAAATTATAAAATAGATACAGTCGTGGGAATTATAAACATTTGCATAGACTAGACTAAAATAAAACCGGGGGGCACGTCAATTGTCTACAAATTATCGACTTAATGTGCGATAGAAGAATCGTTTAATTCGTCGTTAGGCAGTTGGCCCGCAGACGGTGAGGAAATTACTTACTATTTTCTTGCTCATGGAAATTCCAAAAGTTATACACTTCATGTTAATAAAAGAGATGTTTCAACTAGTTTATCGTTGGACATTCACACGAGGAATCGTTTCACTGCTCGTAGTTTGTCTTTAATCGACAAAACATATGATAAAAGTACTACTCGCTCACCACTATGAAACCCTAAAACTCGCTTATAATCGAGCTTGCTAGCTTTTTTCCACATTCTAGCCCTACTTATCACACGTCCATCGTTGTCGGTTGAACAACTGCCTAATTATAGTGTAACATTACAAAACAAACATTTTAATCAACGATTGTAGACAATTGACGTGCCCCACGGTTTTATTTTAGTCTAGTCTATGCAAATGTTTATAATTCCCACGACTGTATCTATTTTATTATTTTTTGGTTTTTAGTACATTTATCTTAAACATTGCAATGTATGTATAACATAAAACCGTTTAACTTAAAAAGTTTTTTTACCTATTTTTATACCTTTCATGAGAATGAAGTGGTATTATAACTTTGTGCCGAAAATCAAATCTTGAAAGTACTAGAAGGAGGCGTGACAGACCCATCAATATATATACCGATATAATCAGAATCATTAGCTGAGTCGTTTAAGCCATGTCCGTCTGTCCGTCCGTCCGTCCGTCCGTCCGTCCGTCTGTGTGAACGCAAACTAGTCCCTCAGTTTTTGAGATATTTGATTGAAATTTGGAACACGGGTGAGTTTTGATGCTCAATCGATCGTCTGTCGGAATTGGCCGAATCGGACCACTATAACATATAGCTCCCATACAACCGATTGTTCAGATTTATACATTTTGGGGTATAACTTCTCCCTTCTTACAGCTAAGGACACGAAACTTTGGAGTATTTGTACCCATATTGACCCAAACAAGGTTACTGAAAATTGTCAAGATCGGACCACTATAACATATAGCTGCCATACAACCGATTGTTCAGATATACACATTTTGGTGTATAACTTCCCCATTTAAACAGCTAAGAACATGAAATTTTGAAGTATTTATACACATGTTGGCCTAAACAAGATTACCGAAAATTGTTAATATCGGATCACTATAACATATATCTCCCATACAACCGATTGTTCAGATATGGACATTTTGGGGTATAACTTCTTCATTTTAACAGCTAAAAGCGTGAAATTTTGAAGTATTTGTACCCATGTTGGCCCAAACAAGGTAAGCGAAAATTGTCCGGATCGAAGCACTATAACATATATCTCCCATACAACCGATTGTTCAGATATGGACATTTTGGAGTATAACTTCTTCATTTTAACAGCTAAGGACATGAAACTTTAAAGTACTTGTACCCATATAGGCCCAAATAGGTTAGTGATGGGCGAGTCCGAGATGTTTTATTCGATTCTCTCGATTGTTGAAACATCTCGAATGCTCTCGATGGTTTTCATTCGTATTCGAGTCAAGTCGTAAATGGCCGTCAGTCGAAACAATCGCTAAAACATCTCGGACTCGCCAACGATTCCTCTCGTTTTCAAAGCAACCCTACAACATCTCGGACTCGCTGCAAAAAATACATAATAATTGTTGTTGCCGCTTGAATATTAAAATTGCTTTACAAAACATACAGAGTGGTACAAATCTATTGCCGTTGTTGCTACTCGTAAAATTCATTTGTCTCATAAGCGTCTCGCTTCAGAAAATTTATTAATGTTTAAATAATTAATTATTATTATTATGCACGACACTGTTTAGTTGTGATTGCAATAATGCAGCGTCTATGTATAGCATATTTTTCAATTTGGTTAATTTATTTATGTATTTGCCTCACTTCCATTAAAAATCCTACTTTCTTTATCAACAAACCTCATTCAGTTTATTTTATCAACTAAAACATATCATCAAAACAACAGCCGGCCCGCCGACTCGGAACAATCGCAAAAACATCTCGCTTGTGTAGTCGAGATGTCATCGAAACAACCTACGACTCGCCGACTCGGAACAATCGCAAAAACATCTCGCTTGTATAGTCGAGATGTCATCGAAACAACCTCCGACTCGCCGACTCGGAACAATCGCAAAAACATCTCGATTATGTAGTCGAGGAGCGAGTCAACTTTTGACTCGATTGTGATTTTGCAACGATGGCGATTCTCTCGATTGTCTAAACATCTCGGACTCGCCCATCACTAAAATAGGTTACCGAAAATTTTCAAGATCGGACCACTATAACATATAGCTGACATACAACCTATTGTTCAGATATACACATTTTGGTGTATAACTTCCCCATTTAAACAGCTAAAGACATGAGATTTTGAAGTATTTGTGCAAATGTTGGCCTAAACAAGGTTACCGAAAATTGTCAAGATCAGACCACTATAACATATAGCTCCCATACAACCGATTGTTCAGATATACACATTTTGTCGTATAAATCCTCCATTTAAATAGCCCAGATACCATTTTTATACTCAGCTGTACTAGTACACAGAGTATTATAGTTTTGATTTCATAACGGTGGATTGTAACAGAACGAAATAATCGAGATAGATATAGACTTATATATATCAAAATGATCAGGGTGAAAAGAGAAATCGATTGAGCCATGTCCGTCCGTCCGTCCGTCCGTCAGTCCGTCCGTCCGTCCGTCCGTCCGTACGCACTCTAACTCGCGCAAAAATTGAGATATTTTGATGAAATTTGGAATGCAGGTTGGTATCGAGACTGGCACGTTTGGTATTGAAAATGGGTGAAATCGGACCATGACCACGCCCACTTTTCCTATATAGAAAAAATCGTAAATTTGGTATCTCAGTCACTAATATAGCTGGAGCGATGAAATTTCACCCACGTATTGAGCTCAGGCTCTTATGAAGAAATTTGATGAGATTTTGGAAAATGGGCGGTGCCACGCCCACTTATTAAGGGCCAAACATTGAAAGTGTTATATGTCATAACTCAGAAACCGTTGAAGATATATCGATGAAATTTGGTATGCGTGATTTGCTTACTTAGACAAATGTTTTGACGGAAAATTGTCAAAATCGGCTGACGGCTACGCCCACTTTTATATATGGGAACTATAAAGGGGCCTAATAAAAACATTTTAAGCGATTTCTCTGTCAAATATACAGATAATTCATTGAAATTTTGTGCAAGGAGTCCAACTACGGACGTAAAACAAAAAATACTAAAATTTTGGAAAATGGGCGGTGCCACGCCCACTTATTAAGGGGCAAATATTGAAAGTTTTATAGGCCATAACTCAGAAACCGTTAAAGATATATCGATGAAATTTGGTACGTGTAATATATTTACTTAGAAAAATACGTGGACGAAAAATTACCAAAATCGGGTGACGACCACGCCCACTTTTATATATGGGTATTATAAAGTGACCCAGTAAAAACATTTTAAGCGATATCTCTGTCAAATATAAAGATATATCATTGAAATTTTATGGCAGGAGTCCAACTATGGACATAAAACAAAAAACACAAAAATTTTGGAAAATGGGCGTGGCACCGCCTCCTTTTAGACAAAGGAATCTACGAGATTTCGGAGCCCATAACTGGACAAACAATTGAGATATTATGACGAAACTTGGTTTATACACTTTTATAACTTGTGTTAATAGACAGGCAAAAATTTATTGAAATCAGTTTATGACCACGCCTACTTTTTAACAAAGATATTTCTGGAACACCCTTTGGGAATTTGTAACGTGACATCTTTGTAACTAGAAGTCATAAAGGAATGAAATTTTGAACAAAGAATAATATGCTTAGTTGGATGACTGGTAAAAATGTTGAAAATGGGCGTGGCTACGCCCACTTTATGCAGCACTCGCTTTATATAAAGTACACCGTGTTTCCATCAAACGCAAACAAATTATGAAAGCATACAGCTGAGTATCTAATGTTCGATTCCACTTGAACTTAGGCTTTCTTACTTGTTTCTAATAAACCGTTCCATATATAACCCACAAAATTGAAATTATAAATTATACTAAATCAGGCTATGTACATACATACATAGGTAGCTTTTCATTTCCCCACTCATGAAAGGTATGAAGTCTTCGGTACGGCCGAAGACAGCCGCGCTCTTACTTGTTATTTCCTAGTTTTTAGTTTTTATTTCGCATTCTGTTTAATTCATTTAGTGCTTCATTATTGCAAGGTTTCTTGCCCGTTAGTTTATTGCAGTCCAACGCCTCTAAACGTAGTCCCTGCAAATAGGATTTTCAGTTTTAATTACCCCGATCTCAGCTCCACCTAGCGGAATTTTTTTTTAAGAAAATATTTCTTATCAAGGTAGTAATACATGTTCCGAATTTCAGCCAAATCGGACCATAAATGCGATTTTTGTAAATATAGCGACCCACGCGCCACCTATCGGAAGTTTTTTTTTGGAAAATATTTCCTTTCAAGGTAGTAATACATGTTCCGAATTTCGGCCAAATCGGACCATAAATGCGATTTTTGTAAATATAGCGACCCACGCGCCACTTAGCGGAGTTTTTTTTTTAAGAAAATATTTCTTTTCAAGGTAGTAATACATGTTCCGAATTTCAGCCAAATCGGACCATAAATGCGATTTTTGTAAATATAGCGACCCACGCGCCACCTAGCGGAATTTTTTTTTAAAGAAAATATTTCCTTTCAAGGTAGTAATACATATTCCGAATTTCAGCCAAATCGGACCATAAATGCGATTTTTGTAAATATAGCGACCCACGCGCCACCTATCGGAATTTTTTTTTCATAATATTGCATTGTCATCGGGGTTATACATACGTACAAAATTTCAGATTAATCGGTTGACAGGAAGAGGGTGAAATTTGAATAACTAAATTTGACCCAAGAATAAAACAAACGGGGTGAGCTAAATAAAACCGTTTAAAAAGGGGGGTTTTCCATATATACATAGACATATAGTTGTAAAGTGAGAGAGTGCGAGTAAAACTGATTTAATGTACAAATACTTACTCTGGAGTTTGTACTTTCATTCATGCAGATCTCTGACGAATGCTTGTCGTTTCTTTGGCTTTTACCCTTTCGAAAACACCTTGTGACAAGTAAGGATGGCACATCCGGGCACCGTTCTAAAAATACTAAACTAGAAAAATTCACACGAAAACAAATATTATACTACTATACAAAATCAAAAAGTCACACTAAAGTTATACTTCGTCGATTCGACGATTACATAGACAAGAATATGCGGTGAACGTCCGTTCACTATAAGCTTTCGCAATCAACTAGCATTGCTGAAAAATACAGCGCAATTCGATAAAAGATAAACAAGATACGGGAGTAAGATTGGGAGGTCGTCGTCGAATCAACGAAGTGTAACCGTCCAGGGTTAAAGAAAAAGTCTTAGATTACCGTATTGCTCACCATTATATCCCTATCCCTACCCCTATCCCTATCCCTATCCCTATCCTTATCCCTATCCCTATCCCTATCCCTATCCCTATCCCTATCCCTATCCCTATCCCTATCCCTATCCCTATCCCTATCCCTATCCCTATCCCTATCCCTATCCCTATCCCTATCCCTATCCCTATCCCTATCCCTATCCCTATCCCTATCCCTATCCCTATCCCTATCCCTATCCCTATCCCTATCCCTATCCCTATCCCTATCCCTATCCCTATCCCTATCCCTATCCTTATCCTTATCCATATCCATATCCATATCCATATCCATATCCCTATCCCTATCCCTATCCCTATCCCTACCCCTATCCGTATCCCTATCCCTATCCCTATTCCTATCCCTAACCCTATCCCTATCTCTATCCCTATCCCTATCCTTATCCCTATCCCTATCCCTATCCCTATCCCTATCCCTATCCCTATCCCTATCCCTATCCCTATCCCTATCCCTATCCCTATCCCTATCCCTATCCCTATCCCTATCCCTATCCCTATCCCTATCCCTATCCCTATCCCTATCCCTATCCCTATCCCTATCCCTATCCCTATCCCTATCCCTATCCCTATCCCTATCCCTATCCCTATCCCTATCCCTATCCCAATCCCAATCCCAATCCCAATCCCAATCCCGATCCCGATCCCGATCCCTATCCCAATCCCAATCCCGATCCCCATCCCCATCCCTATCCCTATGCCTATCCCAACCTCAATCTCTATATCTATATCTATATCTATATCTATATCTATATCTATATCTATATCTATATCTATATCTATATCTATATCTATATCTATATCTATATCTATATCTATATCTATATCTATATCTATATCTATATCTATATCTATATCTATATCTATATCTCTATCTATATCTATATCTATATATATATCTATATCTATATCTATATCTATATCTATATCTCTATCTATATCTATATCTATATCTATATCTATATCTATATCTATATCTATATCTATATCTATATCTATATCTATATCTATATCTATATCTATATCTATATCTATATCTATATCTATATCTATATCTATATCTATATCTATATCTATATCTATATCTATATCTATATCTATATCTATATCTATATCTATATCTATATCTATATCTATATCTATATCTATATCTCTATCTATATCTATATCTCTATCTATATCTATATCTATATCTATATCTATATCTATATCTATATCTATATCTATATCTATATCTATATCTATATCTATATCTATATCTATATCTATATCTATATCTATATCTATATCTATATCTATATCTATATCTATATCTATATCTATATGTATATCTATATCTATATCTATATCTATATCTATATCTATATCTATATCTATATCTATATCTATATGTATATCTATATCTATATCTATATCTATATCTATATCTATATCTATATCTATATCTATATCTATATCTATATCTATATCTATATCTATATCTATATCTATATCTATATCTATATCTATATCTATATCTATATCTATATCTATATCCCTATCCTATTAAATTTTAAACTTTCATTGGTGGTAAGATTTTATTTCAACGAAAAAATTTTAATTTTTGATTTGAAATCCCAAATTGCTTTTTCGAGAAATGAACAGTATAAAAGGCTCACTTATAGTTATTAGACAATTTGAATGAACGACTGTGTGGCGTTGTTTGAATGGAGAAACAAACAAACACAAATTAATTATGGAAACTGATAAAATGAAGAAGGAATAAAATGAGAAATGGAGGATAGGAAAAAGATACAATATAGAAAAGGATGATGGTCATGTTGGGGGGAGAACAATATGGAAGAAAAGGAGAAAAAGAGGATAGGAAAGAAGATACGAGTACAATAGAGAAAAGCATGAAGAGCAGGGATGGAAAGTAATTGTTATTTTTGAAATTTCAACTCAAAAAGTCAAAGGGAAAGGGTCAATATTTTTAACATTTATATTAGTGATGGGCGAGTCCGAGAGGTTTTATTCGATTCTCTCGATTGTTGAAACATCTCGAATGCTCTCGATGGTTTTCATTCGTATTCGAGTCAAGTCGTAAATGGCAGTCAGTCGAAACAATCGCTAAAACATCTCAGACTCGCCAATGTTTCCTCTCGTTTTCAAAGCAACCCTACATTTCGGACTCGCTGCAAAAATTCATAACATTTGTTGTTGCGGCTTGAATATCAAAATTGCTTATGCCTATATGACACAACATTTTTTCCCTGGTTTTTTTGGTTTTGAAAACCCACCGAAAGTCAAAATACAAAAACAATTCTTCTATAGGTTGAAAAGAGACAAATACTCCCTCAAAAATAATTTGATTGACATTAAACTTCAAACTAAATGTAAATAATATTTATTTTAAAAATTATTTTTTTTGAAATTTGATTTAAATTACTATATTTAAAATTAATTATAAAAAAGTTATGAAACCCAAAGGGCAGGATAGCTTTGTATTCCGTGTTATAAAGGGAAGCCAGTACGCAATATAATTTTTCCTGCGGACTTCTTCTTTACCCTTACGGCTAAAGCAGAAGCTTACAAGAGGCAAATTTAAAATTTGTATTTCCATATATTTTTTTATTTTAAATATAATTTATTTTATGGTTGTCAAATTGGAAAAATTGTCAGAAAAAATGACCGAATGCCAAAAAACCTACCTTCAATATAGCTTGCTCGCTTACACCAACGCAAAACTGTATTTGACCATCACCTTCACACAAAAAACCTGGTAGAATACCAGAAAAAAAACGTAGTGTCATATGGGCATTAAAAAAAGTATACAGTGGTACAAATCTATTGCCGTTGTTACTGCTCGTAAAATTAATTTGTTTCGTAAGCGCCTCACTTCAGAAAATTTATTAATGTATTAATGTTTAAATAATTAATTGTATTTATTAAGCACGACACTCTTTAATTGTGATTGCAAAAATGCAGCGTCTATATATAGCATATTTTTCAATTTGGTTCATTTATTTACATATGTATTTGCCTCACTTCCATTAACAATCCTACTTTCTTCATCAACAACACTCATTCAGTTTATTTTATCAACTAAAACAAATCATCAAAACAACTGCCGGCCCGCCGACTCCGAACAGTCGCAAAAACATCTCGCTTGTGTAGTCGAGATGTCATCGAAACAATCTCCGACGCGCCGACTCGGAACAATCGCAAAAACATCTCGGTTGTGTAGTCGAGATGTCATCGAAACAACCTCCGACTCGCTGACTCGGAACAATCGCAAAAACATCTCGATTGTGTAGTCGAGGACCGAGTCAACTTTTGACTCGATTGTGAATTTGCAACGATGGCGATTCTCTCGATTGTCTAAACATCTCGGACTCGCCCATCACTAATTTATATCTACCATTGTGATGCTCGTGGGCCACAGATGGCCAATCCAATGTGATTTTTATTTTTTTTTATTTTTTTTTTGAATTTCGAAAAAGTCAAAAAATAACTATAAAATTTTAACTTTTAGTTTTTAAGTCAGAAAATATTAAACTTTGACTTTTATTTTTTACGTCAAAAATAAAAGTCAAAATGGCGTAGATCAATGATTATTGGTATCTGGGTCATATTTGGTATATAGGTCGATGCGTATACCAATTCGGAAGCGAATGGGAATACCGATTACCGAATACGAATACCGAGTACCGAGAACCGAATATGCATACGAATATGCATATGAATATGCATGAATATGAGTATAAAAAGTGTGTGAAGGGGAATGCGGATACCAATATGAATATTAATATGAAAAGTAGGTGAATGCATACATATTCATATCATGACATCACATCATGACATCACATCACCACACCACATCATGACATCATATCATGACATCACATCGCAATTGTATGTGTATTCGTTTCTCGGAACACGGTATTCGTATTCGGTGTTCGGTATTCGCTTTCGCTTCCGTATTGGTATACGCATCGACCTATATACTAATTAAGACGCAGATACCAATAATTACACTGGATTTGGACGAGACTACCCTATATATATGTAAAATCGGTCGCTGATTCCGAAAATCGGGTTCATTTTTAATTCTATGGGAAGGTTTTTGAGATATCGGCAATTTACCGTTATTTGGCCAATGGCTCCACTTAATCCTGAATGCCTGTTTCACGCAGTGAGCTTTCTTCCTTGAGGTAACACTAAACGAAAGAAAATTAAATTTCCTTTTCATGGCTCCTATAACATTTTTCTCTAACTCTTATAGTTATATTGACGATTAAATTTGAATTTTTTCGATTTTTTACGATTTTTTGAAGAAAAACTTGACTTTGCCAGGCAATATCTTTAAAACCAATGCCTTCACCTTCGGTTTTACTCCTTTACGTGAAGCTCCATTCTATTGGGAAAAAGAAAAGCTATCAACGAAAAAAATCCATGGTAAAATGGAAAAGTAAAATTTTCAGGTTGAAGTTAACTTCTTAGGCGGCGATACAGAGTTTTTATGGAGAGTGAAATTTGAAATTTGATGCAATGAAAGTTGGCCTCTGAAATAGCAGCCATTTTTGCTGATTTTTAATTTTTAAAACAGGGATCTTCAGAAAGCCCTTACGGACGCGCGGGCACCGGCACATTGAAATAAAAATCATGGCCGACAATAAGAGCAAAAAAATTGCGACCGCCATTCCTCCATTATTAAAAGTACACACGAAAAATTTCGAAAACTTATAAATTGATAATTTTTTGAGAGGGGTGGATAAAGAGAATAAATTTATTTCTGGGTATTGTTTTGTTTGAAATATTTTACATATTTTTAAATTTTTAAATTTTTTTATTTTTATTTCCTTTTTGGTCTTGAAAAAAAACGAATAAATTTCACATATTAATTTATAGCTAAACAGCACCATCTGATTGAATTAATCTCATTAGTAAATATGTGTGATGCGTATTTTTAGGCACAAAGAAGTTTCCAATTTGCATACAGGTGAAGAGTGTTAAAAAATCTACATATCGCACCCTAAATACAAAAGGGTCACAACTCAAAATTTTCCAAAACTGAGTTTTTTGCATAAATTAATTCAGAGTACACATCTCTAATTACTGCAAAAATTTCGTTCACATAACTATCTTCTTTAACTGGAAAAATACAGTTATGTCTATTTTTATGTCAAGTGTGTTGCTTTTGCATGATCTACTAAAGAGAATTATTTTTAATTGTTGGGGTAAGTGGAAAAAAATTCAACAACTATTGGATGCACCGGGGATTGAACCCGAGTCCATTCCAACTTCAGCCGCAATGACCCAACGGATAAACACACTCGGCCATTGAGACTCTGTGCAAGCTGTTGGATTTTCCCCACTTTTGCCTTTTTCATTTTCAACATTAACGTTAGTGTGTATATGCTTTTGCATATATTCTCCACAAACGTGCTGAATTTTTGTTGTAGGCAGTTCGCAATGAACATTGTTGTTGGTATTTATTTTATGTATATACCAAACAACGTTATCCCCGGTGCATCCACTTCCGAAAAGAGTGCTGATGATCGAAAATGGTTTTTCGTGAAATAGCTATACACTCAACCTTCGCTGTAAATAGTTGTTGAATTTTTTTCCACTTACCCCAACAATTAAAAAATTGAATTAAAAATAAAAATTTCGTGCTAAGCACTAAAAACTCTTTCGAATTTTTTTTAGCTGTGTTAATGTGTTCAAGAACAGCTGATTACTTTTATTACACATAAAGAGTTTTATTTCGAGTTCTGTCTCTATAACTGTAAAAAGTGATAAATTTCGTGTTATATTATTTTGCATTGTGCCTCTTTAGTTGTGAAAAGTGAGTTCAATTACCAGTATTATTTATTTATGTGCCTTCTTTGATTAAATAATCGTGAGCGTCGTAAGTTTTATAATTTTTTTATATTTTAAAGTAGAAAAAAGAATTAAATGTTAATGATATTGGTATTAGTCTTTTGTTTGTTTACTTATTTTGCATGCCTTTTGTAAAATCTTAAATAATGTGCAATACAAAATTTAATTTTTAGTTGTGACCCCTTTGATGAAAATATCTGGCTCAAACCTTGAACATTACTTAAGCTCAATGGAAACTGATTGTAGGGCGCCTTGTCACAATGATGATAGTAGTACTAATGCATTTAGTGACTCAGGGAGTGAATTTTGTGTGTCCGGGAAAAGCAGCACCTCGGAAGAATACTCAGAAGAAGAAGAAGATATAAAAAGACTAATTAGGAAGAGAATACGTTCTAGATATACATATCAAAACAAGAAACAAGAATAATATTTTTAGCTTATGTGCCGTTTATTCAGAAAGGCTATCGCTTCCACAAATAAAGCAAAAGGACATAAAGGAACTGGTGGATAAAAATCATATTCCAAACAACTTTTATGAGTCTTATTACAAATACATATTTATTTATTACATATATTCAATGGCATTTAAAAATGTAAACTTTTGAAGATTTTCTTTTTTAATATAGTGAATTATTTTGATTTCTACTTTGTGCTACTTTGATACATATGTGTTAATGAAATGAGTAAAGCTTCATTTCAGAGTTGTATTTATTATAAGAGAAAAAATAAAAATGAAAAAATAATTATTATTGAAAGAAACATATTTTAAAAGTCTTTCCATAATAGTTATTTCTGAGATATTTTTTTAAGTATTTTTGTAATTATTATAAATGAGAAATTTTGTTTTATATCTTCAAAGACTTTTATGTTGAGACAAATTTGAAAAAAGTCTTTGAGTAATTATTATCCGCAACAAATTGTTTTTTAAGTCTTCAAAGACTTTTTCATTGAGACGAATTTCAAAAATATCTTTAAGTAATTATTTTGAGTAACAAATTTTTTTTTTATATATTTTCGATAAAAATCTTTCATACAATTTCAAATTGGAAATTTGCTTGAATTTTGAAGTACTTATATGAAAGTTATTTTTATTTCATACTTATATGAAAGTTATTGAAAATTTTCTGAGACTTTTTTGAACTTTGTCTCAATGAAAAAGTCTTTGAAGATATAAAAAACAATTTGTTACTGATAATAATTACGCAAAGACTTTTTTAAAATTTGTCTCAATATAAAAGTCTTTGAAGATTTAAAAAATATATATTTGAAATAACTAGTATTATGGAAAGATTTTTAAAATATAACTTTCTGAATAATAATTATAGAAGATTTTTATCATTTTCAGCAGGAAAAAAATATTATCAAAAGACTTTTATAATTCTGAAGAAAATTTGTAAGACTTTTTTATAATTTCAAAATGAAATAATAATTATTCTACATCTCTGTTTTATTTCAAAATAAAAATATTTAAATAAAAACATACATTTCATCACTCCTGTGAATTTTCTTATTATTGTTATTCTTCTATTCAGTCGGCGGTTAGGAAACTTATAAAATTAAAACATTTTATCAGTTAAAAAGGCACAACTTAGGATAATATCACTAGTTAAACGAAAAAATTTCAGTTAAAGAGTCATAAATCAAAATTTTGTTTTATTTTCGCAAACGTCCCAATAAACACAACGGATTCGCCTCGAATTCGTGTCGGATTCGCTTTCTCTGATTATATTATCGCGGCAATAGTTCGCGGCGATAGATCGGCGAATCCGAATTCGTAGGCATGTCACCTATCACTAGCGATTCGAGAATATGTTCATTCTCGGATCGCTGGCGATTCGAATTTTTTATCATTAGCGATTCGAGAATTTTTAATTTCTCTGATCGTTGGCGATTCGAAAATTTGTTCATTAGCGATTCGAGATTTTTTTATAAATGGCGTTTCGAAAAATTAAAAGTTCAGAGTTTGGTTTACTGGCATTGGGTTAAGTCCGTATAAAATAATACAAAGCATTTAAAATATCTTTATAAAGAAAGTTTAACTTTCAGTAAATACCAAAAGCTTTTCAAATAAATTTAAGCAGTAAATAAAGTCCCCATATTTAAACAATTTTGAGTTGGTTTTTCTACATACTCGTATCTATTTAATTATAAACTGATTTAATCTACTTTCGCGAACTCGCCTAGAATTTGCCACGATAACATCTGCGGTACTGTGATATGCGAGTTCAGGTATACATGTAAAATTTCAGAACTATAATGATTTTTTAGTGCAAAACCATTTAAAAAAAATAGAAAAAAAAATGATATCGCGAAAATTGATTTTCTCGAACTTGCCGCGAACTCGTGACGAGTCCGAGAAATTACATTCGCGAAAATCTGCTTTCGCGAACTCGCCTCGAATTCGCCGCGATATCATCCTCGCGTCTGTGTTTATTGGGGTAATATAAAACTAAAAAAAAATATAGCAGAACCTTCTTCAATATTGTATATTTTGATGATGGAACAATATTTTCTTTAAATATTACAATAATTTTTACATAAAACGTTTTTCGTCTCTCCTGAAAATCTTAGTATTTTGAGTTGTGACCCTTTTGTATTTAGGGTGCGATATGTAGGTACATACACATATCACTATTGAATTTCTTATCAAATCTTAAATTTCTAATCCAGGTCAAGCCAGTTTTTTAGTCCTTTTTTCCTTTTTTATTAAATAATTTTCTTTATAATTTTTCATTGAATAAAAGTGCCACCCGAATATCGGGGGTTACATACATAGATATTAATTATACCTTTCATGAGAATGAAATGTTATTAAACCTTGTGCCAAAAAATGTTTGTTGAAAGTACCAGAAGGAAGCGTGGGATGTATACCGATATGATCAGAATCACGAGCTGAGTCGATTAAGCCATGTCCGTTTGTCCGTCCGTCTGTCTGTGTGAACGCAAACTAGTCCCTCAGTTTTTGAGATATCTGAATGAAATTCGGAATACAGGTATGTTGTTATGTGCAGCTGATCATTTGTCGGAACCAGGCCGAATCGGACCACTATAATATATAGAAAACAACCGATTATTATACTCAGCTGTACTAGTACACAGAGTATTATAGTTTTAATCCCATAACGGTGGATTGTAACAGAACGAAATAATCGAGATAGATATAGATTTATATATATCAAAATGATCAGGGTGAAAAGAGAAATCGATTGAGCCATGTCCGTCCGTCCGTCCGTCTGTCCGTCCGTCTGTCCGTCTGTAAACACTCTAACTCGCGCAAAAATTGAGATATTTTGATGAAATTTGGAATGCAAGTTGGTATCGAGACTGGGACGGTTGGTATTGAAAATGGGCGAAATCGGACCATGACCACGCCCACTTTTCCTATATAGAAAAAATCGGAAATTTGGTATCTCAGTCACTAATATAGCTGGAGCGATGAAATTTTACCCACGTGTTGAGCTCAGGCCCCTAGGAAGAAATTTGATGAAAGTTTAGAAAATGGGCGGTGCCACGCCCACTTATTAAGGGTCAAACCTTGAAAGTTTTATATGTCATAACTCAGAAACCATTGAAGATATAGCGATGAAATTTGGTACGCGTGATATACTTAGGCAAATGTTTGGACGAAAAATTTCCAAAATCGGTTGGGTCTTATAAAGTGACCTAATAAAAACATTTTAAGCGATATCTCTGTCAAATATAAAGATATGTCATTGAAATTTTGTGGCATGAGTTCAACAATAGACCGGAAACAAAAAATAGAAAATGGGCGTGGCACCGCCTCTTTTTAGGCAAAGGAATATACGAAATTTCGGAGCCCATAACTCGACAAATAATTGGGACATTAAGACGAAACTTGGTTTATACACTTTTATAACTTGTGCTAATAGACACGAAAAAATTTATTCAAATCGGTTTATGACCACGCCTACTTTTTAACAAAGATATTTCTGGAACACCCTTCGGGAATTTGTAACGTGACATCTTTGTAACTAGAAGTCATAAAGGAATGAAATGTTGCACAAAGAATAATATTCATACGCTTGGTTGGATGACTGATAAAAATGTTGAAAATGGGCGTGGCTACGCCCACTTTATGCAGCACTCGCTTTATATAAAATACACCGTATTTCCATCAAACGCAAACAAACAATGAATGCATACAGCTGAGTATCTAGTGATCGATTCCACTCGAACTTAGGCTTCCTTACTTGTTCAGATATACATGAAATTTTTGGGGTGCAATTTCTGCATAACTTCCCCATTTAAACAGCTAAGGACATGAAACTTTGAAGTATTTGTACACATGTTGACCTAAACAAGGTTACCGAAAATTTTCTAGAGCGGACCACTATAACATATAGCTCACATACAACCGATTGTTCAGATATACATATTTTGTCGTATAACTCCTCCATTTAAATAGCCCAGCCACAATTTTTGTAATAAATCCTTCCATAAATAACCCACAGAATTGAAATTATAAATTAATAGTAAACCCTGCCACGCGATGCTGTGGCTGTGGAAGACCACTTATTGCCACATAAAATGAAGCATATAGGTACATACATACATAGTTACCGGTTATTTTTAGATTTTTTATACAAATATTTTGTCCGAGGAGCCCCATAGCGAAGTTTTATGCCGAATAATTCTCTAGAATATGTTAACCTTAAAGCGACCTCCAAAAGGCTATTTATTGCAATCCTCTTTCTCTTTCTAGTTTCCTTTCTTCTCCTCTTTATCTTCGCTTTCATATGACACCTCAAATTTAAAAATCAAACAAACTATAGCGTAAAAATGAAATTTTGAACAATTGGCAACTCTTTTTGTAAAAATTATAATAAATTACTTATTTTCAAGCAAACCCCTTTCATATGACATCTCAAATTTAAAAATCAAACAAACTATATCGTAAAAATGAAATTTGGAACATGTGGCAACCCTTTTCAGAAATATTATACCTTCCTGCACATCTGCAGGTCAAGCCTTTTCATGTGACACCCGATTTTCGAAAATCGGTATAAAGGTGTAAAAGTTATGGTGCGTACAAAAAATCGCTTAGCGTACACTCAAAAAAAAAATTTCTCTCGATCATAGACATAATTTTCCTTATTTTGAACACGCGTCCCAATACAATATTTTCTTTGTTTTGTGTAAATTTTCTCAAAAATGTGGAAAAAACTTAAAAAAACATTCAAACAAATTCGTTGCCATGGGGATTTGTATGGGAATTTAATTTCTCAAAATTAAAGAAATCAAGTCTTCAAAACAAGGAAAGTTGGGAATGGAATGGCGCTTAAAGAATTTTTCATTATTTTAATGTATGAATTTTTTCAAAACAAGTATATGAAACCATGGTAACGCATGTAACAACAATATTTTATAAACCTTTTAACATGTTTTAAGGAAAATTTACTCAAAACAAAGAAAGTAGTGTTCAAAATAGGTAAACAATTTCTTTGACCCCTCCATATATTTTTTTTCTCTCAGTGTAATATATATAAAGATACTAAACAGGCTATGTACATATGTACATTACAGCGTATCGCGAAAATAAAAGTACGCCCTACGCCCCCCCCCCCCAAATTATTTCTTTTTCGAAAACATTTCTGGCAAAATTTTTTTTTTTTGGACACCGCTAGATGTCGCTAAAATTCGTTTTTTCATATCTTCGGTATTTATGGTCCGATCCCTAAGTTTGATACACCAATCTCTTTGGCTTGAGAGGACGGTTTCTAATTCATAATTGTATTAACCCTATGTACCACATTGGGGTCACTTCCACCCAGTACTTAGTTTATACCACCTTAATGTAACTTTTTTTGCCGGCATGTTAAACGTCGTCAAAAATATTAATCTTTTGCAAAACAAGTATTTCGATCGATTCAGTAGAACGGGATATAAAACAAATTTAAGATTCCGAGGAATATAAGTTTTTCGCTTCCTATGGTCTTTTAGGTTCATTTTACAAAGATTTTTTCTGAAGAGACTCCTACTGAAATTTTACGCCGAATAATTTTCTAGAACATTTTAACCACCTAGCACCCCTGAAAAGGGTTATTTTGACCCCTTTTTATACAGTCAGGAAATAGAGTATAGTCAGGAAATAGTATTTTTAAGGTCGCTAGAGGGCTAAAATGTTCTAGAAAATTATTCGCCATAAAATTTCAGTAGGTGGTATACACTAAGTACTGGGTGGAAGTGACCCCAATGGCGCACATAGGATTAATGCAATTAGAAAGTGGAAACCCTCCTCTCACGCCAAAAAGATTGGTGTATCAAACATAGGCATCGGACCATAAATGCCGAAGATATGAAAAAATGAAATTTAGCGACATCTTGCGGCGTCCAAAAAAAATAAAAATTTTTTGCAGACGGCCTAATGTACATAGGTAACTTTTCATTTCCCCACTCATGAAAGGTATGAAGTCTTCGGTACGGCCGAAGATAGCCGCACTTTTTATACTCAGCTGTACTAGTACACAGAGTATTATAGTTTTGATTTCCTAACGGTGGATTGTAACAGAATGAAATAATCGAGATAGATATAGACTTATATATATCAAAATGATCAGGGTGAAAAGAGAAATCGATTGAGCCATGTCCGTCCGTCTGTCCGTCTGTCCGTCTGTCCGTCTGTACGCACGATAACTCGCGCAAAAATTGAGATATTTTGATGAAATTTGGAATGCAAGTTGGTATCAAGACGAGAACGGATGGTATTGAAAATGGGCGAAATCGGACCATGACCACGCCCACCTCCCCTATATAGTAAAAATCCGAAATTTTGTATCTCAGTAACTAATAGAGCTGGAGTGATGAAATTTTACCCACGTATTGACCTCAGGCCCTTATGAAGAAATGTGGTGAAATTTTGGAAAATGGGCGGTGCCACGCTCACTTATTAAGGGGCAAACATTGAAAGTTTTATGAGTCATAACTCAGAAACCGTTGAAGGTATATCGATGAAATTTGGTGGGCGTGATATACTTACTTAGACAAATGTTTGGACGAAAAATTGCCAAAATCGGTTGACGACCACGCCCACTTTTATATATGGGTATTATAAAGTGGCCTAATAAAAACATTTTAAGCCATATCTCTGTCAAATATAAAGATATATCATTGAAATTTTATGGCAGGAGTCCAACTATGGACATAAAACAAAAAACACAAAAATTTTGGAAAATGGGCGTGGCACCGCCTCTTTTTAGAAACAGGAATATACGAGATTTCTTAGCCCATAACTCGACAAATAATTTATATATAATGACGAAACTTGGTGTGTACACTTTTATTACTTGTGGTAATAGACACGCAAAAATTTATTGAAATCGATTTATGACCACGCCTACTTTTTAACAAAGATATTTCTGAAACACCCTTTGGGAATTTTAACGTGAAATCTTTGTAACTAGAACTCGTAAAGGAATGAAATTTTGCACAAATAATAATATTCATATACTTAGTTGGATAACTGATAAAAATTTTGGAAAATGGGCGTGGCTACGCCCACTTTATGCAGCACTCACTTTATATAGAGTACAACGTGTTTCCATTAAACGCAAACAAACAATAAAAGCATACAGCTGAGTATCTAATGTTCGATTCCACTCGAACTTAGGCTTCCTTACTTGTTTTAATATAAAAACGAGCAAACAACCAATATAAAAACCAATAGGATGGGCTTGCCGATAACCATATCTAATAACAAGAACAAGCATTGCCCTTTCTATAAATAGAATTTGTACAAACAAAAACACACAACCACATGTATGTGCATGCGATAGTTTTCATTGCAATATCCCTGTAAAAAAATGTGCAATTAATCCCGATATACATGGATTTGTCCCGGATTTATTTCTTTCGGAAACAATCGGTCCACAAGTAGTCACCGATTGTTCCCGAACGGGAAAAATGTAGACTAAGTGTAGACCAATTGTTGCCGAACGGGTATAAATCTAGATTGATTATACGTAGGAATTTTACAAAAATATTCAATGTATGTATTAAAAAAACAATAGGGATGATGTATACTAATTTTGACAAAATTTTACCAAAAATATCCATTGAAAAATCAATTACGATTACACACTGAAAACTGGCTATTTAAGAAATTTTAATTTATTGAATAAATTTTTTTACAAAAGTAAAACTTATTGTATAATCTTTATTTAAATAGGCATGAACATTTACTCTAATGCACCGTATGCGGATACGTGTGCGTATGCGCATCTAAACGTTTTCTTACGTGCGGCCAGCGTTGCCACTAAAAAAATTTTAAATTTACCAAAATACAAAATAAAAGTAACCAAAACTAGAAAAAAGTAACCAAATTAAATTAATATAAACAGATCCAACGTCGAGCGAAATTTCGTCCCGTCGTAACGTCCTATCAACATTTAAAAACACAGAAAGAACAGAGCCAAAAAGCTGACGAAAATCGCCCGACGAAAATGCGCCAGAATAGATTTATTTCTAATGTGGTCGCTGGCTAATGTCAAATAAATTATTTGGACTTAAAAGCTTTTTAGTGCTTAGCACGAAAATTATTTAATTTAATTTTTTATTGTTGGAAAAATTTCAACAACTATTTCCAGCGAAGGTTGAGTATAGCTATTTCACGAAAAACCATTTTCTATCACTAGCACCCTTTTCGGAAGTGGATGCTCCTCACGAGGATCGAACCCGTGATACATTTCATCTTCAGCCGCAATGTGCGAACGCTTCTACACGCTCGACCACTGAGACTCTGTGAAAGCTGTTGAATTTTTCCCACTTTTGCCTTATTTACACTCAACATTCGCTGTAAATAGCTGTTGAATTTTTTGCATTTACCCCCAACAATAAATTATTTAGAATTTGATAAAAAAAAAAAATACAACAAAACAGTTTGGATAACAAATATTATATAGTTTGGAAAAATTTAAAGCGTATTCCTAAAAATTGAATGTAACCATGGTGTGCTCAATACATGGACCTTGAAGGTAACCAAAATCGTCCGAAAGTAGCCACGTAACCAACCGAAAAATTTGTAACCAATTTTGGTAAAAAGTAACCAAAGTGGCAACGCTGCGTGCGGCCCTGATTGCTCCAGTGTATGCGCATGGTTGCGTCTGTCAATTACACTACATATATTCATTTCCCGCTATTGTTATTTTTGAAAATACATATTTTACCAATTCACGAAAGATTTAATGAAATGCATAATGGATAAGGATTTAGAATTGATATTAATTAGAATTGATATTAATTATCCGTATATACGGAATACACTAAAATTAAAAAAAACGTACTATTCGGGTACGTGATTTGTATTTGGAAAAGGAAGTTAGTGGTTTTTTTTTAATTTGTTGAAAACCCGCGATTTGGATAAATTCCAAATTGATAATAATATAATAATAATAATACACTGGCGCTATTATAACTCTGACGAGTTTAATGACCAAGCTTCTCTCCCAATTCGGTGTGCTCCTTTTGTTTATCCTACTAATAAATACACATACGGGAACGGGATGAGTGAAACGGTCACAACAGTTAACGATGCCCTTAAGAATGTGATAGGAAATATCCCAAAACTTTTGGTCATGCCTGCCGGTCATATGACCGGTGAAATGACCTGCATAGTTCTTGCAGGGTATGTTCGCTCCTACTAATTGGGTGGACCTACAGTTTTATGCCGGCTCCAAACGGCGAATGCATTTTTTGTGAGAAGCTTTTTCATGGCAGAAATACTCTCGGAGGGTATGCCGCCCACTGCCGAGAGGTGAGCGCTGCTCTTAAAAAATCCAATAATGGGACTTTTACTAATTAGAAAATTTTTTTTTTTGGTATTTGCTCGGACTGGGGTTTGACCCGAGACCTCTGGTATAGCAGGCGAGCACTCTACCCACTGCACCACAGCGGCCACACATAGGTACCTTCAATAGTGTCTCAACTCAAAATTTTTTATCTTTCAGGAGTGCCGTTCAGAGTTTTTGACATGCGTACAAGATTTAGTGAAATAAAATCTTGCATGCATACATATGTATATATACCCTTAGGTTTACCAATACCCACCCGGGTGACCTTTTGCGTTTTCTTTTTGCGATTACTCAGCAACTATTGGACCGATTTTAAAATGCTTTTTACTCACTGATAAATTTTTCGAGTTCTTTCAAATAATAACAAGTTTGAACTTTTCTTTCATCTGGAATATACTTTTTTTGCGATTTTGACTTTTTATGTACGTAGTTTACCAATACCCACCCGGGTGACCCAGTACACTTTTCTATGAAAAGACGTGCATATGCACATATTCTTGTTGCTATAACTTTATAAATTTATTGTTTAACTATATTTTGATTGTTTTTATAAAGTTTATAGAAAATTTATAGAATAAAAATTTATTTCAAGCCAAGCGAAATGCCGAAGGATCTATACAACAATTTATGTATTTTGTTTGGCTGATACTTCGTTCATCACAAATGGGTTTATTGCATTTTATGCATAATTGACTAGTGTTTGGTTTAATTTTCATATCAAAACACTTATAACGTTTTCCTTTCTCTTTACTCTCATCAACCTGCTGGAAGGTTGTCCTTTTTATTAGAAATAAGGAAGGACATTGATAAATTCATTCTTTCTAGCAAATAGTTCCTAAGATACATACAATCGCCGATTTTATGTAGAACCTTCAAGTAATATTATTCCTAATGGACTTTAGCATAATTTAGATATGACAGAGCTTTCTGAGAAAGCCTGTGACTGAAGAAACTTGATATTACCTGGTTCATTTCCTCCGTATATTATAAATGCAGCAAGTGTTGCTACTTCTAGAAGCAAGGTCGGCAAAATTGTGAAAGATATTGTGTTAGGGAGCACAGAGCGGTTTCCGCTACATTGGTTAAAATATGTGTGATGTTTTTTATTTACTCATGTGGATCAAAGTACCGATGCCTGATCTAGAGCATTAAAAGATAATGCCAAAGCCAGAGAAAATCTCCTTTCATGCTGCTGACGGGTTGAATTCATTTAGAATATAATATCTACATACACACAAACACATACATATTTTATTTTAGTTTATTCTTCCCACCGTAAACATCATCCCACTAATCTTTGGCTAATGATACTTTTGTAAAAAAGTCCTTCACAACTCGCTCGCCTTGTTTTGATCGTTTTTTTTTGAATAATGGTATTTTGGATTTGAATGCTTCAACGCCAAATTCAAGTAGATAATTAATGTGTCGTAACCGTATTATTCATTAAACCTTTGCCTTAGGATTCAAAATTTTGAATTTTTTACTTTATATACACCCATTACGGGGTGTTTGTTTTTTTTTGTTGGCTTAATTTTACCAAATATAGTTAAATTAAACATTTTTAATCATTCACAGGCTTACATTTTACAATAGTAATAAATATGTTTGGGCAATAAAAAGTTAAAGCACGCGAAACGCCCGTAATGCAAGAAAATGTATATGGGTCACCCGGGTGGGTATTGGTAAACCTCGTATATAAAAATCTCTGGTAATCGTAAGGATACACCCAAAGTCAGATAATACGCAGTTCGCGAGTTCGTTGCGGTGGCTATCGACGATTCGGTAATTCGTTCGGTTAACATAATATTCCTGTTAAATAGCGCGTTGGGAAAGATATATTTTCAATGTGTGGAGGTAAATAAATGCGATAAAGAGTTGGTGCTGTGAGATTGGATGTAGTGATCGGCATACCATGCATCCGTGTTATTTCGACATGTGTTCAGTTGTTTTGAAATTTTTTAATTTTCACAGTTAAAGGCTTACTTTGTCAGCAAAGGTTCTTTTCCTTTTCTGCTTTTGTTCGTTTTTTTTGTGAAGTCTACATATGAGGACAGTTTAACCCTTCGCAGAAAAACGTAAAAAAATCTGTTCGCCATGTTGTTAGAAACGCTGTGAAACATTTCATTTTAGTTTCATTAGGTTTTACTAACACAAAGGATCAAGGTAGGCATTACAAAGACTGAAAAGAAAACAAAAACAACCTGATTTATGACACCAAAAGCATGAACAGACAGCCAAATCTGCTGATCACTAAATGTTGGAAAATACCTACTTATATACATTCATACGTATGTACATACATATATAAGCTTTTACTTAGGTTGTGTGCGAATTAACATCTCGTGTATAAAAATAAACAGAAGGACTGAGACGAAGTAAAAGAAAAAAGCAAACATTTGTGGTCAGCAAAATTAGATTTTATTGCTGACGAACAATAATAAGTTTCTTGAATTTAATAGGCATATTTGTCACCTTATTGATGGTTTTTGTATATTGTACGAAGTCAAAGCTTCCTTGTTTCCCATCGAAATTTAAATAAAATACAGAATACATTTCGTTGGCTTCGTGAACAAATGTGCTAAGTCCATTCATGGTAACTTTTCAGGAGAGGCAAAAAACTTCTAACTTTTTTTGTTGTTACTATTTTAAAAATCTAAATACGCAGTTTTCTTCCTCAGGTGGTCCTGCTAAAATACCAGTTGTCGGCACATTTTGAGATAAAGCTTGTACAAAGTTATGAGCTTCTTTAGGACTTAGCACGTTTGCTTTCTCCGATATCCTTTTTTTAGGTGGACTTAGTACATTTATTATACTCAACTGTACGTAGTAAAACTGAAATATTTTGATGAAATTTGGTACAGAGGTTCCTAACTAGACAGGGACGGTTGTTATTACAAATGGGCGAAATTGAATTATAACCACGCACACTTTCCCTATATAGTATATAACGAAAAACACGCAAAAAGACCTTATGCCGTTATAAAGAAATAAATTAAAATTCTCGAAAATAGGCGGTGCCACAACCACTTATGAAATGATAAAGTTTAATAAATCAAAAATAACTCAGAAACCGTAGTAGATATACATATAAATGAAACTAGCTGGACCCATGCGCATCTTGCGCAAAAAATAATAAAACATACGTGGCACCAGTCGATATGGTTTGTGCTGTTACGCTCATTTAAAAAAAATTATATTTATTTGGTTTTATGTCTACAGTGGAACTTATGGAACTTTCAATGAATTACTTATGTAGGTATATGTTTGACAAACATATCGCATAAAATGTTTTTATTATACCTACATACATATATATATATATAAGTAGTTATGTGTATTAAATTTGTTTATATATTGCACATATATTTTTATATATATGTATGTGGTCCCTGCCGACTTGGGTAATTTTTTTCCACAAGTTTGCCTTAGCAAGCAAATCAGTGGTTCAAGCTTAATTGATTCATCTGCTACAGTTCCTGAGTTTTTACTTATAAATCTTTGAAAATTTGCCCCTCTTGGCCCATTTTTCAAAATTTCAGCATGTTTCCTCATAACGGCATAACGTCATTTCATCACTCGGGCTTTATTAGTAACTGAATTATCAAGTTTTACGTGTTTTTCGAAATACATCCATATGCCTTATTTTCAACCCCAACTTTCTCTGTTCCCATTAGAATGTGTGTACCCAATTTCATTTAAATATTTCTATTTTTGCGCAAGTTAGAGTGTGTACGGCCGGACGGACGGACATGGTTCAATCATTTTTTGCATCCTGATCGTTTTGATATATACATATATGTAGGTTAGGTTAGGTTAGGTTGAGGTGGCTGTCTCCGCAATTCATGAAAGCGGGGACACACTTAGGCCGAGGTGGCCCATTGTGATACCACACGGGAGCCCTAGCTTCCTTATCCCTGTTTACAAACCTTTCCGGAAAAATTAGATTCAAAAGTATGATAAGATTAGATGCCGGTGAAGCTAAACCAGCGCGTTTGTTTCATGAAGCGCAGAAAATCTAGTGTCCTTGCATTTTCCATCTCCGCCAGGCACTCGAAAAAGTGTTTATGGAGGAAGCGGTACCTGGATAGCGACAGTGCGGGGAAGTGGCATAGATAGTGCTCAACACTCTCTATTTCCTCCACATCCCTACAGCTGCGGCAGAAGTCGTTTTTATATAGGCCCATGCGAGAGGCGTGAGTGCCCATAAGACAATGGCCTGTTAGAAGTCCCACCAGCGGACCTATAGAGAGCCGATTCAGATGCAGCACCGATACAGACCTAGCCTCATCCAGTCTAGGCCAGATTTGCCTAGAAATCACACAAGTTGACTCCTTGGCCCATCTAGCGTTAGCCTGTTCAATGGAGCGAGATCTCAACCAATGCTTGCATGAGTTAAGCGGGGGGCCAACCCATGCCGCAGATGTGATATCCTGCAAGCTTGTGCCTTCCCTTGCCAACTCGTCTGCAATGCAGTTGCCCCGAACGTTGCTATGGCCTGGAACCCAAATGACGTTCAGGTCGCACCTTTCGGCTAGTTTGTTCAAAGACTCCCTACATTTCATTGCAACTATAGATGTAGCATTGTTACTCTGTAAGGATTTTATGGCAGCTTGGCTGTCAGAGAAGATTTTGATAGAATTTATGTCTGGCAGATCTGTCAGGCGACGAGCTGCTTCCCATATGGCTATTAGCTCAGCCTGATAGACGCTGCAGTGATCAGGTAGGCGCAAACTTACTTTCAGATGAAGCTTTTCGCAGAAAAACCCACTTCCAACTCTATTGTTCAATTTAGAGCCGTCCGTGTAAATGTGCAGTGTATTAGGGTCGGGATCCCCTAAGTTCTTCCACTCGCTCCTCTCCGGGATTCTTGTGGAGAATTTGTTATCCCAACAAAAGGCTGGTATTGCATAGTCCAGCTTTAGAAAATTGGCAGGGACGTTACTAAGAATTTGAGCGTGCCCGAATCTGTTGTCCCTCCAGGGTTCGGTTGCATTGAGCCTTGCCGCGTTGCAGCTGGCAATGAGTTTCCCCTGTATATCCGTGGGGAGAAGAAATAGGATGGTTTCGAGAGCTTTAGTTGGGGTGGAGGGAAGGGCTCCGCTAATTAGCATGGAAGCCATTCGCTGCACTCTAGTTAATTTGCTCTTATTGGTTTCGAGTTCCAGTGCTGGCCACCATATGGTGACTGCATAGAAGAGAATAGGTCGCACTACCGCTGTGTACAGCCAATGGACGATTTGGGGGTTAAGTCCCCATCTCTTGCCTATCGCTGATTTACATGCGTAAAGTGCTAACATGGCTTTTTGGGATCGTACTTCTACGTTCCGTTTCCAGTTTAGTTTTCTGTCTAGAATAACACCAAGGTATTTAACCTCGGTAGAGAGTTTAATCTCCTTCCCATTTATGGACGGAGGTTTGAATTCAGGTATTTTATGTTTGCGGGTAAACAGAACCATTTCCGTTTTCTCAGAGCTGACACTGAGCCCGCATTTCAGAGACCAGGTTTTTACAATGTTGAGTGCATTTTGCAAAAGGTCGCTCAGCACCGGTATATGCTTGCCAGTCGCTGTCAGGGCGATGTCATCGGCGTACGCAATGACCTGGCAGCCCGTGTGCTGAAGTTTAGAGAGCAGGGTGTTCACCGTTAGGTTCCAAAGCAGAGGAGACAAAACTCCACCCTGGGGTGTTCCCCTGTTGGCATACCTAGTTATCGATGAATTACCCATTTCAGAAATAATGGCTCTTCTACTAAGAAGAAGTTCGACAAACCTCACGAGAGCCTCTTCTACCTCCAAGTCCCGTAGGGCGGTGGTAAGGGCTCCCGGTAGAACATTGTTGAAAGCTCCTTCTATGTCGAGAAAGATGCCCAGTGTGAATTCCTTAAAGGCTAGCCCCTTTTCTATCTTGGAAGTGATAGCGTGTAGAGCAGTCTCTACGGACTTGCCTTTGGAATAAGCGTGTTGAAAAGGAGATAGAGTATTCGCACGGAGCCTGATATAGACATCCAGCAATCTCTCAAGAACTTTGAGTAGAAAAGAGGTCAGGCTTATCGGCCTGAAACCCTTTGAGCTGCTGTAGGAGGCTCTGCCCCCTTTAGGAATAAAGATCACCTTCGCCTTGGTCCATTCCAGAGGAATGTATGACAGGTTGAGGCAGGCTTTATAGATAGGAACAAGTAGAGGGGTTAGAGTATCACTTGCTGCCTGTAATTCAGCAGGAAAGATTCCATCTATTCCCGGAGATTTGAAGGGTTTGAAGGATTTAGTTGCCCATTTTACCCTTGTGTTAGTAATTATGTGCTCCAAGTCATTAGATGTCCTGGGGTTAGAGTAGGTTCTATAAGGTTCCGAGGTGCACCCTGGGAAGTGTGTGGTGACCAGGGTGTTCAGAATATCAGTACTAGATGTGGCCCAGTCCCCATTTTGCATTCGGATACAGCTTGCGGGAACTGGGTTAGTAGAGAGGACCTTTCGTAGACGATTGGCCTCAGAGATTTCTTCTATGTCGCTAGCGAAGTTTTTCCATGAGTCTCTTTTAGCTCTTTGGATCGACTTCTTGAAAATTTTTAAGGCATCCCTGTAGGCTTGCCAGTTGTTTTCGCCTGGTTGAAGAGTTTTCTGCTGTTAAGCCGAAGCTTGGAGATCTCCGGGTTCCACCAATAAGGTTTCTTTTTACCCCGAACTTTGACCTCCGGGCAGGCACTCTTGAAAGCAGCGTTACAGGATTTAGTAACAAAGTCAACTGCTTCATAGATTTTAGACGATGTGTCCAGCACACCGAGAGAAACAGACCCGTTATTGGAGATAGGCGCTTCATCAGTTGTTAACGGTAGGCTTAACATACCGAGAGAAGCGTGCTCAAAGAGCGTAGCAGACAGTTTCTGATTAAACAGAGCCCAATCCGTACGCCTCCTGTTCCTGTATCCCGCTCTAAGCGGAGGTGTCAAGAGTAGATTAAAAGTTATATACATATGATCAGAGAAGGAGTTTTCTCCGGACACCTGCCATTCCTTGACATAGTCAGAAAGCGGGCCTGTGACCAGAGTGATATCAAGTACCTCACTCCTGTTTGCGGTGACAAAAGTAGGTTTGCCTCCAGAGTTACATATAGATAAATTATTAGATATAATAAAATCAAAAAGAGACTCACCCCTCGCGTTTACATCCGATGAGCCCCATGTTGTGTGGTGGGCATTGGCATCGGCCCCGATCAGCAGTTGGAGCCCTAAACGTTCGGCTTCCTTAACCGCACCAAGTAGCCGATCTTGCCCAGAAATGGGGCGGTCATACGCCAAATAGACAGAGGCGATCCATATCGGTTTACCTTTCAGCTCGAGGCTGATGCAGACCATATCTTCGTCGCTGAAAAGAGATACCATAAAGTAGGAAAGAGTTTTGTGTATTAGAATACATGATCTGGTCCTACCTGTCGCAGGTGCTGCCACCACATTGTAGTCCCCAGATTTGAGGCCACAGACCCTGGTTCCAACGACCCAAGGCTCCTGGACCAGAACGATCGCCTCAGCAGTCTTGCTGAGACGTAAGAGTAGTGCAGCCGAAGCTGCTTTGGAGTGATGCAGGTTAATTTGCAGTACCTGCATCATTTTGGTCGTCGGAATGCATCTCGACGTCCGCCGCTACTGTACCCGCTCCTTCGGAGACCTCAGTGACTGTGGAGTCAAAGTCGGCATCCTCCGGATCCGAATCCAGCAGCGTGCATTCGTCGAGCATGTTGTAGAACGGGCCTACCAACTCAGACACCGAGAACGTATCGCTCTCGGAGTCCAGAGTGCTGTCTGCCCGTTCATTAGCGGCCCCATGTCCACTCGAGGTGTTGCATGGAGCCCGGACGTCCATAGTTAAGGGGGTAGTGGGTTCGCTCATGGCGTTGCCCGCTACCTCCACAGAATTGGAATTGGATGCTTTCGTAGAACACCCCCCATCCCCAGAGCCCTGCGGATCGGGTGCGCTCAAGGCGCTGCCCTCAGCCCCAAGGCTCGGAAGACCAGGGTTGTCCTCGTCGGCTACCAATTCATCCTCCTTCTGGGGATCATCCCTTCTGATTTTCGGCGTGATGGTAAAAAGGCCGTAGCGGATTGTACCACCTCGCTTCTCAATCCACGGGAGAGACGCCTCGCTTATGACAAGCCCAACCTGGCGTTGCATCTCCCTCACGTCACCAACACGTACTACCCTCCAATCGCTTGTGGGCATTTCCGCGTTGGAGCGAGAGATGATCCTCAGAATTCTATCCGGATCAGATGGCTCAGCCGGGACCCAGACCCAGGCTCTCGGTCTGTTCGGAATTTCTTCCTTACTGACCGCAACCAAGTCAGACCCGGGCCACAGCTCACCACAGCATATATGTAAGTCCATATCTATCTCAATTATTTTATGGTCTTACGTACAACCGTTATGTGATCAAAAGTATACATGCATATATTGTATGTACTACGTACAGCATATCCTATACTGAAAAGCCCCATTTAGCGTAGGAATGAATACACACGTGTTCGCCGAAAATAATATAATGTTTACATACAAACATACAGCTGAAGCTTATAAAGGTGTTTTAAAATATACACGACTGTTAAAATGGAGCGGCATCTGCATTTGAGATTTGAATTGATAGAATAAAATAATTCTGAAGGCATAGTTTTAGGCGCAAATCTTTTAGTTTAAATTTAAACTTTTTATTTTTGCAAAATACTATTTAAAAAAGTACCACGCCCAATAAAACACCATTTCGCATGCATAGCTAATTAATACCTTTAAAACGATGCCTTACTTATTAATTTTGGTAAATTATGTGAGCAGAAAAAGGGATATTTATAAAACACCAATTAGAAATAATATATATGATTTGGAAAGCGTGATTTACTTGCTAAGGCAAACGTTTGGACGAAAAATTGTCCAAATCGGTTGACGACCACGCCCACTGTTATATATGTAACTATAAATGGGACTAATAAAGCATTTTAAGCGTAATTTTTGTCAAATATAAAGATAATTCATTGAGAGGTTGTGGCATGAGTCCACCTACAGACAGCGTGGCATCGTTTTAGACAAAGGAATCTACGAGATTCCCGAGCCCATAACTCGACAAATAATTGAGATATTACGGCGAAACTTGGTGTAGGTACATACATACTTTTATTACTTGTAGTAAAATTTTAGCAAAATCGGTTTGTAACCACGCTTATTTAAAAAAATTCTAAAACTCCCTTTGGAAACTTGTAACATGGCATCTTTGTAACTAAAAGTTATAAAGGGATGAAAGAAGAATATTTTGGGCTTGATCTAATGAGAGATAAAACTGTGGGTAATGGGTGTGGCCACGCCCACATTATGCTGCACCCTCTTTATATAAAATAGGTGCACCGTGTCTCAATCAAACACATACAATTATAATAAAAATGTAAGAAGTACCGTAAACTAGTTTACACATCAAATTGTTGGGAAAGCTCGCCACTACCGTAAATTATTAATAATCATTTAAGCAGTATAGTAATAACTAGTAAACCCTGCCACGCGATGCTGTGGCTTTCGATTACACTGTGAGACAATTTGAGGGTGGAAGACCACATATTGCCACATTTAACAATTTTTTTGATTGTCATTTTAAATTTGACTTCCCCTTAAAATTGGCAGAATATAAAATGAAGCATATACCTAGATAGTTACCGGTTATTTTTATTTTCTGTGGACATAGATTTTTTATACAAAGATTTTCTGCGAGGAGCCCCATAGTGGAGTTTTATTCCGAATAATTTTGTAGAATATGTTAACCTTAAAGCGACCTCCAAAATGCCATTTGTCGCAGTCCTTTTTCTCCTTTTTCTCTTTATAGTTTTCTTTCATATGGCACCTCAAATTTAAAAATCAAACAAACTATAGCGTAAAACTGAATTTTTGAACAGGTGGCAACCCTTTTCGTAAAAATTTTAATAAATTATTCATTTCCAGCTCAAACCCTTTCATATGGTACCTGAAATTTAAAAATCAAACAAACTATATCGTAAAAATGAAATTTTGAACAGGTGGCAATCCTCTTTGTAAAAACTATAATAAATTATTTATTTTCACACAAAGCCCTTTCATATGACACCTCAAATTTAAAAATCAAACAAACTATAGCGTAACACAGAATTTTTGAATAGGTGGCAACTAGGGATTCCAATCCCGGGATCCCGCCCTTTTTGACACCCCGAAAATCCCGGGATCGCTAGAATTTTATCCCGGGATTTTCGGGATAAGATAAAGAGAGAATATTCCGCTATTATTGCAAAGAAAAGTTATATTTTATATAATTTTTATTAGTCTCAGATCTGTATACTAATAGCATTTCCTATTCTGAATGAAAATGTTGCATTATTACATTGCAGCATTATGAACATGTGTCATGTGCCCTATTAAAGTGTTGAATTTTTCATGTGATTAATGAAACAAAAATAATGCAACCTTTTACTTGTGCTAAGAGCAGAAAATGTTGCCCGTAGTCGGGCCAGTTTTATATTTTGTCAATAGAACAAACATCCCCAAAAAAGTGTTGTGTCTGTGTAGAAGAGAACAAAAAAATGTGACAGCCGGAAGAAAGTGCGACATTTTTTCTAGAATAAAAAAGTCCATTAGTTAAAGTAAGGATTAAAATTTTTGATTTTTTTTTAATAATTAAATTTTTTTATATTGAAGTACGCGTTGCACACTGGTCAGCCCCCATACACAAAAGTCAAAAACGTTGGTGCTTGAAAAAGAAACTTCTGTCATGCATTTCCGTGGGAAATATATTGAATTTTATGGAAAACCTCCTTCTATACGCAATAGCCATCATTAAATGTTACTTTGGCTCATTTAAAGTCAACACATTTGAAAAAAATTTTTTCTGGTAAAAGTTTATGTAACTAGTGTATTATGATTTTTGCGATATTTCAAGTTTGAGTGTTAAAAAAAATGCGGATAACTATGGAAACGCAAGAAAAACGTATGTTTCATGATTTAGCGAAAGGAAACAATGAAAACAATTTATTTTTAGCAAAATACAAGATGAAGAAATCTTGGCTTTTCTATGAGCGTAATTTTCAAGCATTAGCATTTTCATTTAAACTTTTAACAATTAAGGACCACTCTGGACCAGGTCTTATAAGCAGATTTGAGTTCGTTCAAGTCTTCTCTTAAGAAGTCTGTTTATACATTTTTCCCTTTTTTCCTTTTTTCTTAAAATATCATATTAAATGTAACTAGTCTATACAAAATATTGTTTCCCTTTTACGATTTTTGTACATATTTATATCGACTGTTTTCGATAAAACTTTATTTTCGATAAAATCTTAATAATTGAGTTCGGTCCCACTCTCCATACAATTTTTTTTTTGATCCCGCGAAATATCGCGGAATAATATTTTTTTTAAAGTAACTTTGTTATTTGACATCGGATTTTTAAAATCGAAATGTCATTAGTTTAGTCTTTGGAAGCTCTATATTTTCTTCTAATGTCCTTTTGACCTATGAAGTCGTTTTCACATAATTAAGTCACCTAACCAAGTTTTTCGCCCAAAATATCCTTTTTGTTTCACAAGAAAAAAATCGCCAAAAATAAAATATTTATCGGATCTCTGTGATATTACGGTTAAAGTCTTTGCAATTAAACGCGGAAATTTTTAAAGTAATAAAACTTTCCAGATTTTTACAACTTTTTATAAAAACTTAATTTGAAAATCAAAATTTTTTAAAAAATCGCAAAAAATCCAGCTTTCGCTCAGCGAGTTTTTAATAGACCACTACAAGTTGTATGTCGTTTGAAGCGTATTTTAATTGCCTTTCGAACGAGAAACTGCTTGCATTTATCGCATTTGTAACTCCAGAGAAAATAATTTTTGAATGAAGTGATAACAAAAAAACACAAAATTACCGTTATCTCAAAAACCTAGCTATACAAAAAATTAAAAAAAATAGTTCCAAACTCAGCAGGTCAATTCCTATCCTCCCCCATTCCTGGTTTTCTTATTTTTTTTGGCTGTAAACTAGCGTTAGTGGTGGGCGTGGATTACAACATATATGCTTTTAATTTTTCTGAAAGATGAGTCGTATAGTGGGACACCAATGTGCCAAATTTGGTTTCGGTAGGTCCATCCGTTTCCAAGAAATTGAGTTTTGTCCCACTCTCCATACAAATAAGACCAGTGTGCGTTGTAAGGAAACGTACGTTAGGTATTTTTAAAGCTTTTAGCTTGTGGCAAAATTCATTCGATAATTTCTATTTCCTGATTTTTGGTCATTTATTTCTCAAATGTTTTTTGGAATTTTCCCACATGGAAAGTAAATAATGGAAGAAAATGGAAACAAAATTTTAATTAGACTTGATAGTCTTACAACACTGTACTAAAATTAAATACGCAGCTGCATACTCGGAATTCATATCAAAATTTTGCCTCCGATATTTATCTATTCAGAAGTTGCATTAATTTTCTGAATTTTTCGGCAAGCTTGGAAATATCAATAATTTTTCTTTGCACTTTAAAGTTGTAGCGTTCCTCGAAATATATATTTCCTTTTTTCAACCCCAAATGTTGGAAAAATAATACTGGTCGAAAAATGTTTGTAACAGAAATAAAATTCTACGTTTCAAAAGGATTTCGGTGTAGTTTTTGAGACATTCATGTCCAAAAAGGCGAAAAACGCAGTTTGTGGCCATATTCACTCCTCAATATTTTTAAAACTACTCACTTTCATTAAAAACTGATTACATCTATTGAAAGCACGATCATTTCTTTTGAAGACAACGTAGATATCCGAATAAGATACCCGAAAAAGGAAAGCGCTGTTTTCAAGAGAAATGATCGTTCTTTCAATAGCTGCAATCATCTTTTAATGAAAGTAAATAATTTAACAGATTGAGCAGTGAATATAGCAAAAAATCGCATTTTTCATCTCTTTGGACACGAATATCTCAAAACCTAAACGCATTACCGAAAATCCGACTTCAAATTCAGAATCAGCGCACCGAAATCCTTTAGAAAAGTAGAATTTTATTTGAGTTAGAAAATTTTTTGGAAATATTGTCGGCCTGTGTAATTAAAGTCCAAATCCCGGGATAAATCCCGGGATCCCGGGATTTAAAAAATAAATCCCGAAAATCCCGGGATCATAAAAATCGGAAAAATTGGAATCCCTACTGGCAACCCTTTTTGTACAAATTTTAGTAAATTACTCATTTTCTGCTCAAGCCCTTTCATATGGTACCTGAAATTTAAAAATCAATCAAACTATACAGGAGAACTAAATTTTTAAACAGGTGGCAACCCTTTTCAGAAATATTAAACCTTCCTGCACATCTACGGGTCAAGCCCTTTCATATGACACCCCATTTTCGAAAATCGGTATAACGGTGTAAAAGTTATGGTGCGTACAAAAAATCGCTTAGCGTAATATATATAAAGATTATATATCATTCTACAAAAAAACCAATAATTTCTTATTTTCACCTGGACTTAGCACGTAGATTTTTGAAAAAAAAAATTTTTTGTATGGACTTAGCACGTTTGCATAACATTGCATTACATCATGCAAAACAGACATTATGGTAACTTCTTCTTGGCAGACGATGTAATTTTAGTTGTACCATCTCACTGCATTATAATCTCAGTTTTGATTAAAATTGGACTTAGCACATTTGCTCACGAAGCCAACGATATGTTTGTATGTAGGATTCGCTTAAAATTTATACCCCAGCAGCACTTCAAAAAGTGAGTTATACAAGTAGTGAGAGAATATAGAGACATTTTTGGAAAAATTTCTAAACAGTGATGCCACTAACATATTTTTCCTCGAACCAAAAAACGTACCAAATTCCTTTTGAGATTACCAAACAGATTTTTTCGTGGTGACCGTCGTTGTATTAAATGTTTTTTTATACTCAGCTGTACTAGTACACAGAGTATTATAATTTTGATTTCATAACGGTGGATTGTAACATAATGAAATAATCGAGATAGATATGGACTTATATATATCAACATGATCAGGGTGAAAAGAGAAATCGATTGAGCCATGTCCGTCCGTCCGTCCGTCCGTCCGTCCGTCCGTCCGTCCGTCCGTCCGTCCGTCCGTCCGTCCGTCCGTACGCACTCTAACTCGCGTAAAAATTGAGATATTCTGATGAAATTTGAAATGCAAGTTGGTATCGAGACTGGGACGGTTGGTATTGAAAATGGGCGAAATCGGACCATGACCACGCCCACTTTTCCTATATAGAAAAAATCGGAAATTTGGTATCTCAGCCACTAATATAGCTAGAGTGATAAAATTTTACCCACGTATTGAGCTCAGGCCCTTATGAAGAAATTTGATGAAGTTTTGGAAAATGGGCGGTGCCACGCCCACTTATTAAGGGTCAAACATTGATAGTTTTATATGTCATAACTCAGAAACCGTTGAAGATATATCGATGAAATTTGGTATGCGTAATTTGCTTACCTATACAAATGTTTTGGCGAAAAATTATCAAAATCGGTTGACGGCCACGCCCACTTTTATATATGGGAACTATAAAGGGGCCTAATAAAAACATTTTAAGCGATATCTCTGTCAAATATAAAGATCTATCACTGAAATTTTGTGGCAGGAGTCCAACTGGGGACATAAAACAAAAAATATAAAAATTTTGGAAAATGGGCGGTGCCACGCCCACTTATTAAGGGGCAAATATTGAAAGTTTTATAAGCCATAACTCAGAAACCGTTAAAGATATATCGATGAAATTTGGTACGCGTGATATATTTACTTAGCCAAATGTGTGGACGAAAGATTACCAAAATCGGTTGACGACCACGCCCACTTTTATATATGGGTATTATAAAGTGACCTAATAAAAACATTTTAAGCGATATCTTTGTCAAATATAAAGATCTATCACTGAAATTTTGTGACATGAGTTCTACAATAGACCGGAAACAAAAAATAAAAAAGTTTGGAAAATGGGCGTGGCACCGCCTCTTTTTATACAAAGGAATCTACGAGCCTATTACTCGACAAATAACTGAGATATTATGACGAAACTTGGTTTATACACTTTTATAACATGTGTTAATAGACACGCAAAAATGTATTGAAATCGGTTTATGACCACGCCTACTTTTTAACAAAGATATTTCTGGAACACCCTTTTGGAATTTGTAACGTGAAGTCTTTGTAACTAAAAGTCATAGAGGGATGCAATTTTGCACTAACAATAATATTTATATGCTTATTTGGATGATTGATACAAATTTTAAAAATGGGCGTGGCTGCGCCCTGTTTATGCAGCACTCGTGTCATATAAAATACACCCTATATCGAACAAACGCAAACAAACAATGAAAGCATACAGCTGAGTATCTAATGTTCGATTTCACTCGAACTTAGGCTTCCTTACTTGTTTTTTTCATTTATTATTTTTTAATGGAAAATTAACTTCAATATCTCATAAATTGACACAACTCAAAATTCAAAAATTTTCAGGAGCCAAAAAACTTTTTTTTACAAGCAATGCTGTTGAAAAGGCTAAGTATAATTGCTATTTTTCAGTAAAAAGGGACACCGATTGAAAAGTTTTTTTTTTTTGCAACCGCTAGAGATATAGTCCGTGTACCGGTTTATGATAAAAAAAAACCCGATTTCAAAAAATTTTGAGTTGTGTCACTTAGTGATTTAGGGTGCGATATTAACGTTAACAAAAATAAAAAAGAGTATTTAAAAAATTAAAGAAAACAAACGAAAACGCGCTTTAAATTAATTTATCTTTTAACATCTCCATCACTTTATTACCATTTAAAACTTGCCTGATACAGCGTCTGTAGCATGCCATCAGCTGCTTTTTTTTCTTCGCTAGGAGCAAGTGCCACAGCACCAGCATTGCCATTCTAGCTTTTTTCATTTTAGATTTAGCTTTTTTTCTTGTCTTTTAGCTGCAAAACTTCTTATTTAGCTTTGGCTTTTTTTAGCTTTTTGATTTGCTACAACTCTCTAAAAAATGAGCGCTGCTCACATACATACATACAGTCATCATAGATACCATTATTGGGTCTATACACGATGCGTCTGATTCAAAAGTCAGTTTAGGTGTATTTGTGAAAATGTGCATGTAGTAGTTACACCGACATGACTCAAGAAAATCAAAATTAGTTTGATATTTTGCTGTTACTCGCCTGTCAAATTTTGTCAGTTAATTGCCAAACCGTTTAAAAAATAAATAACGAAAAGAAAAAGCATATTTTATTTTCAAAAATGTTTGCCAATAAGTTCGATATGGAGGAAAATAAAATTTTTTTACTTGAGTTCATCGAAGTATATTGATTCTTAACTTCATTTTGGGACGTGAGAAGTAAAAATTATACCGACCGGCAGATAAAGGATCGTGATTCCCAACTTCGGCTAGAAAAATATAGGGAGAGTTATCCAAACGCCGACAAAGCAGAAATAAACAGAAAAATCCACAACCTGCGATGTAATTACAGACGCGAATTAATAACTTAAGCAAAAGCGGTACTGGAGTCGAAGTTGAAACTACTTCAGGGTTGTGGTAAGCTTTATAAAAGATACTGAAACACCAAGGAAGTCAAAAACTTGCATGGGAGTAAGTATATGAAATGAAACATTGCATCAGTGAATGCGTTTTTAATGTTAACACTTTTTCTAAGCAGAAAGCAGAAGACGAAGACGAGCCTAAAAGCAAAACTATAAAAAGCAACGAAAGCGGAATAGATTGTTTGATTGATCTTCATCACAAAGCCTAAATGAGAAGCCCAACGCGTTTTTTAAGGGCAGTGAGTTTTGGGCTTAGTAAAAATGGAACCCACTCAGGCAACAATTGCTGAAAAGCTGATCGGAGAAGCTAAAAAAAATTCGAAATGACCCAGTAGAACTTGAAGCTAAATCTCCCCAAGCGAGAGCAGAAGAGTACTCTATTTGATATCCTTTCCGAGCAATATCAAAATTTTTTGTTTTGTTTTACTTTGTTTGCGTTTATTACTTCCCTTCCTAGGACATGCAATGTTAATAGCGAGTATACAAAAATGTATGCTTATACACGAAGTATAGGGAATAATGGAGTATCTACTATTGAAAAGTACTCCCGGATTAATAAAAAGATGATTCCAAGTCCTACTGCGTATTTTAATGCTCTATTAATAGGTGACTTCCAGTGGCAGTGATCCGAACCAAAAATTTGCAAGCAACTGCAACAACAATTTTTTGATCCTGATGTTTATTTGGATCAAAAAAATCTATTACAATCTATAATATAATATAATATATAATATATAATATAATAATATAATACAATGGCGCTATTATAACTCTGACGAGTTTTATGGCCGAGCTTCTCTCCCAATTCGAGGTGTGCTCCTTTTTGTTTTTCCTACTAATTGGGTGGACCTACAGTTTTATGCCGGCTCCGAACGGCGAATGCATTTTTTGTGAGAAGCTTTTTCATGGCAGAAATACTCTCGGAGGGTATGCCGCCCACTGCCGAGAGGTGACCGCTGCTCTTAAAAAACCCAATAATTGGATTTTTACTAATTAGAAAAATTTGTTTGGATCGGACCGTGGTTTGAACCCGAGACCTCTGGCATAGCAGGCGAGCACTCTACCCACTGCACCACAGCGGCCAATCAATCTATACAGACCCGAAATGGATCCAGATAAACATCAGGATCACAAAATTGTTGTTCCATTTGCATACAAAATTTTTATGCGGATCTGGATCACAGCCAGGGGATCTCGCCTAATGTGTTTTCAAAACACACATAAATTCAAGGTCAATTTTACAGGTCGGTGCAAGATACATACACACATACACGTCGTGCGCTTAATGTCGAACTCTCGTGACCGAGATGTCAAAACTGTAAGGAAGATGAAATAATTTGACATTCAGCTCACGGGCGGATGATGGATAAACTCAGAGAATGAAGAATTTCACGAATTGTAAACGCTAATGCATGTATAGAACATGCAAAAGTAAACAAATTGGATAGCTGTCGAAAAAGAACAAGAAGTCAGCTGATCTGAAGAACCGATCTCTTTAGTGGAGCCTGCATAAATTATTTATTTTCATATACTATATGTACATTTCGTTACCTTAATTCACAAAGGCCCTAACTGACAAAATAATTTTTTTACAGGAGAGCCAAAAAACGTGTTAAAATGGAAATAAAAGACTTTTGTGAGTTTGTAAAAATGCAGTTTCTGCACAAACAAGGCCCTGAAGTAGATCTTGAAGAAAATTTTTAGATACATTGGATTTTGGCAATTTTGTGTCAGATAGGGCTTTTTTACACTACGAATTTAGAAAAAAACTGTAGTTAGGGCTTTTTGTGGTTTGAATATTTATTCAAATTTTTAGCTGCAATTGATTCCAATAACTTCAAAGCGCATTATAAATAACATTTCATACTGTAAATATATATGTACATCATATCTGTGGCCACAAGCCATAACCGCCTAAGTCGACTTAAGACAAAATTGAGTTATATATACCACGTAATTATACATTAAAAACTCTATATTTCTGTAAAACCCCCATACCTATAACTTATTCCAATCAAAAGATATTAATAAAAACATTGTGGATTAACTCACAATAGCGGTATATTAAATTTGCTATAACAGCCAAAATTTATATATATACTTAATTAAATTTCTTCATAACATTTTGTTTTATATACAAAATTTAATCTTAGCATCGTGGTTGGCTCATCGATTTGCATTCATAGTTTTTAATCAACTTTTATGATTTTTGAAATACACATTCGAATATAAAAATCAATTTATCTCGAAATCATATTTTACGACTTAGGCGATTTTGGCTTGTGGCCACAGATATATCGTAAAATTAATATATTAGTTTCAATACACATACATACATACATAATATAGGAAAATTTCATTAATTTTTAAAGGGCAAGTTTTCATAAAAAGAATGGCAAACTTTAGGTAATGATATTTTTAGATCCTATAGATTTTCCCATTTTTTTTTATTGCATAATCAATAATAAGCTGGGCTTTACTATTTCAAAATTTTTGCTGGCTCTCTGAGGTAGAGGCTGGTACTCAGATGTTATATCAGTTTTATAAAATATTTGTCCCAAAATATCATATCCTAAGGCACGAAGCATGTTGACTGGGGAGTCTCTTGACATTCTTCCTGAAAAGGACACACCATAATATATTTTCAGATATGTTTAACGCACTAGGAATATACATATTACATACCAGGTCGAATCGTTGAGGACACTTTCGGAATATTTTCAAAATTCAAAAAGAAAAAAAGCTATGCTCTAGGTGGTGAACTTGAAGTGAACTAGAATTTTTTCGAGTCTCGCGGATAACTTGTACAAGCTGAGATGTTAAGTTTATTTGTTTTTTAGACATTTTTCTTTCCATAAGAGAATGTGTAGCCTCGCATTCCATTTGTGTTTGTCCTTTTACTAAATATTTATGTTCTATAGTTACATTATTTTCCATACAAAAGTTTAGCAAAGCATTTGATAACACAGTGTTACGATTTTGGTAAAAACAACCATCTAAGCATGCATGGAGTCCAAAATTTATAACTCAAAGCCTGTCAAACACTTTCACCTTGTACTACTGCATATTGTAGCAAATGTAGTTAGGGCCTTTTAATTTATAGATTTTCAGCATATGCAGATAGGGCTTTTTAAAAAGTCGAATAACTTCGTTACTTTTGTAACTATCGCTATCAAATTTTGAGGGAAGGTGTATTTTAATATATCCTACTACAATCTGCGAAAAACGCAGTTTCGAAAAAAGTGTCAATTAGGGCCTTTGTGAATTAAGGTAACGATTTGTACTTTAGTGTCAATAAAAATAACGAAATGTTAACTGTATGTATGTATATGTGCCGTGAGCAGCGCTCATTTTTTGGGGGGTTTTAGCAAATAAAAAAGCTAAAAAAAGCCAAAGCTAAATCAGAATTTTTGCAGCTAAAAGACAAGAAAAAAAGCTAAATCTAGCTTGAAAAAAGCTAGAATGGCAACGCTGACTACCACATGTGCCAATCTACCAAACGACTATCACATGTGCCACAACTTCACAGTCACAGTTCTTTTCTCATAGTCAATGCCTACACTGAGAGAAAAAAAATATATGGAGGAGTCACAGAAATTGTTTACCTATTTTAAACACTACTTTCTTTGTTTTGAGTAAATTTTCCTTAAAACATGTTAAAAGGTTTATAAAATATTGTTGTTACATGCGTTACCATGGTTTCATATACTTGTTTTGAAAAAATTCATACATTAAAATAATGAAAAATTCTTTAAGCGCCATTCCATTCCCAACTTTCCTTGTTTTGAAGACTTGATTTCTTTAATTTTGAGAAATTAAATTCCCATACAAATCCCAATGGCAACGAATTTGTTTGAATGTTTTTTTATGTTTTTTCCACATTTTTGAGAAAATTTACACAAAACAAAGAAAATTTTGTATTGGGACGCGTGTTCAAAATAAGGAAAATTATGTCTTTGATCGAGAGAAATTTTTTTTTTGAGTGTAGTCATAGTCAAACTGTTTGACTCAAAAACAACGACTGAAATGACTAGCTGCAACGACTGTGTATTTTAACTGTATCATAACTCAAAAAAATAAATCAATTGTGTTAAGCATGAGGAAATTTGCGTATTATCTGACTTTGGGTGTATGCATACATATTATGTATGCATGCAAGATTTTATTTCACTAAATCTTGTACGCATGTCAAAAACTCTGAACGGCACTCCTGAAAGATAAAAAATTTTGAGTTGAGACTCAAACCGCTGTGGTGCAGTGGGTAGAGTGCTCGCCTGCTATAACAGAGGTCTCGAGTTCAAACCCCAGTCCGAGCAAATACCAAAAAAAAAAATTTTCTAATTAGTAAAAATCCAATTATTGGTTTTTTTTAAGAGCAGCGGTCACCTCTCGGCAGTGGACGGCATACCCTCCGAGAGTATTTCTGCCATGAAAAAGCTTCTCACAAAAAATGAACTTTTGTGACCGTTTCATTCATCCCGTTCCCGTATGTGTATATATTAGTAGGAAAAACAAAAAGGAGCACACCTCGAATTGGGAGAGAAGCTCGGCCATAAAACTCGTTAGAGTTATAATAGCGCCATTGTATTATATTATTATTATTATTATTATTATTATTATTATTATTATTATTATTATTATTATTATTATTATTATTATTACTATTATTATTATTATTATTATTATTATTATTATTATTATTATTATTATTATTATTATTATTATTATTATTATTATTATTATTATTATTATTATTATTATTATTATTATTATTATTATTATTATTATTATTATT